>CM028347.1:97656079-97719711 GCA_016618105.1 Dendrobium huoshanense
TTTTAATATATTATTGCAGTTTTCATTTTGTATGTTTTTTGTTTTTTGGGTAACTGTTTATTTTCTTTGTAAAGTTTTTAATTTTTATTAAAGATCAAAGGTTAGATTAGTAGTTGGGTTAATGAGCTTGGTTTTGGATATAGGGGGAACTCCCCCAATGAGAATCCCTAGAATTAACTAAACTGCGACAGAAAACCTCTATGAATGAGATTTGATGTCAACGTAGCCATTATTGAGGGGGCCTGCTATTTTGATAAGGTTGATATTGTTCCCTCTTATTATAATCGAGGTATATCTTACCCATCAATGGGAAAGGGTTGTAAGCATGCTTTATTTGGCTTAAGCTACTTTGGAATATAATATCATATTTACTTCATAAATTTAGAGGCATTGTTTGTATGTGGAAACATGTGAAATATTTATTTAATCATAAGAATTTGAAATACATCTTCCTAACAAAAGAGTTAAACTTAAGGAATAGAAGATAGCTTATATTAATTATAGATTGCGACCAGAATATACATTGTTATAATTAAAAACTATTCTTCTATAGAAATTCAATGACAATCATAAAGAAGTCATTAATAGCAAAAATTAGTCTCGTACCATGGGAGATCACTATTAGAAAGAAGGTGGTGGAAAGTTGACTTAGGTAGTTTAGGCATGTGAAATGGAGGATAAAAAATCCACATATAAGAATGGTAGATAACATTAATACGAACAAACAAAATTAGAAAAGAAATGGGAGACCAAAGATAAAATGGCAAAATATTCCGCAAAAAGTTTAATGGGTAGTTTGGTTAGAAGTATTTTAGGGGTAAAATAAACCAAATGCAGGGGTTTTAGTTTTTTAAGTATTTGGCTCGACATAAAAGTAAAGTAAAATCCTAAGTATTTCAAACCCCTTGCTTTAACTTATTTAACAAGTAAAGAAAAATCAAACAAAATCACAAGAGAAAGGATTCAGTGGACGATCGCAAGAAAGAGAAGGTCGCAACTTTGTTGTGTCCCATTTCCTTCATGATCAAGCCAGCGTGCAAACAGCACCACCGACGCTCGCAAACTCGCAACCAGTTCGTGTCTAGCTCACAATCTCGCGACCCTCTTGACATGGCTCGCGACCATCACTGCACCTTTCTTGCTTATGAACATTACCCAAGACTAGCAAAAGAGCTGCTCATGATCATCGCACACTGCGTCATTGTCGTGAATCCAAATCTCATAGTCTTCCATGCCCTAGCTAGCGAACTACTAAGTAGTAAATTGGAATAGATTTCTTTTTTGCCTGTAATTGTAAGGACCCCGCTGCTTTCAACCTTACAAATCATATAAACTCATGAAATCATAAATTATACATCTGTAAATGTGATGAATTTGAATTTAATGTCGATATAGGAAGGGTGATTTTCTTCTATATTTTGCATAAAAATTTATAATTTTTGCAGCTCTGTAAAAAGCATAATGCTGATGAGGATTTGAATGTCAAAATTCTTCAATAGTACAAATGAAATGGGCTGATATTTTTGTGTCTTCTATATTAATTTATCAAAATTTCCTACAGAGGTAGTCTTCTATTTTGATTTTCTAGCACTCAATTGCTACAAGCAAGAACATTTAGCCTCATGCCCATTCTTTAATTCAACTTCTATAATAAAGCTTAGATATTATCATTCTAATCGGTATTTACCAATATAGGAATGTAGGCTAGTTTACATCCGAATTAAACTTTATTTATAAGTTTGAGCTTCAGCTAATAATTGGTCATAAATCTCAATTATATTTCATTATTTGGATAACAAATTTCTTTGGCAATGTCATCTCTCTAATTTTATTTTTTAATTGCAGGTTTTCCGCCATGAGCTCAAGTGGTTGATAATATATACAAGGAGAACAAATCATTTAGGAAGTTCTAAAGTCCGTTGAGTGTTGAGATATTAGATCTATAATTTCAATATCTTGGATCATAACTTGTGCCTTTAAACTAAATTATATGAGCTTTACTGTATTGAAGGAGTTGGTATGTTGTAGCTATTTAGATATTAGGAGAAGGTTATGAATTTGTACTTATTTATGTATCTCCCCATCACATGAATATGATAAAATTCTAATGTTAGTTGGTTGTATTGGTTGTTTCTCTTTTTTCCCTCAAGTGTTCCTAACAAAGCCTTATATTTCAAATTGAGTTGTTGCTGATACAACGAGTAGCAATCAGTTATGAGGATCTCAATTAGATTTTGTGCTTTGAATAGAAAAAGTGTTCAGTCATGAGAATTCGTCTAGGAATGTTTTTTATTATTATATTTTTTTTCCCACAAGCTCATAAAATTATAACTTCTAATATGAACTCAAGGTATTTGATCAAATTAGACTTTTTATTTTACTCTGTATATACCCAACCAAATAGCCTCTAAATATTAATGCATTGATTTTACTTTATTCTAAATACATCCAACCAAATAGAAAAAAATAATTCCCTTGCTTTCACTTTACAGATAATCAAAAACCTCAAAATATTTACTTTACATCGATTTTACACTATTTTTTCTTCAACAAACCAAACAGTCTTTAAAATAAAATATTATTAACATCTCATGCTATCATATAGCACTCAACAAAAACAAATGGTGAATAATTCATTAAGACGCCCCTAAATAGCTGGGATAATGGTAATGATACTATAACGATGCCTCACTACGATATTTAGAATGAGTCAAATTGGATGGTATATACTGGGGTGGGTGGGCAGGTTGGTTGGTAGGTGTTGGGTTGTGTTACTGCTGGCATTCTGGAATACACATGTTCTAGAAGTGGATATAGTACAAATTCTATATGAATAGTGATTAACAGAAACAAATCAACTCAGATCACATAGCCTGCTGACTAAAAGAATGTCTAATCCAGAATCCGAATCATGGAAATCACATGAAGCAATCTTTAAGCCAGAATTTTCATCCAGAATATGGATTACTTCCATCATTTGATAGATATAAATTAAGCCAAGCAAGAACAAGCACAACCCAATATATATCTATCATAGAATCAAACCTCTTTTACAAGCTCTTTAATAGTTTCTCTGGCAATTAATAATCTTTCTGTTAGTGCCTTCTCTTCTTCCTGCAGTCTAAACCAAAAAATATAAAATAAAGCAAACATCTTAAATAACAACCAAAAAGTAACGTATTCGAGGCACAAAACACATAACAACAAAGCAGCTAAATAGGCAAATAACCTTGAAACATTTCTTTGAACTATATTAATCTCATCCTGTAGTTTCTGCATTTGTTTCTCAAACTCAGCTTCCTCAGCCTACAATTGCACGATGACAAGAATGTATGGTTCAGAAATATCCATGTAAACTAATCATTAACAACAAACTTTTGCCAATGTATTATAATTAGTCAAATACAATAGAGTAAGAAAGAACAAATTTAAACTGAGCATCTAATTCCTGCCTGACACATAAACTAAATATGAATAAGGCTTGCATGTCGCACCTCTGGGCATTTGCACACAGGAATAGCAACCATAATCAAGATCCTTGATGGGTCATATGATATTAAGTAAAACTATTCTATTTAAGCACCATCACAACCACATCATAACCAACCCCATTTCCAGCTCTGCTGGCTGTTTCGGTACTACCACCAAATCCACAGTATACCATGACATACCACAGCGACATACAGACAGATCCAAAACACCAAGAAGAAATCACAAAAAATAAAGGGAGATTTACATACATACCACTTAATACTACTCTATTTACATATTTAACACCTCAAACTTTAATATTACATACATACCACCCATAGTTCATTTTCATATCAAATCTGAGTGATAGAAGCACCAAGGAAGCAACAAGCAAGACACAGACTTAAGTAGGTGAAAAAGGTAGCCCAAAATGCCTATTAATGTAAGAGAAATTCACTATGAATTTTAAGAGAAATTATACAGATCTCTTCTCTCACACTCTCATCTTGTCTCTCTTCACTTTACACTTCATTCTCAACATAGAATAAACAAAGATGCAATTAAATTACACCAAGGGACGCAACCCTTCAAGTTAAGCATGAAACACAAGAAAGAATATTGTCCAGTTTGACTCAAAACACCGCGGCACTCCACTCTTTGTCTCTGAGCCAACATGGAGCATCGCAACCCTTTTCTCTCTCTTTCTCCAACCAGAGACTGCAGCGCCACAGTGCTCAAATATATAGTGCCGCAACGCTATATGGTTGTATGGGAATAAATTTTTTTTTTGGGGGGGGGGGGGGGGGGGGGGGAACCCACAACGAGCTCTACGATTGGAATTGAGAACTAAGACAACAACACAACCTAATTGATTGACACAATCAAATTCTGATAATACTAACAGGAGATTATGCATATAGAGCTAAAAAAGAAGCTCTTATATGCTTGCAATTAAGAGATCATATATAATACTAAGAGTAGTAATATAATATATATGATTCCCAAGTCTTCTTTTGATATATGACAAACCACATATAAAGGCATGATTCAAATAGAATATGTATATCATATAACCAGACGTCTTTTGAAAGAAGAGTAATACAAATGGTGTAAATAATATACATGAGGAGTTAGATACTTTGGCATTTAGCAAGATAAATGTTATAAATCTCATGCTTTCTTGAAAGCAGTTGTAATTGATAAATCCATTATTAAGTTGATTTAATATGATTTTCTCAATGAACTTATTTTTATAGACTTGTAAATCTAGAAGTAAAGAATAAAAAAACAAATATAATTTTTGTTTGATTAGTACAGAAATAATATGAATAAATAATTTAACAGGAATAACATAATCAATTCATTCAATTAATTTATCAAATTTAGCATATATAACTTGTTTTAGTCATGGATGTTCTCACTAGACATTTGCAAGAGATTGTACCCTGGTGTGTGCTTTTGCTTAAGATATTCTTCTTATTGATAAGACTAGAGAGGGAGTTGAAGGTACACTTGAATTATGGAGGTCAACCTTAGAGTCTAAAGGCTTTGTTTGAGTAGATCTAAAACTGAAGATATGGAGTGTAATTTTAGGAATAATAGTTCTTGTGGGGGTTTGTGACTTTGGGTGATCAGGCTTGTTGTGTGATAGAAAAGCCCCCCCCCCCCCCCCCCCCCCACTTGAATTCTACTAATAATGTCCCCATATATTTCACCCATCACTCTGAACAATTGACCCAAGATATCAAAAACGTGTACTGCAATGCTTTATCGTGCAAAAATGTTGGTCATTAAAAGAGAAGCATAATATTAAGTTAAGTGTTGCAGAGATAAGGATGCCCAGGTGGATGAGTGGCTTTACTCTTAGAGGAAAAAAAAAAGATGAGCATATACGTGAAAAGGTTAAGAGTAGCCATGAAATAAATATATAAATCATATTTTGTTCATGAGACTAGAGAAGAGTGATTATTAGTTTAATAAATAATAAATAATTGCTAATAATTTTTTTTTAAATTAAGTTATCATCATATTTCCTGCTCAATTTAAGTTCTGTGCAAAAGATAAAATAAAAACTTGTAATCATACAAAACTCAAGAAATTTAAATTACACATCACATTAAGCTTCTACATATATTAACGCACAAAATTTATGATTTTATTACAAACAAATAAATTTTTTATAGAATTAAAATTACATATATACTTAAGATAAATTTTAAAAAATTAAAAGCTAAAAATATGCAAAGTTTCAATTAGTTTAAAATGAATTTTTATGTGGAATTATGTTAGACAGGTCCAGGCGGTCAACCTAGACCGACTATATTGCGGTGGAATAGTTCTATTTTTTTGAGGCAGAACTTCCGCCCGCTCCTTTTTGCAGTGGGGCCTAGGAGGTGATTTCAAACGAGGGATGAGGGGGGGAATTAAGAGGGAAAATTAATATGAAGAGGGCAGCTTCGGAATTGTATTATCTTGGGTAAGCTTTAAGTAGTGTTTACCTAGGTTTCAATTTTTTTTATGTATTGTTTACTAACTTCAATTTTGACATAGGTTATTTGAGTTCTAGCCGACGACTAAGGATTTGAGATAGTTGGGTCTTCCTCTCCAATTGAAGATCTAATTGTATCTTGCATTTCTCTTCGCAATTCTTTCAATAAAAATTATTTTTGGGTGTCCTTCCCAATTTTCGTGTTTCATCAACTGATTTTGTGAAAAGTGCAAGTGTTTGCTATTAAATTGGTATCAAAGCAATTTCCTGAACAGAGAAATCTTCCTCGCTAGTTTCTACAGTGTTTCCTCTCCAATCTCGTTGTTTTTTGCGGTTTGGAGGCCAAATTCGCATCAAAGTTTCTTTTTTTTTTGCTATTGGAGCCTAAATCCGGATACCTATGACAGGAAGAAAGGTAGAAGTGTTGAAAAGGGAGATCAGACAATTAAAATATAAAATTCAATATCTCCAAACTCAATTTTCAGATGTCAAAAGTCAAATTTCATCCATTGACGAGAAGATGGATGGGAATTTTCTATCCTGGAGTTGTTATTGAAGAAGTTGCTCGAGGGCCAACTCAAAATAGTGTTGTCAGAGGTGAGGTCAGCCTCCGACAACCAAGGAATTGGGGACAACCCTAATCCGATAAGGCGAAGGAAAGATCAAGAGGTGGAGATTCTGGAGAGAGAAGACATAATGCCACCCCTAGAGCCTATTCCTAGGGAGAAGCCGGGTAGAAGTGTGGAGAGGCATGAGGAGGTCGGGCATGATCGAAGGGCTATTGAGTTTGAGAGGAGAGGGGAGGAATTTGAAAGGAGAAGAGCTAATTAGGACCAAAGGGTTGCTGAATTTGAAAGGAGAAGGGTTGATTATGATCGAAGAGGTGCTAAATTTGAACGCGAATGGCTGAATTTGAAAGGAGAGGGGTTAATTATGATCTAAGGGATGTTGAATTTGAAAGGAGATGTTGGTAATTTGATGAAAGGTTTGATACGAGTGTAGAAGGAATTATTGGGGTGGGGAGGAACCAACCTTGGGGAATGGAAAATTATGGCGGGAAACAGTGGGAATTGAGGAAATATGAGGTGAGGTAGCTGAAGAGGCCTATTTTTTAGGAGATGATGCCATGAGGCGGATCTACAAGGTGGAAAGGATACTTTACAATTAATAGGTTGATAGAGGAAAAGAAATTGACGGTAGTCGGGATGTTCTTGGAAGAGAAAGCGTTGACATGGTATTGTGGAGGGATACGATGCAACCATATGGTTCTCGAGGAAGTTTAAAGACGCTGTGGGAGCATTTCGAACTAGTATGGGAGGGAACTTTATGAGCAATTCTTTGCCCTAACGCAGGAGGGGCAGTGGTGGAATACCGTGAGAAGTTTGAGCACCTGGCCAGCAAACTAGACCGGCTTCCAAAGACTGTAATGGAGGGGAATTTTATGAAAGGGCTCAAACAAGATATTTGGGTGGCAATTAAAGTGATGAGGCCTCGTGATTTAAGAGAGGTTATGGAGCTAACCCAGTTAGTGGAAGATTATAGGCACCTGAAGAAAGGGACTGGAGGAAACAACTTAGGAGGTTTGTGCAGGATGACAACCACCTTTTAGGCATCCAAGGAGCCGGCACCAAGTACTATTATGGAGACCTTGAAGGAAAAAATTGAAGGAGGGAGACGTGGGAAAAATTTCAAGCTCTCAGAAATAGATTTATAGAAGAACAAAGCGAATGGGCTTTGTTTCAGATGTGATAAGAGGTATACACTGGGAAACCAATGCAACGACCAATCTCTTCAAATTCTCACCATTTGTGATGACAACGAAATTGAGGAAGGAGCCATCTTTCCACCTTGTGGACAAGGTAAGTCTTTGGGAAGGGGGGTATTGTTCGACCAATCCAGCCGGTCAACCTGAATCCGCTCTATTAAGGCGGAATAGTTTCGACTGTTTTAAGCGGAACAGAAGTGCAACGGGGCCCAGGAGGCATTTTCAAAATGGGGATGAGGGGGAAATTATGTGGGAAAATTAATATGAAGGGGGCTATTTGGGAATTGTATTATCTTGGGTATACTTTAAGTAGTGTTTACCTAGGGCTCAGTTTTTTTATGTCTTGTCTGCTGAATTCAGTTTAGTCTTAAGTTATTTGAGCTTTAGCTAGCGGTTAGGGATTCAGGAGAGCCGGATCTTTCTCTCCAATTGAAGATCTAATTATATCTTGTATTTCTCTTCGTAGTTCTTTTAATAAAAATTATTTTTGGGCATCCTTCAAAATTTTTGTGTTTTATCCGTTGATTTTGTGAAAAGTGCAAGTGTTTCCTATCAAATTAGTGCATAAATTTTAAGCTTAATTTCTCATTATTTATGAATATAAATTAATATGCATGTTAATATGCATAATTAAAATAGTGCTAATAACTTAAAGTTGGGAACTTAAGGTTGGAATTTTATACTTAATTTCTCAACTTGATTTATGTGACAATTTTAATTTTTATACTTTTACAAATTTAGATAGAATTTAGGAACATATCAAAAATTGTTTTTTCCTCAAATTTTTCATCATTTTAAAATCTAAAAATTTCAAATATTTAAATTTATTATTAATGTGGATATTTTATGATTCTATTGTAAAATTAAATAAGGTTTTTATGGAATTGCCATGCAAACCCTCTCCAAAGCAAGTGTCTCAGACATGCAAGTCTTCATGCAAAGCTCATTACATCAAGAAGGCAAAATTATGTACACTTGTTTCTTCATTCTTCGAACCATGTATTCTTCATGCATAATCCCACCCCTGTCTACAATTAAGACAAAAAAAAAACATTGCTCCAAAGCAAGATTAGTAGTGAGGTAAGGGAGAAAAATTAATTTCAGGTTAAAGTTTGGTTGTGGTGGAAGAGGAAGAAAGAAGTTTTAGAGAGAATTTTGAGAAAATTCCAGAAAAACCTTAAAAAAATTTTAAAATACAAGGTTTCATAAACTAGCTTTCCTTTGTGAATTTCTATAATCATCTAAATATGATAGGATTATAGGAAAGACATTTGTTAAGATTATCGAATTCTATTTACATTATGTTAATCCAAATTACATAGCATGATTCTAAATTTATTTACTCATAATATGCATCTTGATGTACATATGCCCCTTCTATAAACTTAGTTATTAGTGGATAAGTTGGTGTTTATCATGAAATTATTTATTGACACTCCTAAAAAATATAATTATCATTGAATTTTTAGTTTCGTACTCCTTAAAAAAAATTTCTATAAGTCTTCGTGAGAATATTATTTAATGATATTAAACAAGTTTTAGGGGTTATCTGTTTGGATGTATTACAAGTGAACAGAAAAATAAAGAGTTCTAAGATTTTAGGTATTTGGCTGAAAAAAAAAATAACTAAAAGTAAGTTTATCGGGAATTTGGAATTCCCTTAGCCTGTTTTTGGCGTATTTCAAATTTTCTAGGTTCTTAGTAATATTTTTTGTAAGCTTTAAATCAATGCAAGGATCACCCAACCTTTTATCAACAAAAAATATTAAGAAACCAAAAGAACGTTTAAACTATGTTATGCATAACATTGTTTATAAGCAAGTTGCCAAACAAATGGATTTGGATCAGTTATTTCCTAAGCAACAACATGACAACACACTGAAGGCATGGCTCAAAAAAGTTTGAATGTCAATGGCTTAAATTCAGCTCCCCTTAAGAAAACTTCTAGCGAAGCAGTATGATAATTCGAATAATTCATCATCCGTCATAGTCAGCAAAATTAATGTTCATCACATTGAAAAAGTAATGTCACAACCAAAGCATGCCAAGGAAACTACGCTTAACAAAGATTAAACTAACTATCCACACTCAATGAAGAGATAAAAGAAACAGTATAGGAAAATTACTCAATATCTAGCAATTCGTTTTAAATATTTAGCGCAATGCCAAGACTCTGAACCTAAACATCAATATAAGAACATATGAAAATTTTGGTGCCTTAATATGACATTCATGCTAAGTGCATTATGATATTTCTTTCTAATACACAAGAAACTGGCGAGACAACAAGCAGACCAACGCAAAAATCAACTAATAAAAAGGAGATCTATGTACAAATTTCCAAGTAGTAAAGAATGCAAATAGCTTTGAAACGAACTCAATTTTTTTCACACAAATGGATTAAAAATTGAGACACCTGTGTAACTTTCATATGTTGCTCCTGAGTATCATGAAGTTGCTGCTCCAGCAATCTTATACGTTTCCTCATTTCAGATATCAAAGAATCACCTCGAGAATACTCTGCTTCAAGCTCAGCTCTCTCCTTCTTAGCCTACATAAGGAAAGAACCTGGATGAATAAAAATTCATAGTTCAAAAAATTGCTATTTATATTTTACTAATTATAATATTTGAAGAAGTAAAAACAAACCAGGTTTTCATCTGTTACAGCAAAAGTTCAATGTGCTTCAAAACATAGCTCTTAAAAGATCATTGAATTTAGGGCATGAAGATAAATATGCAGGAATCCGCTTACAATTAACAACTATTATCTCTAGAACATCTCTGTGAAGCATCAAAAAGTTATAATTGGGCCAAAGGCACTACAAAACTATCACAAGATGAAACATGCTTTTGATATGATTCTATGTCACCAATCAATAGATCAACATGCTTATTCTTCTATTAAGTACTTCGCTTGCATCATCTGTCAAAGCATTATGTGGGCTATGAAAGATACCATACCCCATACTCATGTGAATAGGCAAGAAGTACTTATGGAGGTAGATTACATAGTAATTAAACAATGCATAGAGATTCCACACTCGTGTGACTTTGTTATTTTGATTAGAAGGTTCCTCACAGGAAAACACTTATGTGGTCAATTATCTCCCTCGTTAAGAAATGAAATTTTAATTAAGGTTAGTCACAAGTTTCATGTTAAATTTTTTGCAACAATGGCTTTTGCTCGACTCAACCTGCTGTATTAATTGAATTCAAGGTTATTACTTCTTATAGTTCAACTGAGATTTTTTTATATGTTTAAGAAGTAGGGAATGGAAGCTTAATCAAGAGTAGATCCAATTTTTTATTAAGTGGAGGCAGCGGACCCAACCTAATCAGAGTACTCCATCAACTTCTTCATTCAAGGTGACGTCAAAGACATGAACGGTCAATTTTAGTCCAACTCAAGCTTTTGCAAGATTTTGTGCCTCCTATCTAATGCATCAAGTGAAACTAAACGCTTAAATCCATGCTATTGGGAATAAATTAAGCTTTGATCATAACTGTAATATAATGGCAGCATTGCAATTAGTTAATCAAGACAGACAAAGAGCACGTGCCACATCATAACAGACAGATATTTTAAAATACATTTTGCTTAATTGCGTTAATATGGCTGTTTTGTAAACTAAAGTCAGTTTTGAATTAGGCATCTTCAACTAAAAGCAGAGGACTTTTACTTTAAGCACAAAGCAACAATTTTATGTTTTTATATAATTTATGTGCTTTATTATAAATTTAATAATTTTGTTAATATTTTTACATTTTGTTGGGAGCAAAGGCTAATAAAGGTTAGAAATTAGGCTTCTTCCGGATTAGTCATTTTTTGGTTGGGACACCTTCGTGGCAACAGTATTTATGTATCGGATCCGAACATCTAAAGATAAGCTATCTTTAGTTGGCAGGAGGATGAGTAGGTATGGCAAATATTCCTTCAAATTGGATTCATATTATCAATGTGTCCATCATCGGGGAAAAGACAAATATTCATATTCAGGGCAATTAGATTGTCTAATCATCAGCTCCTTAAGCGTTCAAGATAATTCCTCGATCTAAACTATAGGAGCTTCTTCTTTTTTTCAAAGGGACTTCAATTTAACAATTTGACCGATATATTATTAAATGAGTGCCTAATACTTAGACCATCTTTTGGCTTGTTGAGTGAGGAGAATATATGAGACTCAATCAAGTTTGGGCGTATTGCATTCAACCATTGAACCATATGGTCAAGCATATAGTCCTGGTATCACTCCACAATAATTAGTTGAAGCTTTGCAAATTTAAAATTTCCTTTCCCATTTATTGAAGGTAACAAGCTGATGAAGTTAGAGCTTAATAGACCCTGGTCCCAAAAGTCCTAAAATATATGATTATTTAGTAATGGCTTTGGCTATTTTAGCAAAGACTGGTATTTGTAGAATTGTAAGCAGTTATAGGTGCAAAATTTTATAGTTGATGAATTGGTATTCCTTTTGATTATGATGATGCATATTTTGCACCTATAATTGAAAAGGGGTGATGTATAAATTATATTAAACTTATTGGTTTAATGGAATTAGAGGTATATTTTAGTTACCATTAAACATTTGCTAGGATAAGATCCCACTTAGGATTTGGGATTGACTTGATGGAGGTAAGATTTTGGTGGCTTGTTAAAGATTTAATATTAACTTACTTAAGGGGTGGTTTACAGGAAGACAGCAAGGATAAAACCATAATTAAATTATAGTCACAATGCAAACAAGGATTGGCATGCAATTTGAGGCAAGGGCATCGATATTATCTTAAGATTGTGTTTTCAATTTAGGTCAAATGGGATTTAGTAGAGTCAACGAGAGGTATTCCATGAAACTAATTGCATCATCTGACCAATCACTACTAATTGAATCGATCTATATCCTTAATGATCTAATTAGTTCAACTAAACAAGAATCAATAAAATTATTTAGGTTGTTAATAGTTTAGACTTTAATCTTGTCAAAACCTTGTACATAGAGAGCTATAGAATTTGAACAAAAAAACATGCATACTTTATAATGATTTCATTCACTTATAATATTTTGAGCCCATTTTAAGGGGGCACTTGGGCATATAAATATTTTTTCCTAAGCAGGAAAAATAAAAAAGTGCATTTACCTGTGCTAATAGTGGGCTTGGGGTGAACAAAATTACTTCATAAATTTCTATAATTTTCTAAATTGGAAATGGTACTAAGGGCCATTTGGTCATTTTGGCATTAAAGTTATTCAATTCAGGCTAATTGGAGTCCTAATGTCTTGGTATTTGATAAGTAAACCCTTCCAATAAAATTTCATATTTTAGAATATTTATCGAATATTTTGTGAACAATTTTGCTTAAAATATATTTTGGTAATTTTAATAAAAAAAAAACATTTTCAAAAAGATAGGGTTGAAATTCCTTCCTACAACCAATAAGCGAAAAATCTAGTCAAATTTCACGAATTTTTGGAGGCCCTTGAAATAGCAAGTGAATTTTCAAGGGACATTTTCTTCATTTTAGAAAGGGAAGTCATGTAATGTTGCAAGCGGCAGTAATTTAACAGTGCATAGGGCCTTCATGAGTCATTTGGAGTGGAATTTGACTTTATAAATCAATTTTGTGATATTTAACCATCACTTTGACTCATTTGACAATCAAATCAACATTAAGCAAGTGGAATGGATTAAAGGTCACCAGCCAAGTGGTCCCAAAGTCAGGAAATGAAAACAAGGGATGTAAAGGTCAGGGTTTAGGACCTAGCAAAGCTGTGAAAAGCTTGCCGAAAGCTAAGTTGCATGTAGTATGGCTGTTATGCAGTTAATTATGGAGTAATAACGACATTAAATGTAAGAAATGACCAAGGTTTACACAATTGTGTGTGTGTGTGTGTGGGGGGGGGGGGGGGGGGGGGGGGGGGGTATTGAGGCGTTCTCTGTCTGTGAGGCGAGGCGTAAGCCTCAAAATACAAAAATTGTGTTGTAAAGTCTTGAAGAATAAAAGTGATTTTTTTTTATAATAGCAAAAAATATATATTAAAGGATAACATAAGAAATAAATTGGCATACATATAAAACAAAAAAACACAAAAACGTAAAGTGACAAGTGAAAATTATGTGAATAATAATTGAAATTCAATCCAAACAACACTATAGCAAAACAACATAAAATTATGATGATAATCTGTTGCATGTAAATGACGATGAAGCCTTAGCTCCCACCGTTCATCAATAGTATCTCAATTTTCTCTATAGATACACTCGTCACCTCCTAAGTTGTGGGCAATCAACTCATGTGCTTCATCCATAACATTGCATATGAAACTCATCACAGACTTTTTTCTCAGCATCTAACATCCTCAGGACCTCAAGCTGATCCAAATTAACTGGGAATAAGCTAGAATATCTAGGTTGGATAAAATTAAATGGCGACACAAGGGTTGATTGAGGCTAGGGCTGACCAAGAAGATCAGGCCAAACAAGGCTGATGAGAATCAGCTGGGGTTAATTTGTAGAAATTTTTGGGTTGCTGAAGTTGTGAATCAACATATCACTCATTTTAAAAATCTTGTCATGTTATTGCCAGCCAACCACTCATAAGGCCAAATAGATGGAAACCCCCATTAAGGATACAGGTAAGTTCAGGCTCATCGCTATCACAGTCGCATCACCTTTAGATGTGATAAAAGCAAAAGGGAAAGAAAACAAGGGGCACTAACAACAATGACAATTTAAAGGCAAGTAGAAAGCAAGTTAAACACAAGCTGAATCAAAACAAAAAATAGGCTCAATATTTTTACATTCGACAGCTTAGCTATTCATTGAGATCATAAATAGACCGTGCATTCATTACGACTAGTTAAAGTTAGATTTGTGCTTCATTGAAAGTGCATATCACCTGCAACAAACAGACAACAAGTGCTCGTAACAAGAATAATCATCTATGAATTTCATTGGGACAAGGAATAAATGGGTTGAAAGTGAGCAGAATACCAATAAAAGATTGTTCTGCAATCCTTCCTTCATTCTTCTAACATCAGAGGTCTTCTCCATTAAAGATTTGATTTGGGCCTTTTTATCATCAAGTAATGTCTTCAGTTCATTCAACCTATTCTGAGTATTAAGAAAAAAAAAAGAAATATCTATGTATTCAAATAAAAACTTCACAATCTATATGGAGCTTAGAGCTAATAAGAAATAAAAAAATGTCATATTTTATACAACACACTTCTGTTTTATGAATCTTATACTTCAATTGGGACGACTTTCTTACTACCTTTTAAAGCAGCTTTTTAGCATAAAAATTTTTTGAACTAAAAATTTTTGTGCTAGAAAGTTGCTTCCATCTCAAACAAAGCCTTAATGTTTGGCAATCAATAAGACAATGAAGTTCACAATAGCAGGATGGAGAATGTCAAAATTGATGAAGTAGGACTTGCAGAGATTTTATTTTTTCAGTTTTTTTTTTTTTTAAGTAGGACTTGTAGAGATGGAAGTGCTAGATGATTATGATAGGGAAAGTTCAGGAACAAAGCTAATAAGAACGATGTACCACATTCAACGTTCAGGATGCCAAAAAAAAAAAATCATATTTAAAGAAACACCAATAAGTCAATGAATTAGAATTGATCCAGGGTCCAGTGCTAAGCTAGCATAGTTAGTAAGTAGCAATCCAAAATAACTTGTAGCTAAGAAAGCACGCCACATGTAGATCTTAAGAAAAATGAAAAGAGAAACAAAACATGTTACTTAAGACTTTAGCTGTAGTATGACTTTCGTTATTGTAAGGCAAAACGAAAAACTAAACTGAAATTAAAGGTGAAAAATTCAAGTGCAGATCGGACATAAAGCAACATAATAGAATAGAGCTGTAAAAAAATTATTCTAAACAATACGATTCTACGAAAAATTATCATTTCAGAAAAGGGGAAATTTTAAGATTCTTACAGCAAGGATATATCAGCATGAATTAAAAAAGATGCCTGTGACAACAACTTGCACATTTTAGAATTTTCTACATGCAAGAATAAAGTAAATATCAATCAGTTTATATAGCCAACATATCTGGTAATGCACTAGTGGCTTCATGGATAAAAAGATACATTTCATACAGCTCGTGAAATTTAATTTTAGAAGAAATATGACCATCAATTACAAAAAGACAATTGAAGGTACAGCCAACAGCACATGGAGCAATAAGTGTAAGTGCAATATCCAACAGGGTAGTAAAGGAAAGATTCTGAAAGTTCAAGCAAGCAGGCATTAAAACGTCAATCCAAATCAAGCATATCAAAGTTTCATAAACATCATAATATATGAAACAAGCTTGCTAAAATTATATTCCAACAAAATCTAAGAAAGATCATCCCAATTTCAACTTCAATGCTTTTTGCTTACTGAAATATTAAAGTGAAGGCTATTTCAATCTTCTTACTCGTAAGAAAAAAGTCTTTATAAGAGTTAGGGTTGTAAAGGAACAACCTTATCTTTCACAGAAAATAAAAACCAACACAACAGAATATGCAGAATGACTGCTCAATCAGTAAGACTAATGTCAGGTTCTAGCATTAATGCTGCAACCCATCCTAATATAGCGTGAATGAATCAACAATTTAGATGCTAGATTGCTTACTGCTAGTCGGTCAATTCTAGCTTGGCAAGTAGGAACCCGATCTTTAAGTTTTTCAAACTTAACATTTTGATCCGCAATTTGTCTGTCAACATCATACACCCATGACCAAGCCAATTTTTTCTTCAAATTTTGAACCTCCTGCGCAATTTCTTCAACATGTTCCATGTTCTTAATTTTCTCACGCAATTCTTTCACCTCCTCAATAATAGGACGTACTGACAATTCTAATTCAGCAAGAATAGCATCAGCTGCATTCAAGTGGCTTTTAATACCGTCAAGTAGCTCGCTAACTTGCTGAAGAAGTGTGGCCTTGAAGAAAAACTGTAGGAAGTAAAGTATATATGAAATGGGCAGAGAAATAAAAAAATCACAAGTGGGAAACAAGGATGCTAGCAGATGGCATACAAATTCATTGCATAAGCACATGAGCTTGCAGTTTACTTTCAGCTTAAGTAGCAACACTAGCATGAAACAATGAAACTGGGCAACCAACAAAATGATAGATAATTTATCTGAAAAACAATACCTTAAATTTATCCTTGTCATTCCCAGAATGTAAAAACTCCCTGCTTTTATCTTGAGACATTATCACACAAGGATTCTCAACGTCAATCTAAAAAAATTGGAGTCGAACTAGTTAGAAGGAGAGCTTCAAGTATGAATAGACAAACATAACAATCATCTCCGAGAAATAAGAGAAAATAAAAACAAAGCAGGCCCCAAAAACACAATGTTATCAAACAAAATATTGCCCCTCAGAGAATAAAACTTAAACAAAAGAAAAGCTTTCTTTACCAAAAGATGGATGGCATTGCAAAAGTATGAAGAATATGACAAGAAACACAATTAAAAGCCACCATGCAAAACCTGCGGCTTCAGACAAATGACAATGAGCTGCTCAACATATGTAAATACCGGTTCAGCCGGTTCAGCTGAACCAGCCTCTACTTAATGCAGAGGCGTCACGGGAGGGGGATCGCGGTCCAGACAAACCGCAAGCTAACCGCCCGCGTGCGTGAACCTTCCTGGACGGCTCGGATCACACCGTCAAGCAAATTTCTACGTTCGAGCGTGAAAAGTAACGACTCCTTGTGAGTCATAACTTCCATTCACTCATTTCTTTTGGAGCAAATCGCGTGAGAAGTGTCAGCCGAGAGTGAGAGGAAGCAGAAAGTAAGTTTCCAAAGTCATTTCTTTGGCATTTTTTTCTTCTGTGATTTAATCCTAAGAAAAGATAAGTTATTTTAAAGAGAGATAAAAGAAGGAATTGAAATAAAAAGTGAAGAAATTTTTGGGGTAAACAAATCAATAGATTTTCATTCCTATCAACAGAAGGAGTAAGTTAATTTAATTGTTCTTTTAAATTCACTTATTAATACTTTATTTTCTCTAACTTACGACATAATAATGATTAACAAATAGGAAGGAGAAATTTGGTAGGGAGTGTCTTGATTTAAAGAGAAATAAGAGAGAGAAGAAGACGTATTGAGGTAATTATAACTGCATGAGATTTTCAATAAATGTTGTAATTATATTAGTGAATAACTTAATGTTATCATTAGTGATGATTAATGCAAATTAAAGGAATTTTTGGAACAATGGAGAATTGGTTAACCTAATGTATGAAGGTGACAACTGAAGCTAATAATAGATCTCAAAAGAGAGATTGGAGATTATAGTAAAGGGATTGTCTCAAGAGTCGATGGTTTGAAAAGAGCTGAAGCCAAAATATTCAAAGTGGGTAAATGATGTTATACTATAGATATTTCATGATTCTATTTTATTCATACAGTCTCTTGATAATTTGCATCAATTACAAATGTTTGAAGGTATAGATATTTCATGATTCTATTTTATTCATACAGTTTCCGGATTATTTGCATCAGTTACAAATGTTTGAAGGTTATTACATCCAAAAGATTTCATAATAAAAGTTAGTCATTAAACTGAAAGGTAATACTTGTATATATATGTAATATATGAAATATGTGGATAATAGTTAGATACACGAAAAAGAAGAAAAAAGAAATTTTTTGGAATATATATATATATATATATATATATATATTTCTAAAGTTATATAAAAGAAATCATATAATTAAAATAAAACAGATATAAATATAAAAAGGAAAAAGTATATGCATGCAAATTACAGGAGTTCACCCTCGTATGGTACGGGATGGGGAAGCAACGTACCCGTGCACGTTAAATGGAAATGGAAAAGAAAATAGAAATGATTGTACCTTAATTGATACATTTAGATGGTGCTCCTGTACTAATGAAAATGAAAATGAATTAAATGTCAAATTTATTAAAGAAATGCTAAGTGGAAATGGACAAGTTAAATGGAATATGAAATAATTTATGTGAAATTATATAACCTACCGTATATGAAAGAAGATGCATATGTTAATAATGTAAGAAAGTTGAAGAAAGATGTATGTTTATTTTATATGACTAACTGTTGTATATTTAATGATGATGATCCACTGAGTTTACTTTGTAAACTCATTCTATTAAACTAACATTTTCAACTAAGACTCCAGAGAAATAGAAATAGTTGAAAGGGAGGAGTACGTTTATAGAAGATGGCATAGATAAAAACAGGTAACTTATGATTGATGTAAATATTTAGATTAAAAAATGGTATCAGTAGTTTTAAAAAAAAATTATAATAGTGGCTCTTCAATTATATTGAGAAGCTGAATGTTAAATTGTTTATGAATTGAATGAAGTGTTACACTTGTCCGACTTTTCGTTCCTGCCTCGTTAATTGGAGTATACGGGCCGAGTTGTGACAACATAGCAAGTCTAGATGGAAATTTTATGGAACAGCTAATTTTTATGTGCACCTACAAGCAGCAGAGCAAGGCGCACAAAAGAACACTAAGATGCAGTCCTTCAATTCAATTATTCCCTAGAGGGATGGTACCATTTGTCTGCCATACTCAACAGATATAAGTTCGAAAAATATATCATCATATCATTAGCTTTATCCCAGCCATTTAGAATTGGCTTTAAGTGATAGTGAAATGGAGACTATGAAAACGTTTTATGGCAGGGATAGGGAAGCCAAGAGAGAAGAAAAGCATACAATAAATAAATAACAAAGAAAAGAATCAACAATAAAAACTTCAAACACTAAAAGAAGTTGTCAGCATTTTTTCCTCAGGGATGGGACTCTCTTAGCACAACATTTTCAACCACCTATTTACCCCAATGTAAATTTGTATATTTAAGAGATATCAGAGATCCTCCGGTGAAAAAGTAGTGCATTTATGAGGATCTACTTGTTCTTAGGACTGACATGTTCGAAAATGACAAATCTAGACCAATACAAATCGAAAGCCTTCTCAAAAAATGATATACTTCAAATGCATCCCTCATACATGTCATAAGGTGTTGAATGATCACACTACTCATGTTTATGATTATTAGACACTAAGGGCAGTTTGACTTCAAGTAGGACTTAAGTCGGTTTTAATAAATTCTGTAAATCCTAATTTAATAAATCTTGAGATAGTTGAATCCTGAAAATAGTTTAGCATGATAGAGATTAAATCTAGTTAAATCTTGGTGAAATGTTTGGCTACTTCAAGATTTGAGTCTGTTAAATTAAATAAGAATTTTTAAAATAATTAAATATTAAACTAATTAAATACTAAAAAAAGTATTTAACCTCTAATCTATAACTTCTAAATGAAGAACTAAATATCAATTATTGGCTATATAATAAATTGAATTACTTATTATCCAATCAACTAGTTATCTTTCTCATGTGATTTACTATTACTTTAGCTTATAAGGAAAAAAAAAAAAGATAAGAGAGCAAGAAAAGCTAATAGGAGCGAAAACAGAGTTATGAGAGGAGAGGATGGCATTTTATCATTGACTGTCTATTTCTATAATTTCTCTTCTCTTTAGTCTTTGTCTATGCTCTTCCTATAGCCCTAAGCCTATTTAGGGTTTGATTTTCCTCGTCACCATTTCTTCGTTGCAACTTCGACTTCAGCTACTTTGCATGAAGTAGATTTTTGAAAGAGTCGCTCAATGAAAATTCTGTCTCCATCGATGATGTTGTTGTTCCTGTTGATTGGAAGTCACAATAGGAGCATGAAATCAAGATTTAACTTGCCATGAGATTAGAGTAGACCTTTCTTTTCATTTGGCAATATTTAACTCAAAGCTTGCTTAAATCTTGTATCAAAACAACCCTAAGCTTCTTCGATTTGTATTCATTAGAATTGTTATTAACTTGAGTCGTATGTGCGGATAGTCCACTTTCCATGAAATTATAAATAGAGTTGGAGGACTATTGACATCAAAACCACTTCATAAGAGTGACAAGCCTAAATAACACCGATAAGAGGAAATCAAATATAAAATTCCACATAGATTAAGGGTTGGTTTGGGACTACTACGAAATTTTGTAAAGGGGTTGCAAAGTTATTGTAGGAAAGTAACCTTTTTGAAAACTATGGATATTATAAATATTGTCTTTTTTGCAGAAGTCGGACAACTGTTTTCTTACAGCTACCATTTGCGGAAGTCGGACAACTATTTTCTTACGGCTACCATACATTAACAAATCTGTTGTAAGAAGTAGCTTCCCACCACAAAAATTCAAGGGAAGTAGCAAAAAAGCAAAAAAAAACAATAACAAAGCAGTGAGAAACCTGTCTCAAACAGATCTGAATTCTAAACTCCCCACAAACCTACATATAAAATGTAATTTCTCAATTTCCATTCATCATAGCAATATGTATAGATATTTTTCAATTTAATATCTGCCATGTAAGCATACACATAAACAATGCACAACAATTTATAAAATCCCAAAACTATAGGGATTCAATTTGGAGATTATGCCATTACTCAAGATAATATATAGACATAAGTAAGCATGACAAACTGTTGTAATATAGGTCATATAAAATCCTTTTAACCTCAAAAATTATGGTTGAACAAGACATTTTGATGCAAATGATAAAGTTAAGCATTAGCCTCAAACAACTAGACGTACCCTCGCCCACAACCTCCAAACAGCCCATTGATTTCTATAATTTTAAGCTTTAACAATAAATACCATAAGGAAGGATTGAGCAATATATTATTTCATTTAGACTTTTGTGCTTCTTTTAAACAAATAGAGTGAGAAATTACTGGCATTCAATGAGTGATTCCCTGTGTTGCGAGTAAGTCCCCACCAAATTCAGGTAAACCTGCCTTCACTTCCTCCATAATATATATTCACTTTATTCCAACCAAAAAAGAAATCAATCTCCCATCTCTAGACAACTTCAATGTGGCTATAGCATCATTTGTCTTCCATGGTGGAGATAGTGGTGCAACCTCCTATTTTATGGATGTATTTGTATTATGTGTGTGTGTGGGGTGGAGCCATAGGGGTGTAAACGAGTCAAGTCGAGTCGAGTATTAGATTTATCGAGCTCAGCTCGTTAGTCAAATTGTCGGCTCATCTAACTATAAACGAGCTCGAGTAGGCTCGCAAGCCTTTGGCGACTTCTGCGGTTCAGTCATCTTCCTCGTGTGGTCCAGTCTTCTAGTCTTCAGTCCGGTCATCTTCTGTCTGCCTCAAGCCCAACGCCGCGTTGTTGACATCATGAAGCGGGAAGCCAAGAAGATGAAACGGTGGTGGAAGCTATAGCTAACATTTAATGTTTACATCCTTTAGTCTTTTCCAACGTGAAAAGTTGTAGTTTTTTTTTTTCACAGAACTTAAAGTCTTTTATATTTTGGGAACATAACCTACAACTCATATGAATAGCTTTTTGTTTTGGGAATAGAACCTACAACTTTTTTTGAAGGTGAATCATTTAATATGAGCCTTTACGTGCCTCGTTTGAGCTATGGCGAGAATATAAAAAATCCATTTTTTTAATATTATTTTTTATTGAACTGGCTCGACGAGCTCGTGAGCCGAGTCTAGCTATGCTCGAACACAAGCTTGTATAATATACAAGCTCGTTTATAAGCTCGAACGCGACTCGTGAGCTCGATAAGCTCGGCTAGCAAGCCTATAAATGAGTGGAGCTCGACTCAGCTTGTGAGTGGCTTGGCTCACTTACACCCCTAGGTGGGGAATTTCTATTAGGTTCCGTCCAGACGTAGCTTTGTGTCTTTACTCCAATAAAATCGCGACACCTGTATTGTATATGTGGATATTCTTTTATATTTCATATTAAAAATTTTTTCCCAGTTCGACTGACTCGACCCAAAACAAATCCGGTTCAAATTTTAGAGTTGAGCATTGGCGCTCTTTTTTTAATACCGCGAAAACATCATATTTTTTAGGATTTTAGTTAAAAAAACATTTCATAGCTACTGAGAAAGAAAAATGAGGGTAAACCGATGAAGATGAAGACTGTTATGGAGGAGGACAAGACGATAAAGATGAAGCTGTTCTGGAGGAGGACAAGACGATGAAGATGAAGACTGCTCTAGAGGGACAAGGCGATGAAGATGAAGATTTATTTGGAGGAGGAGAAGCCGATGAAGATAAAGATTGATCTAGATAAAGGAAAAGCCGATAAGATGAAGATTGGTTAGGAGGAGGAGAAGTCGATGAAGATTGTTTTGGAGAAAAAGTCGATGAAGAAATGAGGAATAATAGTTTCTCTTTTTTTTGTACACTTAGGGAATATGTAATTTTGAAGTATTATTTGTATATTAATAGTTTTTTTCAGTACACTTAGAGGGAAGATGAAGATGCTTTGTTTTATTAATGTTTTTTCTATTGCAGATGACTATTGGAAAAAACACCACCGATAATATAGCACCACATTCTTAAATAAAGTCTGTTATGTACCGCTGTGTATCTGTTATACTGGCTGTGATATTGAAATTTTGGCGTGCATCAATACATATTTTAATTAAAATAAAAATGTGTTATGTAAAACTGCATTCGTTTATGTGATGTTTTGTTTATTTTGATATCGGTACCAATGCTCGAAAAACTGATGGGATATAATATCTAAAAACCAAGAAGGAGAACACAAGGGACAAATGGAACAAAACTCAACCCAAAAAAGTTAATAAACCACCGGCAAAGAAACAAACTAAAGAAAGAAACATAAAAAAAGACTTATAAAAGACAAAATTATAAAAACACTACCCTCAGAACAACATTAAAGATCACCTCGCCTGTATCAATATAATTAGGAAAATTAGGTGCTCTGAAGAACATTCAAACCAGGGGCAATCTTGATCCAACAACCGTCGGCGCTCCTCGGCAAATACCAACAAATCGGCCAACAACACCACTCACACTTTATATAGGGAAGAAAGATACAATGGCAAGGTACTTGTGGAGAGAAGAAGTAGATAGAAGACTAGAAGACGAAATAGGTAGGAAAAAAAATAGCTCTCAAGCTAAGAAGAGAAAACCCTCAGGTTTAGAAGCAATTTCAGATTCAACAAGATCTCCAAACAGCAGAAATTAGCCCCCTAAAAATAGAAAAAAAAGGAAGCCAAACAGCCCCAAAAGGTGCCACCCATGGGAAAATCACCAAGAAAGAGGCACGGCCAGCCCAGGAACCAAGCCATAACACCAACAGCCAACCCCCCCCCCCTGAATGTTTGAAAAGCGTCATCTTCATCGACTTTTCCTCCTCCAAACAAGTCGTCATCTTCATCGTCTTTCCTCGTTTCTTTTTTCTCAGCAGCTACGAAAATATATTTTAAACTGAAATCCTAAAAATTATGGAAGTTTCGCTCTATTTCATTTTTAAAAAGAGAGTCAATTTGAAACCCTAAATTTGAAATTGAATATTTTGGGCCAGGTCGGTCGGGTTGGCATGAAAAAAAAAACAAAAAAATGAAAAATAAATTAATATCCATGTGTACATGCCAAATGTTGTGATTTTATTGGCCTCCAGACGTAGAGCTACGTTCGGTGTCCGAACCTGATAAAAATTCCCAGGTGGGGGCATATAAGTGCATTGTTTAGCATGAGGTATCATTATTGTATTGCTATATTATGAAGGTTATATGAAATTAAAGACTATATATGTGAAATTAAAGACTATATAAATCAACATACAAGATTACAAGCATTAAGAATTTAATTGAAAATTTAGCCAACAGAAAATTCAAAGGAGCAAAAAAATACTCACATTAAAATAATCTATAAGCTCATCAAGCTCCTTAGACCGCTGAGCAACCTTTTTTCCTTTTAAACATAATCAAGAATATAAGTAACCAATCAAAGCCACTAATAAATTATGTAGTATTGGTACTAGAGGTAATTACTGAAGATGGTAAATGTTTACTCTCATTTTCATCAACAGATAGCAAAATATAATAAAAAGACAGCTAATATTGTAATCGCAACTGAACATCAGATAACAGTTATTCAGGAACATGATTTCACCTAGCACAAGAATTTCACTAAAATAGATGTAACATAAACATAACAATGGGCACCTCACTAAGAAAAATTATTTAACTCATTACCATTCGATACAGAAACAAGGAAAACAATGATCATTTAATTTATTAAGAAACTTTAACTCTTGTTTCTTCTCGTTTAGTGTTTTTTTTTTTTTTTTTATTCTCGTGTTCTTATATCCAACTCCTCATTGATATTATTGAGAAGGGTATACAGCCTTGCATTAAAACAAACAAAAAAAACCAGATTATCAATCCACGTATATCCTTTTACTGGGTACAACAGCTCAGTGTTTAAAGTCCTGCTTTCACTTGTAAGACGTAACTAATATCATAATGGATAACTACATCACATAATTGATTAGCAAAGATAACGGAGGGAAGCAATGACAAAAAACTTCTCAATACACTCACTAAAAAAAATGAACTTATATTTTAAGGTAATGATTAAAGAAACACTTAAATATTAGAATATATAACTAGATGAAAATGTTTTTTTAAATAAGCAATAAAACACCCACAAAATCGGTTATTTTAAATTTCAAGCATGAGAAACACACACTGTTATTTGAATGAACTCCCCAAACTATAACATAGCTTAGTAATTTACACACTCAAGCATTGAAACATCAGCCGCAGCTGCAAACTGTGCAATAGCTCAGTTTTTTTATCTTAAGATAAATTGTAATTGAGTCCCTAATTCCATCATTAAAGTTTCCCAACAGGACGCATATGGTCCAAAAAAATCACAAACGTCAGTTTTCTTATGGCTGTTTTTTCTTCTTCACAAACCTATATCAACACCCCAGACATCTTTGAGAAATCCTCCACCAACCCAAACCACTTCAAAGTTACAGCTCAAACCTTCTCACTGTTCCCATTTTAAAGGGCCCAATCAGACAACCTCCCACACTTCCTTGCCAAGGACTATGTGTCAAACCATCAACTTGAAGCCCGGGTCGCTTCATAGGGAAATTTATGACTAGTTTGTATCTCTAAAAAATTTCGAACGTGCTCATTGTGTTGTAGTTTATGTTTCTCATTTTTTTCCACAAAGTCGTGAAAAAACCAAATCTAAAAAAAGCTCTTCTTTCGGCTAGTAAAATATTTTATTTAGTATTTAATTTTTCCTCCTTATCTATGCCTATGTTACACCAATATGGATATGGTGACACGAATACGACATGATACAGATACGGGACACGTCAATTCTTAAAAATACAGGATATTGGTATGGCGCGGCACGGCATTATAGTTTATAAATCATACATAAAAATTAAGAAAGCAATCAAAGCATAATTTTTGAAATTACAAAAAAAAAATGAAAGCAACATCATTTGTAGCCTTGTAGCTTATAATATCAAAATAAAAGTAAGCATTAAATGTCTAGTACAACAACAAAAGCATAAACATAAATTGTCTAGCACATGAAATTTCAACTATTCAATAAAAGGAAAGATATGATTAGCTTCTTCGATGGTTTGTCTTTGAACTTCTATATCATCTTCATTCAATATCATAGCTTATAATTCAGGCTCATCAAGTGAAAGATTAGCAATATCTAATATTCTCCTATCATCAAGAGACTCAAATCCATCTCGGAAATGAGAGAACCTCGCTCGCAGCCGCAAAAGTAAATACGACGCGCCTTTTTTTGGATTGTTTTTTTTTTCGACGGATACGCATGTTCGTTTGAAATTAAATAATATTTTAATTTGATACAACTTTGTCGTATCCGACACGTATCGGTGCCGTATCAGAGGTGTATTTGTGTATCGGTGTATCGGATACAGAACGCCTTCATACATAGGTGTATCGGTGCAACATAGGTAATCCATCAGTTCCTATAAAATAATGCAGACCTCAATGCCTATCCCAAAAATCAACTTGATAGAATGTGACATCAATAACAAAAAACATAAGCAACATCGCACAAGACCAATTCAAGAAGTCACACCTACAATGAAGTCATTCAAATCATCATTGTCACACTAAATAGGACTCAGTCATGCATCCAAATAACAAAAAAGGCCATGTCACAAAATTCGCTGCACAAGAACAAGTCAAAAATACACTTATGAGTGAGGCTAGGATAAAAAATTGACATGTGCGAATAAAAAATTTATTAGGGAGAATTAACACATGTAATTTTCTTTAAAAATTAATAATAAAATTAATAGTAATAATAAAAATGAGAATTAAAATTTATTTCATATAATTAAATATTTACATTTAATAATAGATAAAAACAAATAATAAATCTATTCATAATATATTAAATAAATATTACCATAATTATTCTTTTATTTTTTAATTCTACTTATTTTTTTGCAAAATAATGAGCATTGCTCTGATTTTCTCACATCCCATTTCCCTACAACATTGGGGGCTACGGAGGCTGGAATGAGTGAGCGGATAGGCAGAGTTCGGGTTTTTAAAGATAGGCTGAGGGAGGTGGAGGGCACATGCGAGCAAGTGCGCAGTTGAGGGCTAATAGACTTCACTAATTAAGAGAACTAGCAAGTAACGAAGGAGAAAGTGAGTGAGAGATGATGCATGAGAGGATAATTGTTAATTTTGAGATTTACTATTATTATTATTATTATTATTATTATTTTATAATACATCTCATTACTAATAATTATCCTCTCATGCATCATCTCATTATTCACTCACTCCTTCCTTCACTGCTCGCTAGCTCTATTAAGTAGTCAAGTCTATTAACCCTCAACTGCTCACTTGCTCGCATGTGCCCTCCACCTCCCTCTGCCTATCTTTGACAACCCAAACTTTGCCAATCTGCTCAATTATTCCTACCTCCGTAGCCCCCAATGTTAACGACCACTTCCCAAATCCAACTCTTACTCAACTCCCTAGTCTACTCGCAACTATCTCCCTACCTTTCTCTCTCAAAAACAAGCATCACCAAGGTTCCCTCCTAAGCTATCACTGCCCCTAACCAACTTGCCAGCATATCAGTGATTACACATAACAAACTTGTCAGTCTCCTCTCTCTCTCTCTCTCCTCTCTCCAAACACAATCTAATCCTACAACCCTCGCTACAGTTCATCTCCAGCGAACCAACAATTGCAATCTCTCACCTATCCTACCATTAATGCCCCCACCTACCCTCATACACACTCCAATAATTCCCACATCCACACTTCTCATGGCACTGAAATCATTCCACTCAAGTCGAAGTCATTGGACACTTCACTAATTGTTGCTTTGCCCCCCAATACTAATACAAGACTAGCCTAAATATTGCCACCTACCCAAGTCAGTGCATGCACCAACACACCTAGTCAAACACTTCCCTCCCTCCATCCCTCTAATAGTATTATATGTTTAAAGAGAGACCAGAGAGTGTGCATTCAATCTCGCCACAATTAGATCTCATAATAATTTAATTAACAACATTTTCTCGCAAAAGTTACAATACATGCAAATGCCCGTGCTTTCCACTTCAACATGGCGAGGAAAAGCCTATTAAATGCATGTTATCACTTCTGAAGGTGACAAACCCCTGTAGGCATGATTAGGTTAAAGACCCTAGCTGTGGTATCTCAAACACCAACCATGCATGCCTTCTTTGGCAAAGGTAGGAAAGCCTAGACATCGAGATGCTACCAAAAATTTTACTAAACAAATTCAACAAACAAACAGCAAAACAACATCAATCAAGTACTTATCCCACTACGTGGGGTCGGCTACATGAATCATTTTTTCTCTATTGTGCCATGTTAAGAGTCGAATTTTATTTAAATTTAATAAAGAAATGTCATTTCTAATAATTTCTAACCAAATCTTTTAGGTCTACATCTACTTTTCTTAACGAAAGCCAAATCTAATAAATCTACTCTCTTAACTGGGTCATCAGAAGGTGTTGGCTCAAGAAAAATGGCACGAATGCACGAATCCCGCTTTGCAACCGTAGGATTCCACTTCTCTTAAGTCAGATTGAAATTAACCAGATTTCCCCTGAGGGTAGTGTCAGGGCTTATAGATCTGGGGTTCTTACTTCCTATGAGCGCAAGCGCCCATAGTTAATTACCCCTCTTACAACGTAAGAGAGAACTCTCGATTAAGGATGAAATAAATTTTAGTTAATTTTAGTCTCAATAGTAGGGGAAATGGAGGTAAACCCGATCAAGATCCCATGGTTCCGTCGTCTCGGGTATACCATAGATTTCAGTCTACCAACACTAGCAATCATTGACCGTAGTGTCCAGGGAATCTGATTAGCAGCCATGGGTTGCCTCCTCTCAGGGATCCCGAGTAGACTGAAGTGGTTAGATGTGGATTTTAGTTTGATTTAATTTGGGTTGGGGCTTATGGCTTAGAAGTTGCCCGTTAATTTGTTTAGTTTGGGGCTTACGGCTCCATCAGAAGTTGCCCGGATAGTTTATTTAGTTTGGGGCTTACAACTCCAATTAGGAGTTGCCCAGAGATTTATTTAGTTTGGGGCTTACGACTCCAATTAGGAGTTGCCCGGAGAATTTCAGTTGGATAGGTCTTATGGCTTCCTTAGAAGTTGCCTAACGGTGGGTCTTACGACCTAGCCCCAAAAGCTAAGCAGCCCGAGTTGTGGGTCTTACAACCTAGTCCTTTAGACTAGGATGCCCAAGAATTTTAATTATTTAGGTAGGACTTATGGCTTCCCTTAGGAAGTAGCCTGAAAAGCGGGTCTTACAACTTAATTGTTTAGACTAAGATACCCAAGTGAGGGGTTTAGGTTTGTGTTATCACCTAAACACTTTCCTCAGATATCAGACCTACGACTTCTATTAGAAGTGGCCGGGGGTTTTAATTGGGTTTAGGGGTTAGGTCAATTTTTACCTAAAACTTTCCCCTAAGGTCGGACTTACGACTTTCTTACGAAAGCTGCCAGGTAGTGGGTCTTACAACCTAATTCTTATAAATCAGGCTGCCCAAAGATTTAAATTTAGATTGAGATTTATAACTTTTGTAGAAAGTAACTCAAGTATTGGGACTTATAGCTTTCGTAGAAAGTAGTCCGTTAGTGGGTCTTACAACCTGATCCTTATAAATCAGGCTGCCCAAAGTTTTGTTTGAATTTGATTGTGTGTTTGTTGATTTAACACCGATGTTTCGTTTTGAGGGGTTTGACACTTGTTTGATGCTTTAGTCGTTTTGTGCTAGTAGTCTTTTCCTTACTACAGCAGTTCAGTACTCTTCATGTTTCCAGCACTGTTGCTCTACTAGTTTTTCGTACTTGGCATTTCTTGCTTTTCAACACTTCATTCTAAATGTCGTAGCTTATATTTCTCAGCATTCATTCAATTTATGTGGTACTAACTCTTTATTTGTTTGTTCGTAGGTATTCGTAGCCAGTGGTTGTAGTAGTTGAGGGCTCGTAGTTGCAGAGGATAGAGTCCAAAAATAATTGCAAGAACTCGTTCAAGAGGGACTTTGGAGAACTTGTACAAGAGTTCAGTTTGAGAGTGCAATTTGTAAATGTTAATTAATGCAAACAATATTTCTTTTCCTGCATTTTTCTTTCAAGATAAATTTAATTAATCAACTAACCAAAAATAATAATTTTTTCTAATTAATTGTATTAATTTTGATCTTTAAAATTCTCATATTTTAAAATTCTCAAAAGTTTAAATTTCTTGTATATATATAAACAATTTCATTTGATGCTCTCGAACTTTGAAATTTTTAATTTCAAAGGCTCTAAAAAAATTTTGGATTAGAGGGGCAGAAAGAGAATGAGTGCTTATAAGTTCTCCGCTCCCGCGCATTTGATGACATAGGAGATCTCAAAGATCTCAATTTGTCAATTATTTTGATTGATCTTAATCAATCAATTTTTATTAAATCATAATTAACTAAATGAGTTAATTAATATTTAAATGTCAATTTTAACATTTTAGTTAAATCAAAAATTCAAATTGAATTTCCCTCAAAAATTTGAGAAAATTTTGGCTGCCTCCCGACGTCTCCTCCCCACCGAGGGAGAAATCGGGACGGCACTGCCGTAATTTCTTCCTACCCGGATCTAAGGTCGACGGCGTAGGGTCTTCGCTTTCAAACCATCTCACCAGGATCTAAGATCAACTGCGTGAGGTCTTCGAATTGTAAAACCATCCGCCCAGATCTAAGATCGATGGCGCGGGTCTTCAATTTTAAAACCATCTGCCCGGATTAAAAATCAAAGGCGCAGGTGTTCGATTTCAAACCGTCCCGGTCGGACCTAAGGTACGACGGCCGGGGTCTTCGACATTTGTTTGAAATCCTCTCACTACTCCTCTTTTTTTCTTCTTTTTTTATTATACATATAACATTATATTATATAACAATAATAATATTTTATAAAATATTATTATTATTATATAATATCATATATATTATATTATACTCTCTGTTATATAATATTATATTATAACATTATGTTATATAATATTATATTATATATAAGATAATATAATATAATAAAAACTGAGAGGGGAAGGTATCGGGCATAGCCCAATCAAGCTAGGTCGGAGATCAGGGAGGGATCACGCACGGCGAGAGCTTGGGAAAGGCAGCATCCTGGAGTGACGGAGGGTCCGAACTCGGTGGGCTTCGGTTCAAGCGGGAGGACAGCGGGCAGATTTTGGCAGTCGGGGGGCTGGCGACGTAATGCAGGAAGATGGGATCGACACCGGAGCAGGAGGTCGACGGCGAGGTCGGACTTGGACGGCGTCGGGAGAAGAGGTAAGTTTTTTTTCTGAAATCCTTTCTTCCTCTTCTCTGTGTGCATCTCTCTTGAGCGTGTGAGTGCCTGAGTATGTGTGTATGAGAGGGATTTATGTCGTGAGAGGGACGACAGTTTGCGATCGTGTATGTCGATCGGGAAGTCGGTGGGCGAATCGTCGTATTGTTTGGCGACCAACTGCCCGCGGTGGGGCCGGCTTGGAGGTAGGCATGCTGCTTTTTTTTGTTCTAATTTTTTTGTACAGTCAACAAATTGCCTCCCAACGAATTTGTTGTGACTTTCACACAATGAATTCGTTGCAAACTTTGATCATGTGATTTCAATCTTTTAGATATGTTGATGAAAAATAGCTTGACTTTTAGGTTTATGAGCTCAAGAGATTTCAGAGGTTCGGCCCTTAGGTTTGTTGAACTTCATGGATTTAGCTCGACCCTTAGGTTTATGAGCATAGAAGATTTCAAATGTTCGGCCCTTAGGCTTGTTGAAACAATGAGTTTTAGCTCGACCCCTTAGGCTTATGAGCGTAGGAGATTTCAAATGTTCGGCCCTTAGGCTTACTGAACTTTGGGGGTTTAGCTTTTATGAGCTTAGAAGATTTCGGAGGTTTGGCCTTTAGGCTTATTGAACCTCATGGGTTTAGCTCGATCCTTAGGTTTATTGAGCATAGGAGATTTCAAAGTTCAGCCCTTAAGCTTCTTGAACTTTGTGGAGATTTCAAAGTTCAACCCTTAATGTTATAATATAATATTATATAACAGAGAGTATAATATAATATATATGATATTATATAATAATAATAATAATATTTTATAAAATATTATTATTGTTATATAATATAATGTTATATGTATAATAAAAAAAAGAAGAAAAAAAGAGGAGTGGTGAGAGGATTTCAAATAAATGTCGAAGACCCCGGCCGTCGTACCTTAGGTCCGACCGGGACGGTTTGAAATCGAACACCTGCGCCTTTGATTTTTAATCAGGGCAGATGGTTTTAAAATTGAAGACCCGCGCCATCGATCTTAGATCTGGGCGGATGGTTTTACAATTTGAAGACCTCACGCAGTTGATCTTAGATCCTGGTGAGATGGTTTGAAAGCAAAGACCCTACGCTGTCGACCTTAGGTCCGGGTAGGAAGAAATTACGGCAGTGCCGTCCCGATTTCTCCCTCGGTGGGGAGGAGACACCGGGAGGCTGCCAAAATTTTCTCAAATTTTTGAGGGAAATTCAATTTGAATTTTTGATTTAACTGAAATGTTAAAATTGACATTTAAATATTAATTAACTCATTTAGTTAATTATGATTTAATAAAAATTGATTGATTAAGATCAATCAAAATAATTGACAAATTGAGATCTTTGAGATCTCCTATGTCATCAAATGCGCGGGAGCGGAGAACTTATAAGCACTCATTCTCTTTCTGCCCCTCTAATCCAAAATTTTTTTAGAGCCTTTGAAATTCAAAAATTTCAAAGTTCGAGTGCATCAAATGAAATTTTTTATATATATATAAGAAATTTAAACTTTTGAGAATTTTAAAATATGAGAATTTTAAAGATCAAAATTAATACAATTAACTAGAAAAAATTATTATTTTTGGTTGATTAATTAAATTTATCTTGAAAGAAAAATGCAGGAAAAGAAATATTGTTTGCATTAATTAACATTTACAAATTGCACTCTCAAATTGAACTCTTCTACAAGTTCTCCAAAGTCCCTCTTGAACGAGTTCTTGCAATTATCTTTGGACTCTATCCTCTGCAACTACGAGCCCTCAACTACTACAACCACTGGCTACGAATACCTACGAACAAACAAATAAAGAGTCAGTACCACATAAATTGAATGAATGCTGAGAAATATAAGCTACGACATTTAGAATGAAGTGTTGAAAAGCAAGAAATGCCAAGTACGAAAAACTAGTAGAGCAACAGTGCTGAAAACATGAAGAGTACTGAACTGCTGTAGTAAGGAAAAGACTACTAGCACAAAACGACTAAAGCATCAAACAAGTGTCAAACCCCTCAAAACAAAACATCGGTGTCAAATCAACAAACACACAATCAAATTCAAACAAAACTTTGGGCAGCCTGATTTATAAGGATCAGGTTGTAAGACCCACTAACGGGCTACTTTCTACGAAAGCTATAAGTCCCAATACTGGGTTACTTTCTACAAAAGTTATAAATCTCAATCTAAATTTAAATCATATGGGGAGCCTTGTTTATAAGAACTCGGTTGTAAGACCCATTACCCGGCAACTTTCGTAGGAAAGTCGTAAGCCCGACCTTAGGAGGAAGTTTTAGGTATAAATTGACCTAACCCCTAAACCCAATTAAAACCCTCGGCCACTTCTAATAGAAGTCGTAAGTCCGACATCTGAGATAAGTGTTTAGGTGATAATACAAATCTAGACCCCTCACATGGGCATCCTAATCTATAGGATTAGGTTGTCAGAACCGCTATCGGGCAACTTCTACCTGAAGTCGTAAGCCCCCACATTTCAGGAAAATTGTAAAAATAAATAGCAATGATCCTAAAACTCAAACAATCAAATTTAAACCTATGGGCATCTTAGTCTAAACGATTAAGTTATAAGACTTGCTTTTCAGACTACTTCCTAATGGAAGCCATAAGTCCTACCCAAACAATTAAAATTCTCGACATCCTAGTCTAAAAGGACTAGGTTGTAAGACCCACAACTCGGGCCGATTAGCTTACAGGGCTAGGTCGTAAGACCCACCGTTAGGCAACTTCTAAGGAAGCCATAAGACCTATCCAACCAAAAACTATCCGGGCAACTCCTAATTGGAGCCGTAAGCCCCAAATTAAATAAACTAACGGGCAACTTCTAAAGAAGTAGTAAGCCCCAACTCAAATTAAATTAAAACTAAAATCAACATCTAGCCACTTCAGTATACTCGGGATCCCTGAGAGGAGGCAACCCATGGCTGCTAATCAGATTCCCTGGACACTACGGTCAATGATTGTTAGTGTTGGTAGACTGAAATCTACGGTATACCCGGGACGACGGAACCATGGGATCTTGATCGGGTTTACCTTCATCTTCCCCACAATTGAGACTAAAAAAATATCTAAAATTTATTCATCCTTAATCGAGAGTTCTCTCTTACGTAGTAAGAGGGGTAATTAACTATGGACGCTTGCGCTCATAGGAAGTAAGAACCCCAGATCTATAAACCCTGACACTACCCTCAGGGAAAATCTGGTTAACTTCAATCTGACTTAAAGGAAATGAAATCCTATGACTGCAAAGCATAATTCGTGCATTCGTGCCATTTTTTTTAGCCAACAGAAGGCCATCATTTTATGTGACAAAACCATCTAAGGTAACTCTCTCTAATCTTATCTTCCACCGGAGCTACTACAACCTTCTCACATATATGCTCATTTTCTATCATGTCTCTAAGAGTGAAGTCACTCATCCACATCTGCAACACTTAACTTAATATTATGCTTCTCTTTTAATGGCCAACATTCTGCACCATAAAGCATTGCATGTCTCACAACCATCTTATAGAATTTTTCCTTAACTTTGAGGGGAACAAATTCAACAACAAAATAAAAATAGCTTTCTTGACTACAATATAACAAAATGAAAATATAAGTATAAAATTACAAATGAAGGAAAAAAAAAACTTAAAATGTGTTTCATGTCATCTATAAATCAACTAAACATAACTAGAAATGAATTTATGGTGAATTTAATAACTCGCCTATAAGTGCAAGCAAAACCTTTTGCATCACCTCTAAAACTCTCAAAGAACTCTACAAATCGAAATTGAATGTCAAAATTACTAAAAGAGTGCCCCCATTAACAGGAAAAATAATATTCTCTATGCAATCTATTTGGACAAAGCATTATCTGAATGCAAGCATCAACATTTTTTTTATTGACCTAGAGAAGTCCAAATCACAAACCATCTATATGCCAAAACATTTATAATATTGTGTTTTAGCTTCCGTAATTTTTTAATAATATTTTGGCACTGTCAAAATTTTTTAAGAAATTAGTACTTGCAGTATAAGTGGGGTTTTGGGGGTCGTTAGGTGTCCGTTTTACAAACCGATTTCACTAGAATGTTCTAAATAAAATTAGCTAATTTATGAATACTTTTCTATAATTTTTAGATTTTTGGATTTAAAAATATAAAAGAAATTGAATAAAATTAATATTTTAATATTAAATAATTATAATAATTAAAATTTTATTAAAAAAATCTAATTCCACTCACTTTTCTTATTATAAAAAGTTTGCTTATCTCGGTTTTTCCTAAACAGGGACTTTGCTTAGGGATATGAGAGAATAAGAGAGGTGAGAGAAAACCAAAGTCCGACTTCGGGCCGTTTACGTCCGTCGACCCAGTTGGGAAAGTTATTTGTCTCGAGGTAAGACACATTATGTCCATCTCAATTTTCAAAAAATGTGCAAGTTTTGGTGAATATTTCGATTAAAATTTTATATCCGTTAACGAAAAACAGGGATCACTTTGCACTGGTAAAACTTTCACCCCATAACTTTTTGTATGTTGTAGAGATTACGATAATGCACATTTTGAATTCTTTCTGGAAATTTTTCACATGGGATTTTGAAATTTGCGGGATTTTTAGTAAATAAAAAATTATCAAGATGTTGAAAAATAATGTTGTAGTACAATAAAAGCCTTAAAATATTGTTTTACACAATCCCTGGTAATTTGGTAATTTGGTAATTTTTTTAAAATGTGCATTTTTGCCTAGTTGGATTTTTTATTGTCTACCTCTATACAATATTGAATTTTGATACATGCTATATTACTCTTTAATTGTTATAATGTGATGATATATGTGCATAAGTGATTAAATTATATATGTTGGGAGCCATAAGGGTCCAGAATCTTTTGAGATTCTATTTGTGTCAGGGAATTTCTGGGGTAAAAAGGGGCCAAAATCCTTTGAGATTCTGTCTGATACAGAGATATCTGATATGTTCTGGTACTATAAACACAAATAAAAAAGGAGTCATAAGGAGTCAGAATCCTTTGAGATTCTATCTGGATCCAGAAAATGTGATATGAACTACGCTGTGATATGAATTTCAATTTATTTATTTGTTCTGTAATGTTATCTAAATCATAAAATAACTACTATGCATTTATTAAATTTCTCAATTTTGATGATTCTCAATTCAATGATTTATTTCAATTGCATTTAAGAGCTTTTTAAATATTTAGTAAAATATTTGAAATAAAATAATATTTGAAAATTTAGATTGGTTTGTGTGATTTTATGAGCTGTTGTAGCTCACTGTAATTTTACTTCTAATTTTTAGAATCTAGAAAGGGAAAAGAGATTGTAGACTAGCAGTTCAGGATCAGATGAGGTCATATGTATTTTGATATTTTGATTTTTGTACAGTCATGGCTAGTTTAATTTTCAGTTCTATAGCTCTTGTCTGTAGCCATGTACTGTAATGTTGATATTTATTTTGATGAATGAAAGAAACTTTATGGATGAATTTTTCAGTATTTGGATATTTTTCTATAATTTGTCATTTATTTCAATGAATATTGGTAGAAAATCTGAAAAAAAAATCTAAAACTAGATCTTGGGGTTTGCCTGTCACAGCTCAACATGATAGGACTTGTCCTGATCGAGTTGGGCTGTGACACATAATAACACTACTTTTAAGCAAACAACACAAATTCTAAATCGCAATACTCATAATTGGATCTGTAAATAAAAAAGTGCATGCAAACAAAATGTGAAAGTTAAAACTTCAAATTAAAAGTTTTAGATGCATTTCAAAAAAAAAAATGTGCTCAGCAATAAAATTGCAAAAATAAAATATAAATCGTTTTTAAATCGGGAATTTGTACCATAAAACAACCTCAACACAATTATAACACCTCACAAATTCTAAAAGTGCTTTAAACATGCATCTTACTATAAAGCACGTCGCCTATCAAAAGCAACCTCTCACGCATATTCTAAAAAGATCATGTTTAAAATATAAATTCTAATGCAAACTTTGATAAACATGTCAGTATCCAAACAAAACTCAAGGCGGCTTTGTGGGCACCAAAAATTCATACATGACTCTATTGAGAGAGTCGCGTGCTCCAAGTTAAATTCTCAGAAGGCATGTTATTCTCCCCACTATGCCAAGAAAGGAGGCGTATGGGTCACTGTTACGCCGGCCCAGGAGGGGCCGGCTGGACCGGTCCAACCTGGACCGGTCCAGTTCTATTCGCGAAGGAATCGCGAGCGGGAGGCGGAACCGAGCGGGCGAAGCAAAGCCGACGGGGGCCAGGGAAGAATTTTGGGAGGGAAATTTTGAATGCGAGGGGCTGTTTAGACATTTTGTAAAACTCCTTTATGGTTAATTAAGGGTTTTGGGGTGTGCGAGAGGGATTATGGGGAATTTGAATTTTCTTGGAGTCTAGGGTTTCTTGTTTGGGCTCTTGGCGTTGCCGGAGATTGTTGGAGAGTGGTTCTTCCTCTCGAATCGAAGAACATTGTATCTTTCTTATTGTTTTTGCTTCTACTATTGAAATACAATAGTTTCGTGCAATTTCTTCTCAGTTTTCTCGCGTTTTCTTCCGGTTTCTCCCTATTTCCTGGCTGATTTCTGCTGTGGACAGCAGTTTGGCATTGGTTTTTCTTGATTTTGGGTAAGAAACACTTTGAAATCCAAGTGTTTCCTATCAAATTGGTATCAGAGCACAGATCCGGACGGTGGGGGGCTGTTTTCCACTGTTTCGCAGCAGATTTTTGCTTTTCGGAAGAGATCTGGAGACCATTTCGTGGTTCCCATGGCATCTAAACGTGTAGAAGTCTTGGAGACCGAAGTGGGTCAATTTAAGGCGGATCTGGAGGAGAAGATGGCGACGTTGAGTGAGAATGTGGAAGGGAAATTTATGGCATTGGAGGAGATGATGAAAAAGTTGTTGGAAGGGCAAGCAAGAGCTGTGCCAGTGGAGGAAAGAGGAGAAGGTAGTGGGAGCAAGGGCAAGGAGAAGGCAAAACCGGAAGGGGAAGAGGAGGTGGAACTGCTGGGTAGCAACGGAAGAATGCTGCATCGGGAGTCCATCAGGCGGGAAGAAAGAGAGGATGATTGGCATCGTCGGAGGCCCGACCCAGTGGACCGGCCATGGGGGATCCATAACCACCATGGCGGGGCGCGAGGGGAAGATGGCTATCGACGGCCGAGGAGGGATGATGAGCCCCGATATGGAGAGAGAGGAACATGGGAAGATCCCATTGCCTGGGACAGGGGAGGCCATGGGGGGAACAGAGCATACGGGATGGACACGAGGGCCAGGAAGCTGAAAATGCCTGTTTTCGAAGAGGGAAATGTGGATGAGTGGATCCACAAGGTGGAGAGGTATTTTGCAGTGAATGGCCTGATGGAGGAGGAGAGGTTGATGGCGGCTAGTATGTGCTTGGAAGGGGCGGCTTTTGCCTGGTTCAAGTACATGGATAAGTGGGATCCGGTGAGGACTTGGAGGGACTTCAAGGAAGCTATCAGGGAGAGATTCAGGGGGAGCAGCCCATGGGAGATCTCCGAGCAGTTCTATGCCCTCACCCAGGAGGGAACAGTGGAGGAATACAGAAAGAAATTTGAGAGTCTGGTGGGAGACATGGAGGGCTTATCGAACAGCACGTTGGGGGGAAACTTCATGAAGGGGCTAAAGCCAGAAATTAGAGATGCTGTGAAGGTCATGAGACCGAGAGACTTGAGGGAGGCAATGGAGTTGGCTCAGCTGGTGGAGAACCAGAAGACCAACGCTCGAAGTTGGCGGAACAACCACTCAGGAGGTCCCACCAGGACAACCACCACTTACTTGGCTCCAAAAGGGCCAAGCCCTAGTGTCCCTAGAGAGAGTGGAAAGGAGAAGAGCGGGGTGACTAGAACTGCAGGAAGCTTCAAGAAATTGACTGAGGAAGAGATGCAGGAGAAGAGGGCCAAGGGACTTTGTTTCAGATGTGAGGAGAAGTTTGTTCCAGGGCACAGATGCAAGGATCGCGCTCTTCGGGCTCTCACCGTCTATATAGACGAGGCGCCTGAGGAGGGTGATGACTCTGATGAGGAGCAGAGTGACCCCCAGTTGGAGGTGGCTGAGGTATCCCTCAATTCTGTGATGGGATTTACTCCTAGTCATACCATGAAGGTGAAGGGGAAGATCCAAGGGAGGGAGGTAGTAGTACTGATCGATAGTGGGGCAACCCACAATTTCATATCCACCCAGGTGGCGGAGGAGCTGGGGATGGAGCCTACTGAGACAGGCAGTTATGGGGTGATGATGGGGACAGGAAAGATTGAGTCTAGCACGGGGATCTGCAAGGGGGTGGAGATGAGCCTACAGGAGATCAGGGTGGTGGAGGACTTCCTACCCCTGAGGTTGGGTAGCACCGATGTCATTTTGGGCATGAAATGGCTACAGACCTTGGGTGAAACCAAGGTGAACTGGGGAACCATGGTGATGGAACTGATGGTAGAAGGAAAGAGGGTGAAGCTGAGGGGGGAACCAGGTTTGTCCAGAGCTGGAGTGTCACTCAGGTCGATGGTAAAAATTATCCATGAGGAAGGAGGAGGTTTCCTGGTGGAGTTGCAAAGCTTGGAGGATCAACAGGAGGGGGAAGAGAAACCCATTCCTGCGTTGGTTCAGCCCTTTCTACAGGAGTTCGAGGATGTGTTCCAACCTCCGGTGGGACTCCCACCTGACAGAGAGCGGGAGCATCAGATCATCCTGAAAGAGGGAGCCTCCCCTATCAGTGTGAGACCTTACAGATACCCTCAGGTGCAAAAAGATGAGATTGAGAAATTGGTGGGGGAAATGCTAGAAGGGGGGATCATCCAGCCCAGTGTGAGCCCTTTCTCTAGCCCAGTTCTGCTGGTGAAAAAGAAGGATGGGAGTTGGAGGTTCTGTGTTGACTACAGAGCTCTCAACAAAGAGACAGTGCCTGATAAGTTTCCCATCCCTGTGATTGACGAGTTGATGGATGAGCTGCATGGAGCTGCTTTGTTCACCAAAATTGATCTGAAGTCAGGCTATCATCAGATCAAGATGAGGAAGGAGGATGTGCAGAAAACAGCCTTCAGGACTCATGAGGGCCACTACGAGTTTCTGGTGATGCCTTTTGGCCTCACCAATGCACCAGCGACATTCCAGGCATTGATGAACCGGATCTTCAAGCCACACCTTCGCAGGTTTGTGTTGGTATTTTTTGATGACATACTAATTTATAGCAGGACTGAGGAGGAACACCTAGAGCACCTGAGAGTGGTGTTGGATGTGCTGAGGGAGCATCAGCTAAAGGCCAATTTCAAGAAGTGTGACTTCGCTCAGGCACGGGTGGAGTACTTGGGGCATGTGATATCCCAGGAGGGAGTGGCTGCAGATCAGTCCAAGATAGAGGCAATGCTGGTATGGCCTCAACCCAAGACCTTGAAGGGGCTCAGAGGATTCTTGGGATTGACAGGATACTACAGGAGGTTCGTGAGGGGATACAGCACTATAGCATGGCCACTGACAGAGCAATTGAAGAAGGACAATTTTTTATGGGGAGAAGCAGCTTCAGAGGCTTTTGAGAAGCTGAAGAAAGCCATGACGACAGTGCCAGTGCTTGCTCTGCCGGACTTCAATCAGGTGTTTGTGGTGGAGACAGATGCTTCAGGCTATGGATTGGGAGCAGTGTTGATGCAGAACCACAGACCCATAGCTTACTTCAGTCAAGTACTGTCATCCCGGGCTAGACTGAAGTCTGTCTACGAGAGAGAGCTGATGGCGATTGTACTGGCCATCCAGAAGTGGAGACCTTACTTATTGGGCAGACACTTTATTGTCAGGACTGATCAGAGGAGCCTGAAGTACTTGTTAGAGCAACGGATGGTGACTGAAGAGCATCAGCGATGGCTTTCAAAATTGCTGGGGTATGACTTTGAAATTCAGTACAGACCAGGCGGGGAAAACAAAGCTGCTGATGCCTTGTCCAGATGTTTGGGTGAACTTCAGACAGTGGGTGTGTCTGTTCCTTTGATGTTAGATTGGGCGGCAATCAAAGTAGAGAGCTCGAAAGATGAGGGGTTGGAAAAGATCAGGGCTGATTTATTAAGGGAAGGTGATAGCCACCCAGGGTACTCAGTAGAGGGGGACAAATTGTTGTATCAAGGGAGGTTCGTGATGCCCAGGACTTCTATCCACATCCCAAACATCCTCCAAGAATTTCATGGGAGCGCGGTTGGTGGTCATTCTGGGGTGCAGAAGACCTACAGGAGGATTGCTGCTGAGCTTTATTGGAAGGGAATGCATAGAGATGTAGAGGAGATGGTGGCCAAATGTGAGATTTGTCAGAGGAATAAATACATGGCTATGTCACCAGGGGGGCTACTACAGCCGTTGGCGTTACCAGGACGAGTGTGGGAGGAAATATCCATGGACTTCATAGATGGGTTGCCCCGCTCAGAAGGCTTCACAGTGATCCTGGTGGTGGTGGATAGACTGAGCAAGTATGCTCATTTTATTCCCCTCCGACATCCTTACACCGCAGTAACAGTGGCTTCAGCCTTCATCAGAGAGGTTGTCAGGTTGCATGGGATACCAGAGGCAATCGTGTCCGATAGAGACAAGGTGTTCCTCAGTCACTTTTGGAAGGAGCTGTTCAGGTTACAAGGAACAGTTTTGAAAAGGAGCACTGCTTATCACCCACAGACAGATGGCCAAACGGAAGTGGTTAATAGGAGTTTGGAAACCTACTTGAGATGTTTTGTGTCGGAGACACCTAAGTTGTGGGCCAAATGGCTATCCTGGGCAGAATACTGGTACAACACTTCCTTTCACTCAGCTTCACAGATGACGCCATTCAAAGTACTGTACGGAAGGGATCCTCCACACTTGGTGCATTTTGGGAGTAGCAGCACTCCTGTGTCGTCAGTAGAAGAGTACTTGGAGGAGAGAGACCGAGTACTTGAAGAGCTAAAGAGGCACCTACTGAGAGCACAGCAAATTATGAAGAAGCAAGCGGATGGGCATAGGAAGGACATACAGTTTGCAGCAGGGGAGAGGGTGTTTCTGAAGCTCCGACCATATAGACAGAAGACAGTTGCCAACAGGAGGAATGAAAAGCTGGCTCCAAGGTACTTTGGGCCATATGAAGTACTGGAGAAGATTGGGTCAGTAGCATACAGATTGAAACTACCTCCATCGGCAACTATACATCCAGTTTTTCACGTATCACAATTGAGAAAAGCCATTGGGGAGTACACCGCCAATTCTGAGCTACCAGCAACCCTGACTGAGGACTTAGAGGTGATTTTAGAACCTATGGAGCTAAAAGGGGTGCGCCAGAAAGAAGATAAAACTAAGGAAGTGTTGATCCAGTGGAAGAACCTTCCTGACTACGAGGCCACGTGGGAACCATATGTGAGGACGAAACAGCAATTTCCTGATTTTCACCTTGAGGACAAGGTGATTCTTTGGGAGGGCGGTAATGTTACGCCGGCCCAGGAGGGGCCGGCTGGACCGGTCCAACCTGGACCGGTCCAGTTCTATTCGCGAAGGAATCGCGAGCGGGAGGCGGAACCGAGCGGGCGAAGCAAAGCCGACGGGGGCCAGGGAAGAATTTTGGGAGGGAAATTTTGAATGCGAGGGGCTGTTTAGACATTTTGTAAAACTCCTTTATGGTTAATTAAGGGTTTTGGGGTGTGCGAGAGGGATTATGGGGAATTTGAATTTTCTTGGAGTCTAGGGTTTCTTGTTTGGGCTCTTGGCGTTGCCGGAGATTGTTGGAGAGTGGTTCTTCCTCTCGAATCGAAGAACATTGTATCTTTCTTATTGTTTTTGCTTCTACTATTGAAATACAATAGTTTCGTGCAATTTCTTCTCAGTTTTCTCGCGTTTTCTTCCGGTTTCTCCCTATTTCCTGGCTGATTTCTGCTGTGGACAGCAGTTTGGCATTGGTTTTTCTTGATTTTGGGTAAGAAACACTTTGAAATCCAAGTGTTTCCTATCAGTCACCTTGACGAGAAAGAAGTAAGCAAAATAAGCTTTCCCTGTTGTATCAAGAAAGATGTGTACGAGTACAGAGGCAAAGTGTGAGCTTGCTTTCCATTATACTTTGGTCACGAAACAGTGAAGATGAAACAACATTGACTGTTCGGCGAGACAAATACACAATACATTCTATATTTTTTATTTTTTCTTTTCTTTTTCTTCTTCTCTTGTTTTATTGATTTTTTGTCTCTCCTATTTTAGAGGAATAAATGGAGAGTGAAGAGAGAGAGTGAGAGAGGGAGAAAGAGATAGAAGATAGAGAGTTAGAGAGAGCAATAGGGGGAGAGAGAAAATCAGAGAGAGGAAAGAAGAAGGTTAGAGAAAGAGAGTGAATGAACGAAAGGGAGAGATAAAGAGAGAAAGAAAGGGAAAGAGAAAGATAGTAGAGAGAAATATAGCAGAGAGAGAAAGATATAAGTAGAAAGAGGGGGAGAAAGAAGGAAAATTAAAGAGTATAAAAGAAGGAGAGAAAGAGAGAGTTAGAGAGGCATAGAGATTGAAAGACTGAAGGAAGAGAGAGTGAGCAGAAGAGAGAGGAAGATAGCCGGCAAGTTTGCACTGATGGAGACGGTGACGGCTGCATGGTAACATGATTCGAGTGGGATTTAACTCAAATTTGATTGCCTTGTGAGCTTTGTTTCTCATTCATGTGATGCTTGTCCCGCTAACGCCTTCTTCAGCGAGCTTCACATGCAACTTCCCTACTTTACTACAGGTGACACCAACACCTTCTTCAATGAGCTCCATACACAGCTTCCTTTGGGTCGACAAAAAGGGGGCAAGAGAAAAAGAGCAATTGACATGAGGCTTCAAAAGCATAAGTGCAAGTTAGACAAAAAACGGGACAGTGAGAGATTGCAGATGAGAGGGAGAACGGAGAATCTTGTGTGATTTTATGCATGGAGGGTGACATGCAAGACAGAAAAAAACATAAGAGGTATGGGGAGATGAAAAGGAATTTGACGTTTTTGAATTATTTAACGATAATACTATATATATATATATATTTTTTTTTTTTTTTTTTCACAAAGCTCACTCGTGTGCATGAAAATCATATCATTACCAAGCCAACAAATTTTATTAATTACTCCCATGTGGTAAACCAAACAATATGGATGTTTATCTGAACTAGTTCTAATGTCCTTAACGCAACAGCATAATCTAATTTGAGAGTCAGCTTTATTTGAATGACATCAATTTTTGGGTCATTTTTGTCATATTTGAATGGGGTGACTTTGAAAGAGTCATCGAGGTCAACAGATTTCAAAGCACTATGAGCACTCAATGAAAATGAAGTTCAATGTAATATTTTGAAATCTCTGCAACTTCTTCAAAAGATGTTCAAATACTTCAAAAAAAATGAGAAAAGGACCAAATGGCCCCCTCAACTCTAGGGGCGTTAATGAGTCGAGTAGAGTCGAGTTTAGGCTCTTATCGAGCTCGGCTCGTTAATTGGAGCTCGAGCTAGAGCTCGTCTCACTGTAAACGAGCTCGAGCCATGGACGGGAATTTTTAAATTTAGTCGGGATTTTTAAAAATTATGCTGGATTTTTAAAACTTAGGCGAGATTTTTAAAACTTAATCAAAATTTTTAAAAAAAAATATGAAATGTTTAACATTTAAATAAAACTTGGGTGGTTTTTATTTTTTTTTTAATATTTAAATTTAATAAATAAAATAAATTATTTTAAAATATTAATATTTATTTGAGCCAGCTCACGAGCCGAGCCGACTCAAGTTCGAACTCGAGCTCGATAAACTCGGCTCGCGACCCCATAAACGAGTCGAGCTTGAGCCGGCTTGGCTCACTTACACCCCTACTCAACTCCTTGTGAGGGATCAAAATGGAACCCAACTCTTTCGAGGGATCAATTTGGTCCATCAACTCCTTAAAAAAGGGATTTTTTTTGTCCTAACATCAAATTTTGGGGTTAATGATGTTAAATCAATGAATCACTTATTAATTAAATTATTTATTAAACGTAATTTTTAAGTAATAGTAATTTTAAAAAAAATTATATTAAACATTTCTTTAATAAAAAATTATTAATAATTCTAGTTGTAACTTAGGATCATTATAGATTATGATTATTAATATTTTCTATTAAAGAAATGTTTATTAAACTTTAAAAAAATTACTATTATTTGATGATTATATTTAATAAATAATTTAATTAAAAATAACTAAAATAACCCATGATTTAACACCATTAACCCAAAATTTTGATGTTACAATAAAAAAGACTAATTTTTAAGGAGTTGACACACCAAATTAATCCCTCAAAAGAGTTGGGGATCATTTTGGTCCCTCACAAATAGTTGAGGGATTATTTTGGTTATTTTCTCTTAAAAAAATTGTAAACTTTTTTTTATTCAAACTCATCATTATGTTGCACAAATATATTTGAGCTATAAGTTTGAAAGAACATTAGAGTCAACAAGGTATTTATCTCTACAACTAAGGAAAAAAATTAAAACTTTAAATAAAATAGACCATAAGCGGGTCATCCTACCTGATGGACAAGGTTGAAATCCATGTTTCTGATATAATTTGTTCTTAGAATATGATTTAACAAGGTTTATGCTGCCTATCAAATATTTGCACGACAAAAACAACATAATTAGGATAAAAGTTAAAATCATTCAAGTAAGCTTGCATCATGAAGCACTTAAAATCTAAAACTCAATCCGAAATCTCATTAAAGTTATTTTATTTTAGGTTTGCATAAAGCATTCAAGACCCCTAGCAAAGAAAATTTATTTTCAAATGAAAACTCTCTAGATTGTTTCACTTACAAAGCCGGTCATGAGTTCAAATTTTCAAACCCATATGCATACAAATGATTAGAGATGATAATCAAAATTATTATTTTTAATCATATCAATAGCCCCCTAAAATAAGTACATTTACCACACATTATAACGGGAGGAGTCTATTCAATCAAAATCAAATCGTAAACTACAAAAATAAATACTTCAAGCAATTTTTCCCAATGATAGCCATATTAACATCAAATCTCAAATGGAGGGGAACTTATTATCATAATTCCATCAAATTTTTAAGAGCCTGTTTCGAATTTTTTTTGTTCTTTATTTTAAAAAAATATTCGTATAGTGTATTTTTACATAAATTATATTTTTAATAAATCAATGTTTTCTCAAAAACACCGAAAACAATTTTTAGAAATTATGAGTATTTTCAAAAACAACTATCACCATTGTGACTATAACCATCTGTCGCCCATGCCACCGTCGGCCACCACTACTGCAACTTGTCCATCTCCAGTCGCCGCCGCTACCCCGTCGATGACTGCCGCCATCCCCGCATAAATCAATTTATTCAAAATCTAATAAAAACTAAAACAATATATTTCTAAGATACCAAAGATGTTTTATTTCAAATCAAAATATAAACAAAATAAAATAATAAAAAATAAAAGTGAGCACAAATGACCCCTAAGTAAAATATTATGGGCTTCAATCAAATTATGACGCATTCAAAATAGTACAACAATCTAAGGGAACTCTATCAAAATCAAATCTCCCTACCTAACATAAAAAATCCAAAAAATTTCAACAAAACCTAAAATGCTCAAGCAATAATTGATCACTCCAAGCTTATAGCAATCAACCATCCAAACTTCCATCCCCCACACCAGTTTGTCAACGATGACAAATTTAAGTGTTATCAAAGCTCGTAAAATACAAACATCATATCAAAGATGTTCACAAGATAACTCTCAAGATATCAAACTAGTAAGGATGTGATTTGTCGTGCTCTCCAACAAGGTAATTTACTACAAAGTAATGTCATAATATTATTGTAATGGTCAAAGCCCAGATGTTCCTCAGTAACACATTCAATGAGTTGAGAATAATAAGATACACCTGATAGGGCATAAAGCCCTCTGTTAGGATAATTAAGCTTAAAATTGACCTCAAACATTCACACTAGGTCTATGAGATCCCCTAAGATGATGCCACTCATAGTTATTGGTAAGGATCCTTCGATTGAGTTAGGTCCACAACCTCTGTCGACTAAGTAGATCAATACTCACAACAACAGAGACAATGAAACTATGAGATTTTGATTGGGTTTGTAATCATTACACTGCCATACGCTATAAGCTAATGTGCTATTGATGGGGACATCAGATCGTGGAAGGTTTATTAGAGATGTGGCCGCCGATCTACGGCCACGATCGAGTCTTTATATTTCTGAGTCATTTGTATTATTTTATTATTCATGTATTTTCTTATTTGCTTATATGTCATTTTGTTTTTCCCGTTGTACCCTCTTATGAAGGGATGTCGTATGTAAGCCCAATGGGCATTTGTGTCTTTTTGTTTTGAGTCATTTGTATGAGGCTTTATATAGCCCTCCTTATTTTCTTTTGAGAGTAAGGAATGACTGCTTATTAAAATTTTCTTCTTGCATGAGCATTGAGAGTTTGAGAGTTCTAATGGAGAGAGCTTCCTAGGAGAGGAAGAGGATTTGTGCAATACCCACCAACCTAGATAAGTCGGGTTCGTGACTTCTTTTGTTTATCTCGTTTGTCTTCTTCCCCTTTTGTTTCTTCTTTCTTTTGTTCTTTCCACAACCCCTTAGCCGCCGGATTTCCTCCATGTTTGAAACCCCATCCCTTTCTCCCTACCCTCATGGCCGAACACCCAACCCGAGCCCCCCATCCCGCCGGCTCCAATAATCCCGCCGCCGACCTCCCCACTCCCTCTTCCCCATTCACTTCTATTGCCTAATTGGGATTGAGTATTTTTGGACATATTTTTTTGAATTCAAAATTGTCTATTTGAAATTTAAAATCTTGCCTAAAATACCAAATCTATAATAGGAAAGTTCCTAATTTAAACTCATTTGAATTTGAAATTTAAATTGGGTTGAATTATTTACTTTCCTAACTCATTAAACCAAACTAAGAAGCCTTAAATACTCTCATTAAATGCTCGTCTATTACCTCATGCCGCTGGCCCCTATAAGGGATTATTTTGATTTATTTCCCAACTCCCTCCCCAACTATTCTTGGAAAAATTTCCCAAATCTCAGCCACCTCTCCATAGCCGATTCCTATTAAACCTTTTATTCAAATTGATTTCCAAAAGGGGCTCTCTCAATTTGGAAACATATTAAAGTCCTTTTCTTTTCTTTTTTCTTGCCGCCACCCTCCCATCTTTCTTTCCCCTTTTTCAAATCCCATCTTTCTTTCCCCTTTTTCAAATCAATTACAAATCCAATCCCCTCTCTCTCACGGCCATGCCTTGCTGAAATAAAGGCTAAAGCTCTCCTTCTAATTCTCCTTGCTCCCAAGCATAGAAACCTGAGATTCTTCTCATATTTTGGTTCCAAAATTTGAAATCCTTCCCAGAATTTTGAAAGGAGCTTGGGACTTAACCTCTCTCCACTTGCAAGAGAAACTTCTTTCTCTTTGCTACCATTCGAGAGGTGTATCAAGGGCTAAGGAGATTCTACTCCGATTATCCATGAATGGCGGATCCGAAGACTGAATATGGAATAACTTGGGACGAGACGGCTTCACCGATATCCTACAATCTACTTTCTTCGACGTGAACCCACGGATTGACCACACCGTCGAAGACTACTTGGAGAGGATCCTAGATACTTTGGTGGAAGCTATCGACGAATACTTCGAAGGCATCGAGTGGAGGATCTCCACCTCTCCCTAACGAAGGTTTCTCTTTTCCCTTGCATCTTATTCCTTTTAGTCTAAACTTTCCTTGGTTTGATTGCAGTCACAACGGACTCTTCCGACTTGCTCTTGCTTAAGCTTAGTAATCGTAGGATTTGAGTGCACCGATGCATCCTAATTCTCATTGTTAGATTAGGGATTATTTTGAAGACTACAAGGTGTTATTTGTATTATTTATTTTGGATGCTTCAAATCTCTTATCATGTGATTTAAGCCTAATCGGATAACCACTGATTGTTTTATTTCGTTGTTCGAATTTGTCCGTAGCTTTATTCTTGAATTATTCTAATCATAAGTTGTGCAAATCCAAGTGAATTAAACATCGCATGTAGTTCTGCATCAGCTATGTTTCTACTATCCTAAACCAAACAGTTGATATTATAAGCTAAGTATTTAAAAGCCAATGCTAAGTATTATAACCAAATCGTTGAATGCCAATAAAGGTATTGTACTAACAATGTGCTCAAAGTTTTAACATATTGACTGATGCTTCACATAGTAGCATAACAGAAGTTAAAGCAATGAATGCTAATATAGTTTTCCAGTAATTAACTGATGTCAATGCAACTATTCAACATAATACCTGGAGTTTTATGAATTGACTATGGCAATTTATTATTGACAACCCAATATAGCATAAAAAAGTTCATGTTTATGTAGATTATCAAGCGGTTTTGTGCTGACAAAGTCAAAAGAAGCTTAATTCTTCATTTATTTAGTGAATGTTGAAGGCCATGCCCAGAATTTTATATGTGATGAAAGAGATTACAATGAAGAACCAAAAGTTGCACTTTGATCATAAACAAAAAGAAGAAAGAAAGCCATAGGCATTTGAATTTAAGCGTAAGACAGAAAAGATGATGTAGTGGATCGTCGGAAGATCAAACCTGCAAGAAGGATTTCAAGGAGTTCCCAATCCAGGGAAGAAGAAGAGAGCTTTCTCAAAGCTTCAAAAGGGTTTATATCATTCAATGGTTCTTTCCTATTACAAAACCTCATATATATATAAAACAAAAAAGAGAATTCTAGAAGCATTCTAACAAACTTAGATAAGATGTCCTAGGGAACACCATAAGCATAATGATGCACCGCATCATTCTCCCCTTGCGTAAAAAAAAGAGCTCGACTCCGTTCGAGGCTCGTTAAATAGAAGGGAGGTAGGGTGGCAAACAAATTCCGGGATCGAAGACTTTGAATGCAGACTTTAAAATTACCACATGAAGAGGCTTCTTGTGAGTCCCTCGAAGCCTTGAAGAATCATTCACATACTGCTCAATGTAGAGCCTAATTGTGGCACCTTCTGAGCCAGTTCCAGATAGGTGGAATGCCAATAAGAGACGGATTACCTGGTGCTTGGGGACTGAATCATCCACCCGATCGTTGTACTCAAGTTCATCAACATTGACAACATCCGTCTTCTGCACTTTAGTAGGAAACCAATATGGGCATCCAAATTCAGCCTTCTCAATCTTCATGTACATCTCCATCAAGTTTGTATCATGAAAAGGCTGATAAGTAGCTAAGAGTACATAGAGGATCACCCCACATGACCCAATATCAGCTTTAGCTCTATCATAACCTTTCCTCCCAATCACCTCAGGAGCAACATAAGTTGGAATTCCACAGGTATTGTGCAGTAAACCATCGTGCCTCTTAGACTCCACAACAACATTCAAATCATAATCTGAGAGCTTCAGATTACCATCTTCATCATCCTTTCTCCCGTAAGCAGAGCCTGACAACTCAAATTTGAAACTCCAACCCTTATTGACATTTAGTCGAACAGTTTGGAAGCGTTGTGTTGAATCAGCCTTGTCACTAGAATTTATACCAGGCATTTTCACACCTACAGTGACAAAGTAGTTATCAATTAACTCAATATCCCCATTTCGCCGCTCACGTCGCTTAGCAAATTGAACCGTTGTTGCCAAAAGAGCGTTCTCCCAATCACTATCCACGACTTCCTCAACCAAGGGCCGTATGGAAGCCGAAGCTCTGTCTTCCTTGTGTGATGTTCCCGTCATTGTTGTGGCTTCTTCAAAATAAAGTGGTTGTGTTGAGCATATACCCACCTGGACTGAAATAACATCAACCTCTTTATTCTCCATCGTCGTCAGATTCAAAGAAACCGACTGTTGCATAGCGCTTATAAGGTTCTTAATTGTCCTGCAACGGCTAGCCATCAAGATCTCTCCAAGCTCAGCATGACTCTGCTTTCCACCACTTTGAAAACCTTTTTCAACTTGCGCGTATAGCTTACGTTTTGTCACATCGAGGTAGCTTCCCGCCATCGTCTTGAACGCTGTAAAGTCACACCGAGGAAAGTGGATCTGAAAATCAATCCGCCCCGGCCAGACTACTACTGCGTCAAGCTCCAACGCATTCTTCTCGCCGGTGGCCGTGGAAACGGCCATTGCGAGCTTCTGGAAAATAACTCTACCTGAGGCATTGAGTCTTGGGATGTCCACCAAATGTTTTAACGGCGAAGGGAGAATCGGATTCCGGCGAGTGAAGTATAAGGCTTCGGCCGTCTCTGAATGCGAAATTTCCTTCCAAATCTGATTCAGAAACCCATCGAGTCGAACTCAGACCGAACGGAGGGATCGTATAAGCAGCTGGGTGCGCGGCGTTCACGTCGGCGGTGGTCTGGTCGGCCGCTGTCGGCAAGTTGAGTCGAGTGGGCTGGATTGCCAAGCTGGGGTCAGATGGAATTGAAATATCATCTGTATGTGTCGAATCTGGCATATGTGATTCCAACGGAATGGAGTACTGGTGCTCTAGGCGTGCTCCAATGAACTGAACAGCGGTGGAATCCGCCTCTATCTCCCGGTCCAGCAAGTCTGAACTGGAATAGTCGAAACTGAGGTTGCTGTCAGAGATCCTCTTAGTTGCCAGTAGGTGATGGCTTGAAAAATCTTTTTGTAATGAGGAGAAAAAAAGAACTAATGATGAAAGCTCGAAAACGAGATCAGTCCCAAGCGGACTAGAGGCGGTGCCGGAGTGGTATTGCCGACTGTATTGATAAATCCGGCGAGAAGGGAATTCAGGACATGAGGAAACGGGCTTCACATTGCTGTCGGACGCGCTACCTAGCGTGAGATCGCCAGACAGTCGCTGCCAATGAGCGGAGACTCCCGAGACCGGCGCTGGGGGTGCGGGAACCTGGTCGGCGGCAGGGATTGCGGGAAGCTGGTCGGCGGGGGCCTGATCGGTTGCTGCCGGCATTGCCAGGTCGGTGGCTGTTGACGATATCGCTAGATCGACGGAGTCGGAGCCGGTAACGAGGCTGAGATCTGGAAGTGAAAAATCGAGCTCGGGCACTTGTTGGGTCGGTGAATCGGAGGCAGGATGTGCTGAAATCAGGTCGCCGGCTGGGTTTGTGAAATCTAATACTTGTCGTGTCCCGACGAGCTGCTGAACATGTTCTACATGGTGGAAAGGATCGGCAATGAAGTCGGAATCAACTTCTCCACTGGACATTGGGCGTACGAACGGAGCTGAACTGGGTTTGGTAGGCTTGAGCGGAGGAGGTTCGCGCCACCGGAGCGGAAGCTCGAGCGGGGGATAATCGTGGCGGGACGGACGGTGTCTGCGTGAAGCGAATGATGAGATCGAAGAAGAAGAAGGAGAATACCTCGGTATGGTTGCCGACGTCTTCCTCATCTTCCTTATTGCTCGAAGGTTTTCGCGAATCAGATCAAGGTTTATGTCTACCCGATCGAGCGATTCCTTCGACTGAGCTTGGTAAAAGGCGATCCGGCTTCGAGCATCGTCGACAGCCCACCTTTCTTGACGTCGAACGTCGTCGAACGTCAATCTTGTTTTGCGGCTTCGATCGTCGTCGACAGCCGACCTTCTGCAATACATCGATCTTCACAAGCTCCAGGCTCTGATACCAACTGATGTAGTGGATCGTCGGAAGATCAAACCTGCAAGAAGGATTTCAAGGAGTTCCCAATCCAGGGAAGAAGAAGAGAGCTTTCTCAAAGCTTCAAAAGGGTTTATATCATTCAATGGTTCTTTCCTATTACAAAACCTCATATATATATATAAAACAAAAAAAGAGAATTCTAGAAGCATTCTAACAAACTTAGATAAGATGTCCTAGGGAACACCATAAGCATAATGATGCACCGCATCAAAAGAGTTGTTGAAGTTATCGCAAAACTGGAGCTCAGATATATTTACTCATAAGAATAAAGATCATAGGCTCCATCACAGTAGCAGATTTTGTAGTATATGTGTGAAGTATACTATCTGAAAGGCAAGAAGAATTATGTTAAGCCTCGCCTTTAGGAAAGATTAATCCTTGTCATATCAAGTTGAGTTCTTATTAACAATATTAGAAGTTTTCTCTCAAACATAAGTATGATGTCTGCGTAACATCAAATTTGGTAAACAAGAGTTTTAACTATCAACTGTGCATTGCACTCTAATTACAGTAACGGAGGATTAGAAAAATTAGCCAAGAAACCAAATGGATGAAATTGAAACAATAGAAACTAACCTTGATGGTCCCTCAAGGAAATCGAGCTGCTTGAGTCAGTAATGCGACGCTCTACTGTTATCATATTACCGTATGTCTCAGGCATGAAAGCATCTTCTCCTCCATTCTTAATTTCAACAAAAATAGCAGCATAGCTGTAAGGACAAGTAAATCAGTATCAAAGGTTGATAGAGGTCTGAAAGTTTCAACGAAGTTTAAATATTAATTTACAGGAGTTCCAGAAACCTTTTAATTTACCAGGAAATAAATAATATCTCTGATTTAAAGGAAAATTAAATAAAGAATATCAAAAAGGGAGTGATCAGATAGAGACTGTTTCTAGAAAACTATAATTTATTACGGGCCATATACGTGCAATTTTAATAGTGGTCATATTCACGACAAAGCATTCTTCCATATAACAAGCAACCCAAATGTGAATAGTGGCATTTTTTCCATGATAACTGCCATGCATTTTCCTCCACAGTAAAATGACATGCAAATTTAATATGTAATACTGAATCTTAGCATTCATCTTAGAAATGTGCTGATATATAGCTGCTTCTTAATCACCGTAATATTTTATAAATATATATTCGCTTAGAATTTCTAGTTTATGAATCTTGAAGGATTTTAAGATGAAATTATTTTTGAAAAAAAGGTCTCTACTGCACGGAGCTGGGCTTCTCATCTTAAAGATGAACTTCAAATGCCTAGCTGAAAAATATTGAGTTTTGCAGTGAGAATTTTGTGCTCAGTAAGCTTTTCTAAAGGAGCGCTCTATGCTGCATCTCTATTTCCTGCTTGATTCCTTTTTATAAGGAAAGGCACCACAATCCCTCGCATAGATACAGCATCTATTATAATTTTATAGAGTAGATACTAATTTAGATTTCAACTAAGAGATTATAAATTGGCAACTCACTCTTACATTAATAAGTCACTTTCCAAATGGAAATATAAAGGTAAGTCTCTTGCAAAGAGGGATTGACATTGAGGCTTCGTTTGCTTCTTCCTTTCCTTTTGTAAAAGGTAGTTTTAGAAACAATGGTTAAAAAAATGGAGATTTCTAACGGATAAGCAACTATCAAAAAGTTTCTCAAAACAGTAGAAAAATGAAGTTCCCTAAAACGCATTTCTATAGAAGCGTCTCATCCAAACAGCAACCAAAAAATAATTTCTCCATTTCTAAACAAAAAAAAAAAAACGCTGAAACAAACGAGGCCTGAGTGAGGAGGGGAAGAGAGAGGAGTTGATCTCCTATCCACTCAATTAATCCTTATCACTCACTTGGATTTAATATCCAAAAATGCAAATCAAAATCATAGAGACCCTTCTGAATCACTAGAACCATAACCGATCAAATTTCAAATGAATTTTATAACTATTTTAGCAGCAACCGTTTAAGAAAAAAAATTTGTATTCATAAGCCTTAGATTATGCCATGCAGCATCATAAATTTTCAAGACTATGCCTTAAAGATAATATAAAACTCCATGTTTAATTTAAATACAATTAGTGGTATTCATTGTCAAGAGAACATGCTTATCTGAAATTTTTTGGAATATAGCATTCATTTTTTTAGCTTGCACATCACCTTAGCTATTTCTTGCAATTCTCTCGAGATAGAAGGACTGGAATTTAGTTTTAAGCACAATGATCAAAACTCAATGAGAATCGAAATGCAAATTTTGACATAGCTGGACATAGACTAACGAATATAAGTCCATTTTATAGATGTGGCATTCGGTTCACAGTTTATTTTGATGCAATTCTTTTTGTAAAGTGAAAATACAGTCTTATCCCTAATCAAGTTCAAGAGTGCATTTATGTATCGTGTACTTCTCCTTGGAGCAATGATATTATTTCATTGGGCAAGTTTTACTAAAAGTGTTTAAGGCTATGAACTACACACTAATCTTAACAAGCATGTATATGTATGCGGTAAAACAAGCAAAATGATAGAAAGAGACCTCATTTTGGAATGAAATAATTTACCCCTATTCTCTACAATCTAGCAATCAAGTTACATAGCTGATTATGATTGTTAATTTGTTATGATATTTTAAGAACTAGTAATGATGCACTATGCTTCGAATATACAAAGAATCATCCAATCATAAACAATGCCATTTTTTGGGGCACAAATATGAAAGATTTTAAATGCTACCAAGCCAAGTAAGCATAATCACAAACATCAGTCAAAAAATTCACCCTTATGCATTTCATAGCATTCAGGTGCACTAAAACTCTAATAAAATTTCCATCAAATGATTTCACCCACCTAAAATTAATCAAAACAAGGAACAACAATTAGGCAAAGGAACTATGAACAATATTAGTTCTCATGATCTGATTCAAACACAACATAGAATATCAACTGTGAATGGTGATCCAATAGTTACCCAAAATCCACTTATATAATCATTATCATCAATAGTCTCAACTCCATTTATTGGTTTGGCTTTAAAATCCTCGGTCACTTATCCATTTTGAGCGTTACATTAATTGCTACCTCTATCTTGTGCAAGTCAATTACAATCTTTCTATTCATATTAATTTTCAAAGTAAGCAGCTCTTCTCCCTTATAAGCAAATGCTGTGTGACTAAAGCACCTTGCCTGCATCCAGTCTTTATGAAATCTTTCAAAGTGTTCGCCCTTTGCGTGCCTTTAGCCCGGCAACCAAACGCCACACAAAGCGCCGTCAATATCGCACTTTTTCCACCTAATGAGAAAAAACAAAAGCCATAAACAACAAAAGGCGTCAAGAAACAAAAGTAAAGGGCTTTTGGAATCGGATTGGAGCTTATGATTCGAGGAAAATACTTCCATTCTGGCCTGTGATGAAGTTCACCCAGTCACCCAGGTCAATCTGTAGGCTGCTGTGACACATGAAATTCTCCAGCCGAATCCTCGATATGATTCCAGCGCCTGATCTGGCGGGGTTCGCCTGCTCAGAGAAAACCCTAGATTCCTCCATATGACTTGCAATGAGAAGTGAGGGGAAGTCGACGAAGGTGCGAGGGAAAGAAGATAGTGAGACATTAAAGAGGAGGAAGAGGCCTCATGACGAGAGCAGGCGAACGGAGTAGGGCAGGAGCAGAAACCCGCCAAAACGATGCTTCCCGAGATCCTCCCCGACGGCACATTACGTGATTATGTACTACAGCGATTGTGAAAACGAGCCGGCTTAACGTGGATTGGGTCAAAGATCCGAACCGTTTTACCAAAATATATGACTAATTACAAATTAAGTAATTAGCACAAATGCACTAAGTTTTAAGTCTGGTTTAAAAGTATATAGTTTATGTGTTGTTAGCTTGAGAAATTTATTTTAATTTTTTAGTCTTATATTATCTGGACATTTTAGTTTAGTATTATTTATATAACTTTTTTTATATGAATGAGCAAAAAAGTGCATAGATGATAATACCATGTGAGTAAGCTGAGTTAGAGCTTATTTTAAAAATGTTATTATAAAAAATTTAAATTTAATTTAATTTACCACTTATATTAAATATATAAAATAAATAATAATTGAACAGCGCGGTTCTTAAAAATTGAAACTGCTAGATCAATCCCAATTTTATTGGTTGAGCTGATCCTGATCGATTTTCAAAACAATGCATTATGTACAACAGTGACTAAAAAACGACCCGGCTTTGATAACGATAGTTTGCATCCACTACAATGCACGCAGTCGAAAGTTCTGAGCTAGCTTTGCTCTCTATCTGCCATGTTGCCACTACCACCTGCATCCACTTCTTAGAATTATTCATTCCCTAAGTAATCATGGCATTATAGTCATTACATACATCTTCAGTTTTATATATATATATATATATAGTGGTAGAGGGAGCGGGGGCAATGGGGGGCACGTGCCCCCCCTAAAAAAACAAAAAAATTCAATTATGTGTCTTCAACCAATAGCCATCACCGAAGGAGAACAAGGAAGAGCAAAGGTTCACATGTACATTTTTATATGTGAGAAATTGATTATTTTCTCTTATATACATGCTCGATTTAAGAGAAAGAAGTAAATGGATTAATTTATTTTTCTTAATAAGGAATAAGCTATTGATATTCATCAAAAAATTATCTTGATCGGGCACTAATCTCGAGAAAAAAAATCACGTTAGAAATTTCAAAAATTAAATCGGAGATCATTTGAGCTCCGATTACAACAAATTTATAGTCGAACTTAACGTCTCGAAAATACGAACCCAACAACACCAAATTTGACTCAATCCGAGCTCAAATGAGTCCAAATCAAGGACCCGAAGCATATTTGGAAGGTTCAAAACATAATTTGGATGATCAACAGTTTCCAAAATTTATTTGCTTATAGTCGAATTGAGCAGCTCGACGAGACGAATCCAACGAGCTAAAGATCGTTGATTTCTGATATCATTAAGCTATATTTTTATTCAGATTTATGCTATGCAATCAATACATTTCCTTTTTTTTAATTAAAAATCTCAATATATATAAGTTTTAGGGAAAATCTTTGACTTCTATTTGAAACTTTATTTTAAAGAATCTCAGGTAAATTTTAGCTGAAATTGAAACTCGCTTAAATTGCTGAAATAAAAATATTTTAAAGAATGTTGAGTAAAACTCATTTAAATATCTTTCGCTTCTCTCTTGCCTCCAAACGGAGAGCCCCCCGATAATGAGACAGCAAACAAAATTATTTTAATTTAGGCCCTATCTGAATAAAATTTCTAGCTCTGCCACTGTATATATATATATATATATATATATATATATATATATATATATATACAATTTCGGGTCATGGGTCGAGTTCGTGTCGAACCCGGAACTGACCCGACACTTTCAGGTTCGGGTCAACTCGACCTATTTTTGCAAACAAATATTTTTCGGACATGAACCCGACCCGTAAACAGATTCAGCACCTTTGTCGTTGCTCAACTTCGCTCCTAGACGATGTTCTTCCCGTCGAATCAAAAGTTACAACATTTTGATCGGAAGCACCAAAGCAACAACGGAAGTTCGCTTGCAGCCTCGCTTCCTCGTCGGCAACTTTGTCTCTGTTTGACATTGCTCCTGGATGACATTCCCTTCCCGTCGGATCGGAAGTAACAACATTTTGATCAAAAGCAGTGACGGGAGTTCGTTGGTTGTGAACTTGCGGCCCTCGTCGGCTCCTTCGTTGTTGTTCGACTTCACTCCTTCAATCCTTGGATGACGTTCTCTTGCCGTCGGATCGAAAGTTACAACATTTTGAACGGAAGCAGCGATGGGAGTTCGCAGGCTGTGAACTTGCGGTACTCGTAGGCTCCTTTGTTTATGTTAGACTTCACTCCTAAGCTCCATGGACCACGTTCCCTTCCGATCGGATCGGAAGTTAACATTTTGATCGTAAGCAAAGTAACGAGCCAACGACAGGAAGCAAAGCAACGACGGATTTTTCCAGGTCATTCCGGCTCATTCCCGGGTTTCCGGGTCTTCCCGAATCCAACCCGGTTTTGCAAACAGGTCGATTTTCCAGACCCGAACCTGATCCGACTTGGGTTCTGGTCAACCCAAACCCAAAATTTTTTGATCGAGTTTGGGTCGGGTTTTCAGTTTGGGTCCACTATTGACACCCCTAATACATATATATAACCATCTTGTTGTAGCTCTATACATACTTTTGCAATATAGAATGGTTAAGTTCATGTTTGTCTAGTCACTATGAGTTCTATAATACGTTGAATAACATGAAATTTATAAATTGTTGGATGCTTGGTTTAAACATTTCTACATGGTATTAGAGTCGTGTGTGTGCTTAATAGAGGTGTTTCTTCTACCAGATGGGAGCTCAGTAGTTTATGCCCCTTATTCTACCCCACCTCTATCAAATCCGACTTCCCAAACTGTTGCAGAGAGTTTCAATTCCTCCCTCCCTCAAATTTTGTGTCTCCAAAATTTTGTGTCTCCAACACTAAAAATGTTGTCCATATTCAACTTCTACTTGATAACTACCCTACTTGGTGGTCACAAATCTGCAAGTTATTCACTACTAACGGCTTCTCTAATTACCTTGACGGAACCCATATTTGCCCTCAAAAACACCTCATATCTGATACAAGCCAACTTGCGTTAAACCCTCACTACTCTCTATGTCTCTTGAGGCATGGCCCTCTTCCCATACTCAACATGTTATTGGTTGTAAATGGATTTACAAACTCAAACGACATGTGGATGGCTCAATTGCCCACTACAAAGCTCACCTTATTACTCAAGGCTTAAAAAAATATGGTATTGATTATAAAAAAAATGTTAAATCTAGTAGTTAAATTTCCTACCATCCGCTTATTTCTTATTGTTGCACTTCATTAAAATTGGTAAGTCCTTCAATCGAATCTCGTTAACAACTTAATTTCTTCATGGAAAACTAAATGAAACCATTTACTTGACAAAACCTGAATGATTTCAAGATCCACAATCCAAATCATGTCTGCCTTTGCCATTTATGGTTTAAAATAAGCACCTCGTGCTTGGTTTGCCACTCTTACCTCCTATCTTATTCACACTAGCTTTATTGAATCCTCATTTCTTATTCGTTAAAATGTTGCCATTTGCATCTAATTACTTTTCTATGTAGATGATATTTTAATTACCGAAAATGATTCCACTTTCATTGCCAACTTACTACATAATCTACACATTCATTTCCAAATGAGGAGTCTCGGCCCAATATCTCGCTTTCTCGGCATTAACATTACTCTTTCTTCAACCGACTATCACCTCTCTCAATGCACCTACATACAAGATCTCCTCTCTACTGCTCTCATGTCTGCCTGCGAAACAGCTGGCTAACCCACTGCCCACCAAATGACTATCTGATGCTAATCTTCAAAGTCTCTATAGGCAACCAGATCTCTTTTGATAATTGGCAAACTCCCTCCAATGCCTTACCTTTGCATAACCCGATATTGCCTTTGTCGTTAACGAGCTCTGCCAACATATAAATCAACCTTTATTTTATGATTTTCAGCTCTTCAAATGAATCTTTGAATACCTTAAAGGCACTATATATCAATCATGGCCTTCTCATTCCCATAACTGATATTTAATTAACATCATACTCCAACTCCGACTTGGTAGGTGATCGTCACGATCGCAAATCCACAATCATTTTTTATATTTTTCTTAGCCAATCACTTATCTCTTGGATTATTAAAAAATAATCTTTCGTGTCTCACTCTTCAACTGAAGCAGAATATCAATCGCTCTCAGCCACAACAACCGACTTCATTTGGATTCATCAATTATGTCAAGACTTCTCCATCAAATTAGATTCCACTTCTATTTTCAGTATAGAAAAACCAGTGATTCGCAGCAGATTTGTGGTGGGCTTTGCGACAAAAAAAAATTTCGACAAAATTGTGGTGGACATTTCAGTCGCAAAAGTTGCAATGGAATTGCGATGAATTTACGGTGAAAAATCTGTCACAAATTTATGATGGATTTTTTGCCCAAAACCTCTGTAATTTCATTGCAAAATCCAATGCAAATCTTACACAAATAAGTTTATCTAAACTGATATCCAGGTTATTTTTTTATTCATGAGCTCCGTCCATTCATTCATGCCCAAAACCGCAACAAAGACCCTTGCTCGTTGACGTTCCTTGCTCACAACCCATCCTCTCTTCACCGATGTTCGCCATTTTTCATCGTTGTTTGACTTTGCTCCTTCGACAACGTCCTTCCTGCTGGATCGGGATTGGAAGCAACAACAGGAGCTTGCTCGCTGTGAAGGTAATCTCCCTTTCGCACGCTTCTTCTGCCAAATCCCTTAAATCCATCGAACTATATGGTTTACTAAAGCTGGGATTTACGACAAAAAGAAGGAAACAAATGATAATTTTGTGTGCCGTGGATATTCAATTGGTCATAATTCTTGATAAACAAAGGCATGCCTCTATCCCTAATTAGATAAAATCTAGTTCCACACATTAAGAAGTAAACTTTTAATCTAATGAAATCTTACCATTGGATTGCAAGTTTTTGGCTCTCTAGTCATCCTCCATTAGATTACAGCCTGGGAAGTTTCCTACATATTTGGGGCTCAGTTCCACACACTAGCATAGATGACAATTAGTATGAACTTTAATTAATTTTAATAATTTATTTATATATACATTCTAATCTAAGTAAATAACAGAAAGAGAAGCTTGCTAGAGAACCCACTACGATTAAGTTACACAATCACACTCATAGGAGTCAACAGGACTAACAGTGGTTGGATAAGCAAGCTAAGAGGACATATGTAGGTACATAAGAAATATTATACTTATAGAAATATTGTAAGCGATAATTATATCATGATTAATATTATATTATATTATATTCGTAGGATAAGTATACACTGATTCAAGAGAGACAAGAAACAGCTGGAGAGGGATCCTCTATGGGTTATGCAGATATTTTCGACTACAACACTTGGACGTAGGCGGTAGGCGGAATACAGAAGGGGTGAATTTATTGATTAGGCTCGCATGCATCTACCTACGAGGGAGAGTCCTCTTCTGCAACAAATCACTTAGCAGACAGCTAGGAGAGTTTAGTTAACCAGCATGTGGTTGACTTAACAGTAGAGTTAGCATATGTCTGAAAAACTCAAGTGGACATGAACACTCAGATATTGGAAGAGCTTAAAGATTGAGCGAGCGGATTAGCGGATCTCAACCGACACCTCCATTATCCGAGCAGGACAACGAGCCTACATATTCTAATTAAATTGTCACCTGAGATGGTTTTTGATATATTTGATGTCATTCAATGTGTAAGTTATGTTGAAACTATAATAGTGCTATAACTTTTGTTGAATATGATTGTTTGTTCATTTATTTGTACAATTTGCACAATATTCTTTGATTATATTTTCTTTGCATAACTATTTTTTATAAATGCTTCGATTGTGAATGTTGGAAAGCCCAAATAATGATTGTAGGAGCTATTTCTTTTATTTGTTATGCTACAGGTTTGTTGTGGATATGCGGCAAAAAGTCCGACGCAAATGTTAAAACGAAATTCGGGCATTGACGTTTCCATCACAAATTGCGGCAGATTAACTGACGTAAATCCGCTGCAATTTGTGATGGAGTCTGCGGCGGACCACAAAAACATACAGTCATTTCATTTGAGATTATTCTATCCTAAATCCACCACAAATCTGCCGCAAAGAAATTTCAATGGATTTTATTCGTTGAAAATATTTTTGGATGACCGTTTTACCATCAGAACCATATCCACAACAAATAGTTGGCTTTTGTCAATTATGTAATTCATAGTATTCTCTTATTATATGAACAATTATGATTTTGCTTGAAATGGTGGCCTATAAGTACATGAATGTAAAGCCATTCATTCCGGAAAAAATAACAAAAAGGATTTGGGCTTTAATTAATTTATTGAAAGACAATTTTAGAAATCCTTATTTCAGTTCTAGTCCTCCTCTTTATTGATGCTATAAATAATAAATTTAAAAAAATATACAATAAGTTGATTTTTAAATTGTTGACATTAACTCCTAAATCATATTTTATTTTTATCCGAGTTTACATTCAATTGAATTATTTATCCTCTCTTCATAATCATATTTCCATTAATCTCAATGGAGTTAAAATCTCACAAGAGGTTATTTATGGTTGAATCTTATGTTTCACACAATAACATTTGCATATAATAAGAACATTCTAGCCCTCACTTTCGAAGCCCTCAAGTCCAATCACGTGGATTAAGGCTTCGTTTGACATAGCTTTCTTATTGTTTTCTAAATCAAATTCTTAACACAAAAATTTCTTAAATCAGAAATTTATATGCTAGAAAGTCGCTTTACAAAGTAATAAGAAAACTATCCA
>CM028347.1:97720211-98044990 GCA_016618105.1 Dendrobium huoshanense
GCTTTTATGTGTTCGACAGATATCCCCTCAATTTTCTTAGGCTGGTCCTTTGCTAATATATATATTATATATATATATAATATATATATATATATATATATATATATATATATATTTTCCTTCCCCCCCGTTCAATATGATGGGCAGCACTACATCGAGAAATTTGATGTTGCCAGTAACTCTAATTTCTTTGATGTCCGCCGCCGCACATTTTGCGGCTTTCCGGTTTTTTTTTTTGTAAATTTTCTCTGGCGCTTTAAAAAATTTAATGAAAATGATAAATTTTATGTACTTTTAATGATTTAACAAAAAAATTATTAAAATTTATATTAACTATTTAATTAATTTTCATTTTAAAATTAATTAGTTAGTTTCTTTTTATTTTATTAAATATTATTTTTAATTTTAAATAAATTAGTTTCATTTTTTTGATAATTAAAAAGTAATTGATTTTCGGTCTGAATATAGTTTAAATAAAAAAATTAACAGAATATACGCATTTACATCTTCAGAAATTCGGTCGGTTCTGGAGGAAATTTTTCCCGAACGACCGCCGTTCGAACCTCACCGCACGCATACGCGCGGGAGCTGGCGCAGACGCCGCGGGAGCACGAGCAGGATTGAAGCGCAGGCGCCGCGGGAGTGGGCGCCAGAGTGGGGGTACTGGCCGGAGCAGGGTGGCGGGCGCGGCGCCGGCAGCGCGGGAGCAGGGTGGCTGGCCGGTAGCTGAATTTTTTTTTTAATTTGACCGGCGGTTTAAGACCGCGCGCAAACCGTCGGAATAAGTTGTCGCCGGAAAAAACCACTGGAATTTATTTCCTACGCTGTTTTTTCCGGCGGTATTTACATCGCCGGAAATCCGCCACTAAATTACAAAACCGCCGGAAAAGGCTCAATTGCCGTCGGAAATAGCCGCCGAAAATGGGTGATTTTCTTGTAGTGAGAATTCTTAGTTTTAGTGGAGAGAGCTAGGATAATTGAAAATGATTTGAATTACTCTAAGCAAAATAAGGAGCAACAATATAATAAGGGAAATTATAACAAAGGATATCAAAGTAAATTATAGATATATTGGACTTTAGAAAGGAAAAAAACCAATTAGTAAAATATTCTATTATATTTGAATTTTGGAAGAAAGAGAAAGATTCAATTAACCTATTATGAAATTATTTTATTTTCATGTGATAAGATTGTAGTGTACATTATAACAATCCAAATTTTAAAAATAATTGAAAATTGAAAGAAATTTGAATTCCTATTTGATTGCAGCGCAACAAAAGGAAAGATAAATATGGGTTTTTGGTCTCCGGATTGCTTTGCCATTTTTAAGAAAATTGTTCAGATGTAGGTGATTTTAATCCTATATCAGTTTTCAAAGATTTTGATTTTAACTATTTGATTCTTTACATAACTAATTTTATTGCATTTTTTTAAAATTTATTGAATTTTACCGCACAACTTTTAATATATTATCAAATTGATTATCCTGAATATTTTGATTATAACATTTATAAATTTGGCCAGGAAAAATGAAAGTTAATGAAGATTTGCAATGTATAGAAATTAAGTATTTTTTTTTTAAACATATTGTTAATACAAGCATTGAGAATGGAAATAAATATATGGTTAGGTAATAGCTAGTCGCTATTACATTTATTGTAATATGTGTAAAAGATAAGTAAAGAGGCTAGTAGGTTGGTCATATGAATGCTACTGTTATGATTTGATCGGTGACATGTATATTACTTCTTTAATGGATTTTTTGTTGCTTCTTAAAGTAGCTTTCTAGTACCAAACCAAGCTTTAGTGGGCTTGAAAAAGCTTTCTGAATCATTGACAGGCTTAGTTTGATTTGGCTTTTTTTTTGGTTCATAAATCATCTTTTTAGTAACAAAATTAAAAATTTTGTATTAATAAGCTGTTTTAAGAAATTAAAAAGAAACTCATCCCAAATGAAGCCACAATTGAACAAATGCCTTGCAAAATGATTTTGTGCTTTGTAGAAAATCAACAGTTTGAACCAAAAAAGCGCGATTGAGAGCGCCATCGTCGATGTGCTACTTGTGCGGAAAAGAAAGGATGGATTGAAGCTAAAGGATCTATTTGGGACAACTACAATATTTTATAAAGTTGATTATTTGAGTTGCTACGAAGAGAACAACTTCTTTCTTAAAGTTACAGCAATCAACTTTCCATCATAACAACTTATGAGAAATAGTAAAAAAGAGATAACAAATAAATAGTAGCCAAATAAAATTGAAATTGTTGTATGAAAAACAAAAAAGTCAAAAAACTAACCGAAACAAATCCAATGTTAGTGGAGCAGCTTCTTTTTTCAAAGACATCATATTATAACATATTTTCAAAACATTTCTCTCTCTCTCTCTCTCTCTCTATATATATATCTCTCTCGTATATATATATATTATATATATATATATATATATATATATATATATATATATATATATATATATATATATATATATATAATATATAATATTATATATATATATATATATATATATATATTGAACCAATAAAGTGAATGTATGGTAAAAGCGAATGACAATGCAATTTGGATGTTGTTATAACTATGCGGCTGTAATCTCAATTTACTATAACTATTTTATTTATTCATTAAAAAAAGAATAACAATAATCAAATTGATTATAGGAAAATAATGGATGTTGCTAGAATTCTTCGTAATGTGATTTTTGATCATATTCCAAATCTCTTCAAGATTATAATAAAACGGTTAATTGGTCATTTTTAAATGAGTGTAATATAATGTTAGAATACAACTTGAAAATTGTTAGGGCGGGAGAATGCATTGTACCAACTTTAATTCTTCTTCAAGTTAGGTAAGTATAAGATATTATTTTCTTCTTTCAATCTTTTTTTAGTAATCTTCTTTTTCTAAGATGGATGAATACACTAATCTTCTATGATTATAAGATATTATTATAATTTTTTTCATTGTCCATATTTTTGGTTATGTTGAGAATGAGCTAATTGCTTCAATTTAAATATTTATGTGTATAGTTTATTGATTTGCAGTTGTGGCAAATTACACATAATGATCGTGATTTAATAAATATTCAAAATAATCAAAAGAGCATTGAAAGCAAACCAATAACTAAACCGCCTCCCCTCAAACAACTATTGTGCAGGGAATAGGGATTGATGACCAAATAATTAAAAAAAATAATGTTAGCTTAAAAGGAGTCCATCAATGTCCAAATTATTGTTATGTTTGCTTGCGAACTAAAGTATATCCAATAGGATTACTTGCGAACACAAGTATTTCCTATCAAATTAGTATTAGAGTAATTTCCTAGGATCAAAGGCAACGAGATTTCTAAAATTTCAGTAATAAAAACATGGCTGGAAAAAAGGTGGGGGGTCTTGGAAGGTGAGATCGGGCAACTCAAATCAAATTTGGAAGGAAGATTTTCTGATTTTCAAAATCATATTTCTTCCAATAGCAAAAAGATGGAATGAAGGTTCACCGTAATGGAAGAAATGTTAAAGAAATTACTTGAAGCAAAGACCAATCTGACAACATCAGAAGCAAAATAAACCATAGACGGCCATAAAAGGGGTGGAAATCTTAACACATGGAAGGGAAGAGGAAACCTGGAAGAAGAAATCTTGGAGGGAGAAGGCATAATGTCTCCTCTAGAACCTCTTTCTAGGAAAATGATAAGCACCAATTTTGAATGAAGAGTTGCTGATTTTGTCTGTAGAAGAGAAGATTTCTAACACCAAGGAGTTGATTTTGAAAGATGAAGATGGGATTTTGACAACATGTTCGGGTATGATCACCAATGAGAAGATCGAGCCAACTAGGGAGGATCTCCTCTTCACGAGATGGGAGGATAAGGAAGATTCTAAGGTGACCTAAAGGTGAAAAAGGTAAAGATGCCCATCTTCGAGGGCAAGGATGGCCATGGGTGAATCTATAAAGTAGAATAATATTTTGCCGTCAACAGATTGATAGAGGAAGAGAAGTTAACAATAATAGGACTATGTTTAGAAGGAAAAGCACTGACATGATATCAATGACGTGACCTAAGACAACCCATCAGGAGTTGGAGGGAGTTTAAAGAATACTTTTTAGAACATTTTTGAATCGGTAGGGAAGAAGATTTCTAAGAGTAATTATTTGCCATAACACAAGAAGGAACCCTCACAGATTACCATGATCAATTTTAATACTTGGCTAGCATATTGGACCGACTCTCTGAGATAGTATTATAAGGAAACTTTATGAAATGACTCAAACTAGAGATAAGGGAAGCACTTCGGGTAATAAGGCCAAGAGGCCTGAGAAAGGCCATGGAGCTAGCCCAACTAGTGAAAGATCAGAAGCAGTTAGAAAGAGGAGCTAAAGGGAGTCATTCAGGGGGATCATATAGAATGACTACCACCTTTTTAGCCCCCAAGGGGTTAGCACTAGGGAATTTAAAAGAAGTGCCCAAGGAGAAGGCTGGAGGAGGAAATGGTGGTAATTTTAAAAGGCTAATGGAGAAAGAGATACAAGAGAAAAGAGCAAAGGGGTTATATTTTAGGTGTGATTAGAAGTATATACCGGGGCATAAGTGTAAGGACCGAACTCTTCATAATCTCATCGTCTGTGATGACAAGGAATTTGAAGAAGGGGGTGGAAGTGAGTTAGAAAGGGAGGAGTAAGAAAAATTACATCTGGATGTGGTAAAAGTTTCCCTAAACTCCATAATAGGATTTACCCCAAATCACACTATGAAGGTAAAGAGAGAAATAGCCGAAAAAGAGACGGTCGTGTTGATAGATATTGGGGTAACCCATAATTTCATCTCCACTCAGATTATGGATCTACTGGGGATAAAATTAAAGGATACCAAGTGCTAAGGAGTACTGATGGGCACAGGGAATGTAAAAATGAGTTGAAGAGTTTATAGGGAAGTGGAGTTGACCATTCAAGGAATACAGGTGAGGGAGGACTTTCTTCCTTTGGAATTGGGATGTACGCATGTTATTTTGGGAATGAAATTGTTCCAAACTTTGGGGGGTGGACCAAAGTAAACTGGGGAGCACTAAGGATGGAATTAGTATTGGAGGGAAGAAGAATAGTGATCCAGGGAGATGTGTAAAACCCCTTCAAAGCTGATTTTTTTTTAGTGCAGTTAGTCCGTATGAACTAGATAGTATGGGACGAACCGTCAGTACGAATTGAAGAAATTGTGAAGAAATATGTCAATTTTGTCTGTACGAACCTGGAAGGGTCAGGACGAACTGAACCCGAGAGCATCATCCATGGATGAAATAAATTGGAATTAATTTCGTCTGTACGATTCGTGTCTAGTGTAGTTCGTCCCGGGACAAATTTGGATTGTCCGGGACGATCAGTGTTGATAAATATCTGATAGAGATATTTTGGATTCATTTGAAGAGACAGAAAGTGAAGGCAAGAGAGAGAAAGAGAAGGAAAGTAAGGAAAATGCTTGGTTTTGGAGCCCGCGGAGCGCTTTTCGTCCGACGACGCAGTTGGAAGATTTGTCTGTCTCGCAGTAAGGACTCCGAATCCTATTTCCATTTTCGAAGATTTTGTGTCTTGGTATTTTTCTGCTCAGTTTTTTGTTTCCGTTACCGAATTTCTTGCATATCTTTGAAATGACGAAAGTTTTATCGCGCAACTTTTGATATGTTTCTGATATGATATTTTTACACGATTTGAGTATTTTCTGTAAAGTTTCTACCAGTTATTTTGAGTTCTGTGCGATTTTTATTGAATATAAAAATATCAGGATGTTGGAAATTTTTGCTTCAGTACAAGTAAAGCTTTGTAACGTTGTTTTACATGATTTCTGGTAATTTGGTGAATTTCTGAATCTGTGATTTCTGTGTACATTCTGTGTGCTGCCGTTATACCGCTGATTTTTCGTACGACCTCTGATTTTCTGACTTGATGATTTGATTGATTGAATATGCCTACGCATGTGATTATATGATTGAATTATTGTTATTGTTACTGAAAGATAAGTGCAGACTGGTTATTGAGCCAATGGATATGGATATGGATATGGATACGGATATATTTATGGATTCTACAACAGCACTATGGATTTCTACAACAGCACTATGGATTATCGACTTGAAAAACGCCTTAATATCCAATGATTGTACTTGTTCAGTAAGACTATTATATTAAATTGCATGTGTACGGTATTGTCCTTAAGATCTCATTATGGATTTTATTGACATTGACTTGTATGGATTTCCTGATATGAATTTATCTATTGATTACTGATTGATTTATTGATTACCCCATGCTTGATTGATATTGACGGATTTTATCGACGGATTTATTGTTAGCGAATGGATTTATTGATTTATTGATATTGACGGATTTATTGTATTGAATTGATTTATTACTGAATGGATTTACTGACGGATTTACGAGTTTACTATACTGTATGATTTCATTGATATTGCATGTTATTCATGTCACTAGATACTGGCACCGATATGGATATGGATATAGTATTGATTCATGGATATCGACACCGATATGTATATGAATATTGTATTGATTCATGGATACAGATACCAATATTATTGATTCATCGATGTTATGGATTCATTGATTCATGGATACTATTGATACTACAGATACTGATACTGATACTACTGATCCACTAATACATTGATTCATTGTATTAATTCTTATAGTACATGATTATTATTGTATTGATTTGCTTGACTGTTGATTTATTGATTTGATTGATTTATAAGATTTTATTGATTTGATTTTCACTGTTCACTGATTCTATCATTGATGATTTTGGGATTCTATTGTTTATGCTTTGATTACTGATTTTTGTACCTGCTGCATAGATTCACTGATCATTTGCAATTGACTGTTATGGATTTGATAGATTGACATGCATATTGTTTCAGCACCGTGCTTTGATTTAAGTTGTAGGCTTTGGTGACCTACTGGGCTTTTTGAAGCTCATTATATGTGGTTAACAATTTCAGGTCTGAGCAAGGGAGCAGGAAGTGAGGTTGATCAAGACTGTCGACGAATCCTTTCACTATGGATGCCTGGGGCGTCATGATTGGTATCAGAGCAAGTGTAGTGAAAGGATTTGATTGATAGTTTGGTGGAATGGATCGTTTCAAGTGCATCATTTTGCATACATAGTGAATGACATGTAATTGAATGAACTGTATGACCATATGATTTCCGATGAGTTTTGATTGGACGGATTTGTTTGTCAATTTTGGCGTCCGCGCCCTTAAGGGAAATGTCGAGGACAACATTTTTCTTAAGGTGGGTAGATTGTAAAACCCCTCCAAAGCTGATTTTTTTTAGTGCAGTTAGTCCGTACGAACTGGTTAGTAAGGGACGAACCGTTAGTACGAACTGAAGAAATTGTGAAGAAATCTGTCAATTTCGTCTGTACGAACCTGGAAGAGTCGGGACGAACCGTCGGGACGAACTGAACCCGAGAGCATCGTCCAGGGACAAAATAAATTGGAATTAATTTTGTCTGTACGATCCGTGTCCAGATATGCTCTACATTATATTTATACTCAAGTAGAGAAGTTCATACATTCTTTAGAGGTTTTAGGGATGTTGCCGGTGGTCACGTTTCTGGCGGCTTTTCAGTGATTTTACAGCGGTTTTTCCCCACGGAAAATTCCGGCGGCTTTAAAAAATTTAATGAAAATGAATAAATTTTATGTACTTTTAATGATTTAACAAAAAATTATTAAAAGTTATATTAACTATTTAATTAATTTTCATTTTAAAATTAATTAGTTAGTTACTTTTTTATTTATATTTAAATATTATTTTTAATTTTAAATTAATTAGTTTCATTTTTTCATATAATTAAAAAGTAATTGATTTTCGGTCTGAATATAGTTTAAATAAAAAAAATTAACAGAATATACGCATTTACATCTTCAGAAATTTGGTCGGTTGCTGGAAATTTTCCCGAAAGACCGCTGTTCGAACCTCACTGCACGCATACGCGCGGGAGCTGGCGCAGATGCCGCGGGAGCACGAGCGGGAGCCGGGCGCAGGCGCCGCGGGAGCGTGCGCCGGAGTGGGGGTACTGACCGGAGCAGGGTGGCAGGCGCGGCGCCAGCAGCGCGGGAGCAGGGTGGCTTGCCGGTAGCGGAATTTTTTTTTTTTTAATTTGACCGGCGGTTTAAGACCGCCAGCAAACCGCCGGAATAAGTTGCCGTCGGAAAAAACCGCCGGAATTTATTTCCTACGCTATTTTTTTCGGCGATATTTACACCGCCGGAAAACCGCCACTAAATTACAAAACCGCCAGAAAATCGCTCAATTGCCGTCGGAAATAGCCGCCGAAAATGGGTGATTTTCCTGTAGTGAGAATTCTTAGTTTTAGTGGAGAGAGCTAGGATAATTGAAAATGATTTGAATTACTCTAAGCAAAATAAGGAGCAACAATATAATAAGGGCAATTATAACAAAGGATATCAAAGTAAATTATAGATATATTGGACTTTAGAAAGGAAAAAAATCAATTAGTAAAATATTCTATTATATTTGAATTTTGGAAGAAAGAGAAAGATTCAATTTACCTATTATTAAATTATTTTATTTTCATGTGATAAGATTGTAGTGTACGTCTTAGGCGATCACATTTTTCTAAGTTGGGTAAATTATAACAATCCAAATTTTAAAAATAATTGAAAATTGAAAGAAATTTGAATTCCTATTTGGATTGCAGCGCAGCAAAAGGAAAGATAAATATGGGTTTTTGGTCTCCGGATTGCTTTGCCATTTTTAAGAAAATTGTTCAGATTTTAATCCTATATCAGTTTTCAAAGATTTTGATTTTAACTATTTGATTCTTTACATAACTAATTTTATTGCATTTTTTTAAAATTTATTGAATTTTACCGCACAACTTTTAATATATTATCAAATTGATTATCTTGAATATTTTGATTATAACATTTATAAATTTCGTCAGGAAAAATGAAAGTTAATGAAGATTTGCAATGTATAGAAATTAAGTATTTTGTTTAAACATATTGTTAATACAAGCATTGAGAATGGAAATAAATATATGGTTAGGTAATAGCTAGTCGCTATTACTTTTATTGTAATATGTGTAAAAGATAAGTAAAGGCTGGTTGGCTAGTAGGTTGGTCATATGAATGCTACTGTTATGATTTGATCGGTGGCATGTAAATTACTTCTTTAATGTATTTTGAGTTTAGTTGTAGGTTTTGGATAACCTGCTGAGCTTTTTTAGTTCATTATACAAATTTAAATAATTTCATATCAGGTCAAATGAGGAGTGTGAGACTCATTAGGATTCCTCAACTTCATTCATTTTTTTTTTTAGTTTTTTTTTTTTTTTTTTTGTACTGAGGACCGGAAAAGATATGTCGTAAGTGACAAGTTGTAATTCCCGAGTAGTGTACATATTTTTGGGGAAATGAATATATATATATATATATATATATATATATATATATATATATATATATATATATATATATATATATGATTGTATGATTGTCGTTTATTAAAAGGTAAAAAAATAATTCTTTCAAATTAGAGTTTGGGGAGATTGGTTTTATGAATGGTTTTACAATTACTTCAATGATTTATAATTTTTCATTCAATTGGACATAAATTTAAAGAAAGATATTTGCACGATATATAATAAGGATTTTCTTACATAAGGATGTTTATTAAGGATGTTTATTAATAGATTTGAAAACATTTAAGCTGCAAAGTAGCCGTGTTTTATTCAAGCATTAAAATGATTACGCTAAATAAAACTCTTTGATAAGTTTTTTTATTAAAGAGTTGAAATGGAAGAAATTTCTATCTATAATGGATATAGAATATTTTTGATGTATGCCCTAAATTTCTTAATTAAATATTACTAAAAATTATATTGATAAAATTTATTATTTCTTATATTTATTATTATATATCTTTCACATATACGTTTTTATCTATGAATGTTTTCTTTATATAAAACTATCTAATTTAATTTTTACTATGAAGAATTTATTCTTAAGTTAAGATTTAAAAATCCCCATTGACGCTTCCAAATGCCTTTCCAACCAGAGTTCCAAAGCCTGTGATTTCTACCTTCGATGCGTCTTAGACTTCATTTGGGATGGCTTTTTTGTTGCTTCTTAAAGTAGCTTTCTAGTACGAAACAAAGCTTTAGTGGGCTTGGAAAGCTTTCTGAATCATTGACAGGCTTAGTTTGATTTGGCTTTTTTATTGGTTCATAAATCATCTTTTTAGTAACAAAATTAAAAATTTTGTATTAACAAGCTGTTTTAAGAAATTAAGAAGAAAGTCATCCCAAATGAAGCCACAACTGAATAAATGCCCTGCAAAATGATTTTGTGCTTTGTAGAAAATCAACAGTTTGAACCAAAAAAGAGCGATTGAGAGCGCCATCGACGATGTGCTACTTGTGTGGAAAAGAAAGGATGGATTGAAGCTAAAGGATCTATTTGGGACAACTACAATATTTTATAAAGTTGATTATTGAGTTGCTACGAAGAGAACAATTTCTTTCTTAAAGTTACAGCAATCAACTTTCCATCATAACAACTTATGAGAAATAGTAAAAAAGTGATAATTACAAATAAATAGTAGCCAAATAAAATTGAAATTGTTGTATAAAAAACAAAAAAGTTAAAAAACTGTCCGAAACAAATCCAATGTTAGTGGAGCAGCTTCTTTTTTCAAAGACATCATATTATAACATATTTTCAAAACATTTCTCTCTCTCTCTCTCTCTCTCTCTCTCTCTCTCTCTCTCTCTCTCAAGAGGCGTCCGTCAATGTCCTCTTCTTCACTGTTTGTTGAGTCTGTTAGCTTGTCCTGGACATCAGTACTTGGTAGCCGAATACTTCTTTCATCTTGGTCCATACAACCATGTGGAGACCAAAGAAACATTGCCAACAATCCTACAAAACTGTTGCTTTATCGTTCTTGTTTCTTCTCGCTATTTTTTACCAAAATCTTGTTATGTTTGCTTGCGAACTAAAGTATATCCAATAGTATTACTTGCGAACACAAGTATTTCTTATCAAATTGGTATTAGAGTAATTTCCTAGGATCAAAGGCGATGGGATTTCTAAAATTTCAGTAATAAAAACATGGCTGGAAAAAAGGTGGGGGGTATTGGAAGGTGAGATCGGGCAACTCAAATTAAATTTGGAAGAAAGTTTTTCTGATTTTCAAAATCATATTTCTTCCAATAGCAAAAAGATGGAATGAATGTTCACCGTAATGGAAGAAATGTTAAAGAAATTACTTGAAGCAAAGACCAATCTGACAACATCAGAAGCAACATAAATCATAGACGGCCATAAAAGGGGTGGAAATCTTAACACATGGAAGGGAAGAGGAAACCTGGAAGAAGAAATCTTGGAGGGAGAAGGCAGAATGTCTCCTCTAAAACCTCTTTCTAGGGAAATGATAAGCACCACTTTTGAATGAAGAGTTGCTGATTTTGTTAGTAGAAGAGAAGATTTCTAACACCAAGGAGTTGATTTTGAAAGACGAAGATGGGATTTTGGCAACATGTTCGGGTACGATCACCAAAGAGAAGATCAAGCCAACTAGGGAGGATCTCCTCTTCACAAGATGGGAGGATAAGGAAGATTCTAAGGTGACCTAAAGGTGAAAAAGGTAAAGATGCCCATCTTCAAGGGCAAGGATGGCCATGGGTGAATCTATAGAGGATATGAATTTTCTTACAAGAGGATGTTTATTAATAGATTTGAAAACATTTAAGCTGCAAAGTAGCCGTGTTTTATTCAAGCATTAAAATGATTACACTAAATAAAACTCTTTGATAAGTTTTTTTATTAAAGAGTTGAAATGGAAGAAATTTCTATCTATAATGGATATAGAATGTTTTTGATGTATGCCCTAAATTTCTTAATTAAATATTACTAAAATTATATTGATAAAATTTATTATTTCTTATATTTATTATTATATATTTTTCACATATACGTTTTTATGTATGAATGTTTTCTTTATATAAAACTTTCTAATTTATTTTTTAGTGAAGAATTTATTCTTAAGTTAAGATTTAAAAATCCCCATTGACGCTTCCAAACGCCTTTCCAACCTCAGTTCCAATGTCGGTGATTTCTACCTTGGATGCGTCTTGGGCATCGTTTTGGACGACTTTTTTATTGCTTGCTAAAGAAGTTTTCTAGTACAAAAAAATTAATTTTTTTGTATTAAAAAGCTGCTTTAAGAAACAGTCAAAAAGCCCTCCCAAACAAAGGCTTAGTGGGCTTGGAAGCTTTCTGAATGATGGGCGGGTTTAGTTTTGGCTTTCTTATTGCTTCTTAAATCATCTTTTTAGTAACAAAATTAAAATATTTGTATTAAAAAGCTGCTTTAAGAAATCAATAAGAAAGTTGTCCCAAATAAAGCCACAACCGAATAAATGCCCCGCCAGAATGATTTTGTGCTTTGCTCAACAGTTTGAACAAGAAAAGAGCAATTGAGAGCGCCGCCAACGATGTGTTACTTGTGCAGAAAAGAAAGGATGGATTGAAGCTAAAGGATCTGTTTGGGACAGCTACAATATTTTATAAAGTTGGTTATTGAGTTGATACGAAGAAAATAACTTCTTTATTAAAGTTACATCAATCAACTTTCCAACATAACAACTTCTGAGAAATAGTAAAAAAGTGATAAAAAAGAAATAGTTGTCAAATAAAATTGGAATTGTTGTATGAAAAACAAAAAAGTTAAAAAACTATTCCAAACAAATCCAAAGTTAGTGGAGGAGCTTCTTTTTTCAAAGACATCATATTATAACATATTTTCAAAACATCTCTCTCTATCTTTAACTAGATATCCGTGCAACGCTAAGACGTAGAATTATAACTCTATCGCCGCGTATATTCTAGCCCGCAACAAAAGTGAATGTATAATAAAAGTAGATGACAATGCAATTCGGATGTTGTTATAACTATGCGGCTGTAATCTCAATTTACTAACTATTTTATTTATTAATTTTAAAAGAGATTAACAATAATCAAATTGATTATAGGAAAATAATGGATATCACTAGAATTCTTCGTAGTGTGATTGTTGATCATATTCCAAATCTCTTCTAGATTATAATAAAATGGTTGATTGGTTGTCATGTGTTGTCTACTAATTATGTATCAAATAGTTGCATTATTAATATATATCTATAAACCCGGTGGCTGCATTTTGCCTCATATTGACAACCATGATTTTGTAAGGTCGTTTTGTATTGTGTCATTTTTAGACAAGTGTAATATAATGTTCAAATACAACTTGAAAATTGTTAGCGCGGGATAATTCATTGCACCAACTTTAATTCTCCTTCAAGTTAGGTAAGTATAAGATATTATTTTCTTCTTCTATTTTTTTTAATAATCTTCCTTTTTTAAGATCAATGAATAAAATAATCTTCTCTGATTATAAAATATTATTATAACTTTTTTTTTTTCATTGTCCATATTTTCGGTTATGTTGAGAATGAGCTAGTTGCTTCAATTTATATATTTATGTGTATATTTTATTGATTCGCAGTTGTGGAAAATTACATATAATGATCATGATTTAATGAATATTCAAAAAAAATCAAAAGAGCATTGAAAGCAAAATGAATAACTAAACCGCCTCCCATCAAACAATGCTTCTACTTTGCAGGGAATAGGGATTGATGATCAAATCATTAAAAAAAAGTTGTTAGCTTAAAAGGGGTCTCTCAATGTACTGTTCTTCACTGGTGGTTGAGTCTGTTAGCTTGTCCCGATCATCAGTATTTGGTAGCCCAAATTCGTCTTTCATCTTGGCCCATAAAACCATGTAGAGACCAAAAAAACATTGCCAACATTCCAACAAAGCTGTTGATTCATCGTTCTTATTTCTTCTCGCTATTTTTACCAAATTTTTGTTAGGTTTGCTTGCAAACTCAAGTATATCCATTAGGATTACTTGTGAACTCAAGTATTTCCTATCGAATTGGTATTAAGGCAATTTCCTGGGATGAAAGGTGACAGAATTTCTAAAATTTCAGCAATAAAATCATAGCCGAAAAGAATGTGGAGATCGGGCAAATCAAATCATATTTGGAAGGAAGATTTTCTGATTTTCAAAATCATATTTCTTCAAATAACGAAAAGAAGGAATGATGGTTAAACGTAATGGAAGAAATGTTAAAGAAATTACTATAAGTAAAGACCAATCTGACAAACATCAGAAACAATAGAAATCATAGACGGTCAAAAGATTGACAGAGGAAGAGAAGCTAACAACAGCAGGACTATGTTTGGAAGGAAAAGCACTTGCATGGTATCAATGGCGTGACCTAAGACAACCCATCAAGAGCTGGAGGGAGTTCAAATAATGCTTATTAGAACATTTCTAAACTGGTAGGGATGAAGATTTCTATGAGCAATTATTTGCCCTAACACAAGAAGAGACCATCACATATTACCGTGATAAATTTGATACTAGGCTAGCAGAATGGACCGACTTTCTAAGATAGTATTAGAAGGAAACGTTATGAATGGACTCAAACCGGAGATAAGGGAAGCAGTTCGGGTAATAAGGCCAAAAGTCGGTCATGGAGCTAGCCATGGAGCTAGAGGGAGTCATGGAGTTGAGGGAGGCCATGGAGCTAGCCATGGAGCTGAGGGAGGCCATGGAGCTAGCCCAACTAGTGGAAGATCATAAGTAGCTAGAAAGTGGAGCTAAAGGGAGTCATTCGAGGGGATCATACAGAATGACTACCACCTTCTTAGCCCCCAAGGTGCAAGCACCAGAGATTTTAAAAGAAGTGCCTAAGGAGAAAATTGGAGGAGGAAATGGGGGTAATTTTAAAAGGCTAATGGGAAAGAAATACAAAAGAAAATGGCAAAAGGGTTATGTTTTAGGTGTGATGAGAAGTACATGCTGGGTATAGGTGTAAGGACTTAACTCTTCAGGTTCTCACCATTTGTAATGACAAGAAATCTGAAGGAGGTAGAAGCGAGTTAGAAAGGGAGGAAGAGGAAAAGTTACATCTAGATGTGGCAAAAGTTTCCCTAAACTCCGTAGTAAGATTTACCCCAAATCACACTATAAAGGTGAAGAGAGAAATAGTCGATAAAGAGATGGTCATGTTAATAGATAGTGGGGCAACCCACAATTTCTTCTCCACTCAGATTGTCGATAAAATTACTAGATACCGGGGGCTATAGAGTAATGATGGGCATAGGGAATGTAGAAATGAGTTGAGGAGTTTATAGGGAAGTAGTGTTGACCATTCAAGTAATACAGGTGAGGGAGGACTTTCTTCCTTTGAAATTGGGAAGTACAAATGTTATTTTGAGAATGAAATGGCTACAAACTTTGGGGGAGACCAAAATAAACTGGAGAGCACTAAGGATGGAACTAGTAGTGGAGGGAAGAAGAATGGTGATCCAGGGAGATGCAGGGTTGTCCAGGGTAGGAGTATCTGTAAATCCCATTATCAGAACCATCCAAGAGGTTTGCAGGAATATTTGTTGGAGTTGTATCATTTGAAAGGAATTAGATTGGAGGTGGAAGGCGACATTCCCCCTTTAGTACCACTCCTATAACAGTACAACGAGGTTTTTCATTCTCCCTAGGGCTTACCAAAATAAAGGGAGTTGGTACATGCCATTACATTGAAGGAAGAGGTGTCACCAATCAGTGTTCGTCCCTACCACTATCCTCAAATTCAAAAGGATTAGATTGAGAAACTAATCAGGGAGATACTAGTGGCTGGGATTATCCGACCAAGCGTGAGTCCTTTTTCTAGCCCAATCCACTTAGTCAAAAAGAAGGGTGGGAGCTGGCGATTATGTGTAGACTACCGAGCTTTGAATAAGGAGACAATACCAAATAAATTCTCCATTCCTGTGTTTTATGAGTTATTAGATGAATTACATGGGGCAGTCATATTTTCTAAATTGGATTTAAAATTGAGATACAATCATATCAGGATGTAGGAGGCAGATATTTCAAAGATACCCTTTAGGACACACGAAGGGCATTATGAATTCTTGATAATGTCATTCGAACACACTAAAGCATATGCTACTTTTTAGTCTTTAATGAATAGGGTGTTCATACAGTACCTTAGAAAGTTTTTGCTAGTGTTCTTTGATGATATCTTGGTATACAACAAAATTGAGCAGGATCATCTGGAGCACTTAGAGAGGGTTTTGGGAGTTCTACAGGAGCATCCGCTAAGGGCCAACCTAAAGAAGTGCAGCTTCGCCCAATCCAGTGTAGAGTATTTTGGACATATAGTATTCCAAGGAGTGGCGGCCGACCAAACAAAAATTGAGGCAATGAAGAAATGGCCTAAGCCGAGGAACCTAAGGGAGTTGAGAGGGCTTCTAGGATTGACTGATTACTACAGGAGATTTGTGAAGAGGTATAATATCATATCTTGGCCTTTAACCGAACAACTAAAGAAGGATAATTTTTTTGTGGGGAGAGGCTACGACCCAAGCTTTTGAAAAATTGAAGGTCATTATATGGTGGTGTAATTAGAGGTCATTCAAGATTATAGAATACCTACATGAGACTAGAAGATGAGCTCCACTGGAAGGGGTTGCACAAGGATGTTAAGGAAATGGAAACAAACTGCGACATGTGCCAAATGAACAGATATTTAGCAAAGGCCCTCAGAGGATTACTACAACCCTAGGCACTTCCAAATAAAGTATGGGAGAAAATATCTATGGACTTCATAGATGGACTGCCTCGTTCAGAAGGATTCACTGTGATTTTGATAGTGGTAGAAAGATTAAGAAAATATGTTCATTTTATTCCCCTCTGACATCCACAAATCGCAGTAACAGTAGCTTTAGCTGTCATTAGAGACGTGGTTAGATTGCATGGAATACCATAAGTGATAGTGTCTGATAGAGATGAGGTATTCCTCAGTAATTTTTAGAAAGAGTTGTTCAGATTCCGGGGTACCATTATGAAGAGGAGCATTGCCTATCACCCACAAACGGATGACCAACTAGAAGTGGTTAATACGAGATTGGAAACCTATCTAAGGTGCTTCGTGCCAGAAACACCCAGGCTATAGGATAAGTGATTATCATAGGCTGAATACTGGTACAACACATCCTATAATTCGGCTTCTCCGATGACTCTATTTAAGGTGTTGTATGGAAGGGATCACCCTCACTTGATACACTATGGAAATAACATCTCTCCAATGTCTTGAGTAGAAGAATACATTCAATAAAGGGACAAAGCATTGGAAGAATTGAAAAATTATCTATTGAGAGCCCAACAAATTATGAAGAAATAAGCTGATAAACATAGGAAGGACATTCAGTTCAAAGTAGGAGAGAAGGTGTTTTTAAAACTCCGACCATACCTACAAAATACTATCGCCAACAGGAGGAATGATAAGCTTGCCCCAAGTTACTTTGGACCCTTTCAAGTCTTAGAAAAGATTGGGAAGGTAACAAATAAACTGAAATTGCCAGCCCCATCAAACATGCATCCCGTCTTTCATGTTTCACAACTTAGAAGGGCGATTGGCGAGTAGCCTACCAGTTCTGAGATACCTGTAACTTTAACAGATGACTTAGAGGTGATATTAGAAACATTTGAGTTACAAGGGGTTCATCAGGGAGGAGGAGTCAAAGAAGTGTTGATCAAATGGAAGGATGTTCCATATTATGAGGCAATCTGGGAGCCTTATGAAAGGTTAAAGCATCAGTTTCCTTCTTTCCACCTTGAGGATAAGGTGGCTCTTTTTTTTTTTTTTGAAAGAAGCAAAAGCTGCATTTATAAAGGAAAAAAGCAGGAAACAAAAAAGAACTACAAAGTAGATTCCTCCTTCATGATCATAACAAATAAAGGAGGAACCCTATCAAAGCATAAGTCTTTCCAAACAATACCATAGCTAGCACACAAATCAGCTAGCTTATTCCCCTCCCTCTTTATGCATTTGAAAATTACATTATTAAACTCCTTTAAGAAGTCCAATTCTTCCATCCCCTTGAATCCTTGATTCATAGTACGGTGGATAGCCTTAATAACATCTGAGTTATCGTTTTCTATGATAGCTCCTTTATACTTGAACATCCAATCCTTGTTCACCTCTTTTAAGGATTTAATATCAAGAAGTTCCAATTGATATATGTCCCAATGAGTGTGAGATTTTCCAAAGGCCAACAAGAATCTTCCTTTGCAATCTCTAACTACACCACCAACGCCTCCTCTATATGAAGAACAAAGAGAAGCATCTACATTGATGTTTAACCAACCGGGTGGAGGGGGATGCCAAGTATTAGACATCCAATATGACTGGTTAACATCCCCTTTTTTCAGACATAAATTAAAAATCAATTTAGAGAAAGATGACAAGCTAATTGCATTAGCTGCTATGGAATTTGCACTTTCAACAATTCCATCATGTATCAATTCGTTCCTAGCTTTCCAAGAGAGGTACACAACATTATAGTAAAGATTAATAAGCATACCATTAACCTTAGATGTTGTATCGAGCCAATTGCAGCAATCTTCAAAACTTCCTAACACAGGCATATGAAATCCCAAAACGTTCAGCAATGAAACCACCTCTCTTAATTTTATGCATTTGACTAGGATATGTTCTACATCTTTTATACCCGTTGCACATCTGGGACATGTATTATCTTCTTGTAATCTCCTGTGAGCAAGGAACTGATATGATGGAAAAACATTCTTGAACAGCCTCCAACAGAATACCTGCACCCTTGGATTAACTTTCTCCTTCTAAATCCATTCATTCCACCTGAGGGCCTCTTGTTGTTGATACAAGGATTCAATGATCATCCCTGTATTTGTCTTTCCTAAATTTTGATATAATAGCTCCCTTTCATCTCCAATTTATTCTTCATTGATTTTGATCTTCAGTATAAGATTCACCATATCACTTCCAAAGACCTACTTCAAATCAGCAACTTTCCATCTCCTTTCTTCAATAAATATGCTTAATTTAATTTCTCCATCAGCTTGTGGTACAATAAAGGTTGTCCATTTGTCAATTCTTCTATACAAAATCCACTTGTCTTTGAAGACATCAACAGCTGATCCATCAGCTATACTCCATTTTAAGAAAGGATTAAGAACTCTTCCTCCATAACATATTATTTTCCAAGAAGAAGAGGAATTCTTCTTGACATCTTCATTACCTACTCTCATTCCATATTTTGGAGCCATAAATTTATGTAATAGAGAATTGCTGTTAAAGAGATATCTCCAAGTGATTCTAGCTCTAAGAGGAGCCACTCTAGAGGTAAAAGAGAACAAACCCCCACCACCAATGCTTTTGGGTTTGCATAAATCCTCCCAGCTGATGTAATGCATTCCCATCTTGCTGCCAGATTTATTCCAAAGGAATCTCCTGCATAATTTTTCAACCTCTTTAAGAATCCGGATAGGAACCAATGAATGAGTGCTGTAGAAATTTGGAAGAGCTAGGATTACTGATTTGATCAGAGTAATTTTTCCAGCAAAGGATAACACCTTACTTCCCCATATGCTAAGCATTTTAAGTGTCTTCTCAATGATAAAATAGTAGTCACTTGCTACCAATCTTCTCAAGGCTAATTTTATACCCAAATAGAAAAGCTCCTTAACTTGTTTAAAGCCCACAGTTCTTGGAATAGTTTTCTTCCTTCTTCTATTCACATTCTTTCCAAAGATCATTGCAGATTTTTCTGTATTAATGGATTGGCCGATCCATTTGCTGTAATTTGAAAGAATGCTCTTGACTTTACAAGCAGCTTTCTTGGAGGCTTCCGAGAAGATGAGGATGTCAAATGCATAAAGTAAATGGGAAATACAAAGACCATTCATGCTTGTGGTAATTCCAATTGAAGATTGTGCAAAAGCATTCGATAGTAGTTGAGAACAAAGAATGAATAGTAAAGGAGACAATGGACATCCCTGACGAAATTCACTATCAGCTTTTATCCGTTCTGATAACTTTCCATTTATGATGATAGAAAATCTTGGATTCAAAACACATTCCATTATCAGCTTTAAGAACTTGGGCGGGAATTCAAAATACTCCTAAACTTTCATAAGTGTAACCCAACTCATTGAGTCATATGCTTGCTTCATGTCTACTTTGTATGACACCATCCCTTTAGCTGCCTTGGAAAATCTGAGCTTTTGAAACAATTCTTAAGCTATCATTACATGATCGGATATAAATCTACCTTTAATAAAGGTAGCTTGTTCATCCGAAATAAGAGGAGGAATCACCTGAACCATTATGTTCAAGATTACTTTTGCAACCACCTTATAAAAAGAATTACACAGGCTTATGGGCCTGTAGTTGGACGGCAACATAGGATTTGAAACCTTTAGAATGAGAATAATCAACGTATCCTTCCAATCCTTGACCATCTCTCCATGACATAGGAAATGGTTTATAGCATTCATAAAATCATCTTGAATGATTTTCCAGTAGCTTTTGATGAATGAATATGTGATGCCATCACAACCAGGAGCAATATTCCCTCCCAAATGGTTGAGGTCGTTTTCAATTTCTTCCACTGAAAAATCTCCGGAAAGCAAATTTTTATCTTCATTCTTCAATATGGTTCCAGGTTTCGGCCAACCTTCAGTAATACATTGCCTCTGTCTCCATTTTGATTTAAAGAATTGTCATATTACTTCTTCTATCTGATTTGATTCTTCTACCACCGTGCCATATTCATTTTTAATTTTGACAATTCTGTTTAAATTCTTTCTAGCACTTGTAAAAGAGAGATAGAATTTAGTGTTACAGTCACCATCAGATAACCATTTTGTTTTGGCTCTTTGTTTCCACCAACCATCGAGCTAATGTAACATTCAATTCATTTATCTTGGCTTTTAACATCCAGCACTCCTCATCAGTAAGCAATCCTTTATCAGACTCTACAATCTGAAGCTTTAAAATGTCTTCCAAATGACATTCTTTGAGAAAATTGAGATTCTTCAATTTAGCTTTACTCCAATAAAAAAGGGATTTTAAAGATCTTTTGAATTTGGAATTTAGAACATGAGAAGGACTGCCTATGTAGTTGTTGTCCATTCCTTTTTAACCACAGTTAATGAAGCCGGGTAGGATGTCCATACATCCTCAAATTTAATACTTCTTCTAATTGAAACATCAGGTGAATTGATATGTAGAATAATTAGACTATGGCCTGAAGAGATTCTAGCAATGTGTCTCAAAACTAAGTGTGAGGAATAATTCATAGCCATAGAGTTAAGGAAGCACCTGTCAAGCCTTTCCAAGATCCGAGCTCCTTCGATTTTGTTGTTGCACCATGTGAATCGAGGGCCAATGAATCCTACCTCATGATAGTCATTATTGGTGAAGAAAGCCTCCATCTCTTTAGGACCTTGTGAAAAATGAAAACTCCTTATGTCTTCCATGGAGAAGAGATAATTAAAGTCTCCACCTATCACCATAGGATACTCTTCCAAAGAGTACATTCCCAATAATTCCCAAAGCTCTCTCCTTTTGAGCAAGTCTTTACTTCCATATATTGAAGCCACTCTCCATTTATCTTCACCATAAATGGATAAATCTCCTATGATACATTGAGAAGTAGAACCAAGGATTGAAAAATTAGCCAAGTCAGAATTCCGCAAGGCAATAATTCCTCCTGAGATTCCAATCGAAGGCACCAATACATACTTCCAACCATCTCCCAACCACTTTTTTGCTTCTTCAATATTGAAAGAAGAAATTTTTGTTTCCAATAAACCCAAAAATACTACATTATACAATTTAACAAACTCCTTTATGTATAGAGAAGCTCCTTTTTTCCTTGCTCCTCTACTATTCCAAAAAGCCAAAGAATTCATGGTCGAAGACTTGTGGGGGAAGTCCCCATAGTGCCTTTTGCTTCTAGCTCCGTTCGTCTACTCCTTATGTTGTTGCTAATTGGCCCAAGATCCTTTAATTGCTTAGATTTCTTCTTCTTAACAAAGCTGGAATCCTCTCCTATGTTGATCTCTGTAGAAACATCCCCCTTGCTCAGATTTTCTTTTGTTTTATCATTCGGAGGTGCCTCCTTTGCTGGAGAACTGATATCAATCTCTTGAATTATTTCCCCATCTTCAATTTGCTTAATAAGAACATTGAATTTGTTCTTAATAACTGGAATATAATTGTTGTTTTTTATGTCTGCTGCTTTGGGAGGCTCAACCAAAGTAGTGTTGACAGAAAATGCATAGTTATCCCTTTTACAAGGCTCTTCTGTTGTAATCATACCCAAATTTTCTTTTATACTTTCTTCCTTATCAGCATTGCTTTTGTCTTCTGATTTTTACCACACCTTCCTCATCAAAGGCCTTTGAATATCTTTTTTGTGAAAACTAGAAGTTTTCTTCCTTCCATGGTTTACAATGAGCCATGGTCCGTATTTAGTTTCTCCATTGATATCTCCTTCATTTCCTTTGTCTTGTATATCATTTGCTGCAACTGAGATAGCAACATCATCATTCTTTTCTTTGGTTTTTGAAGTAGCTTGCACTTCTTTGCAGACATCCTGACCATGCCCGATTAATCCACATTTGAAACAAAAGCTTGGAATGCGTTCATATTCTATTTTTTTGGAAGAATTTACCAGAAATTCCTTCCGCCCATACACCGATTGGGAGCTTCATGTCTAGTCTGATTCGGACACACATGCTTCTGAATTCTCTTCTACCCCATTGGAACATATTTCCATCCAGCAAGATTGGTTTTCCAACCATAGAAGCGATTCTACATATATTTATGTTATCCCAATAGTGCAATAAGGTGGCTCTTTGGGAAGGCAATATTGTTAAGGCAATGGGAGACACAATCCCGGCCTCATGTGGGTTGGTACTTGTTTACAGGAGGCGGTTCAAACTGCCTCCCATAAGAGTTGCCGCCTAAGCCATGGGGCCCATGGCTCCAAATTTAGGTTGCCTCCCCTATATTGGGGTCTATTAAGGGATTTAAAAAATAAAATAAAGATATTTTAGGAAATAGAGAGAGGCAGCTACGGGCTTAGGAAGGCTTATAAATAGGGAAGAGAAGGGAAGGGGAAGGCATGCCTAAGTATTGTGTTCTCTTGTAGTCTATTGGGAGTTTGGGGCTCTAGACCTAGTGTTTAGAGATTAGGAGAGAACGATCCTCCTCTCGAATAGAGGATCAATTGAAACTTTTTCTTATTCTTATTTTTCTTTGCATTATTTAATAGATTCTACTAATTTTTGGGTTGTTGCTTCATCGTTCTTATTTCTTTTCGTTGTTTTTATCAAACTATTGTTAGGTTTGCTTGTGAACTGAAGTATATCCAATAGGATTACTTGCGACCTCAAGTATTTCCTATCAATATCTTGCAGGGAGGGATGGAGACTGAGGCTTCGTTTGGTTCTTCCTCTCTTTTTGTAAAAAGGTAGTTTTAGAAACAATGGTTAAGGGAATGGAGTTTCATAACATAGAAGCAAATATCAAAAGCTTCTCAAAATAGTAGCAAAATGAAGTTCCCTAAAAAGCATTTGCGTCACACTCAAACAGCGACCAAAAATAATTTCTCCATATCTAAATAGATAAGGAAAAAAAATGATAAACCAAACAGGCTAGAGTGAAGAGGGGAAGAGAGAGGAGTTGATCTCCTATCCACTCGATTAATACTTATCATTCACTTGGATTTAATATCCAAAAAAGCAAATCAAAATCATAGAGACCTTTCTGAATCACTAGAACCATAACAGATAATATTTTAGATGAATTCTATAACTATTTTAGCAGCAACTGTTTAATAAAAAAAAATTATATTCATAAGCCTTAGATTATGCCATGCAACATCTTAAATTTTCAAGACTATGCCTCCCCTAAATTAAAGATAATATAAGACCCCGTGTTTACTTTCAATATAAATAGTGGTTTTCATTGTCAAGAGAACATGCTTATCTGAAAGTTTTTGGAATATAGCATTCATTTTTTAGCTTACACATCACCTTAGCTATTTCTTGTAGTTCTCTTGAGATAAAAGGACTAGAATTTAGTTTTAATCACAGTGATCAAAACTCCGTGATAATTGAAATGCAAATTTTGACATAGCTGGACATAGACTAACTAATTTAAGTCCATTTAATAAATGTGGCATTCACTCAACAATTTATCTTGATGCAATTATGTTTGTAAAGTGAAAATACAGTCTTATCCCTAATCAAGTTCAAGAGTACATTTATGTATCGTGTACTTCTCCTTGGGGAAATGATATTATTTCATTAGACAGATTTTACTAAAAGTGTTTAAAGCTATGAACTACTCACTAATCTTGACAAGCCTGTATACATATGCGGGAAAACAAGCAAAATGATAGAAAGATACCCCATTTTGAAATGAAAAAATTTACCCCTAATTTCTACAATCTAGCTATCAAGTTACATTACTGATTATGATTGTTATGACATTTTAAGCACTAGTAATGATGGACTATGCTTCAAATATACAAAGAATCATCCAATCATAAATAATGTCATTTTTTGGGGCACAAATCAGAAAGATTTTAAATGCTACCAAGCCAAGTAAGCATAATCACAAACACCAGTAAAAAAATTCACCCTTATGCATTTCATAGCATTCAGGTGCCTGCATCCAGTCTTTATGAAATCATTAAAAGTGTTCGCCCTTTGCGTGTTTTTAGCCTGGAAACCAAATGCCACACAAAGCACCATCAATATCGCACTTTTCCACCTAATGAGAAAAATAAAAGTCATAAAGCAAGAAAAAGTGTCAAGAAACAAAATCAAAGGGCTTTTGGAGTCGGATGGGATCTTATGATTCGAGGAAAATACTTTTGTTCTGGCCTGTGATGAAGTTTATCCAGTCTCCCAGGTTAATCTGTAGGCTGTTGAAAAACATGAAATTCTCCAGCCGAATCCTCGATATGATTCCAGCGTCTGATCTTGCGGGGTTCGTCTGCTTAGAGAAAACCCTATATTCTTCCATATGACTTGCAATGAAAAGTGAGGGGAAGTCGACGAAGGTGTGAGGGAAAGAAAATAATGAGACATTAAGAGGAGGAAGAGGCCAAATGAGGAGGGAAAGAAGATAATGATATATATATATATATATATATATATATATATATATATATATATATATATATATATATATATATATATATATATATATATATATATATATATATATATATATATATATATATATATATATATATATATATATATATATATATATATATATATATATATATATATACAACTTTGGGTCACGTGTCGAGTTCGGGTCGAAGCCGGAATTGACCTGACACTATTTGGGTTCAGGTCAACTCGACCTATGTTTACAAAAGGGTCAATTTTTCAGACCTGAACCTGACCCACTTTGAGTTCGGGTCAACCCTACCTAACCCGTAAATGGACTTAATGCCTTTGTCGTTGTTCGACTTCGCTCCTGGATGATGTTCTTCCCGTCGGATCAAAAGTTACAACATTTTGATCGGAAGCACCGAAGCAACGACGGATGTTCGCTCGTAGCCTTGCTTCTTTGTCGGCACCTTTTTCGATGTTTGACTTTTCTTCTGGATGACATTCTCTTCCGTTGAATTGAAAGTTTCAACATTTTGATAGAAAGAAGTAACAGGAGTTCGTTGGCTGTGAACTCGCGGCCCTCGCCAGCTCCTTCGTTGCTGTTCGACTTCGATCCTTCACTCCTTGGATGTTGTTCTCTTCCCGTCGGATCAAAAGTTACAACATTTTGAATGGAAGCAGTGACGAGAGTTTGTAGCCTGTGAACTTGCAGTCCTTGTAGGCTCCTTTGTTGTTGTTCAACTTTGTTCCTAAGCTCCATGGACGACGTTCCCTTTCGGTCGGACCAGAAGTTAACATTTTGATCGGAAGAAAAGAAACGAGCAAATGACAGGAAGCAAAGCAACGATGGGTTTTTCCAGGTCATTCTAGCTCATTCCGGGATTCCGGGTCTACCCGAACGCTACCCTATTTTACAAACGGGTCGGTTTTAAGCACCCGAACCCGATCCACTTTTGGTTTGGATCAACCCAAACCCAGAATTTTTGGTTCGAGTTTGGGTCGGGTTTTTAGGTTTGGTCCAATATTGACACCCTTAACACACACACACACACACACACACACACACACACACACACACACATATATAAATATATATATATATATATATATATATATATATATATATATATAACTAACCTGTTGTAGCTCTATGCATACTTTTGCAATAAATAATGGTTAAATTCATGTTTGTCTAGTCACTATGAGTTCTATAATCTATTGAATAGCAGGAAATTTATAAATTTGCTGGATGCTTGGTTTAAATATTTCTACACGGTATCAGAGTCATGTGCTTAATAGAGGCATTTCCTATACAATATGGGAGCTCGATAGTTTATGCCCCTTCTGCCCCACCTCTATCAAATCCGACTTCCCAAACTGTTGCATAAGTTTTGATTCCTTGCTCCCTCAAATTTCATGTCTCCAACATTAAAAATGTTGTCCATATTCAACTTCTACTTGATAACTACCCTACTTGGTGGTCACAAATGTGCAAGTTATTCACTACTAACGGCTTCTCTGATTACCTTGATGGAACCCATATTTGCCTTCAGAAACACCTCGTATCTGATACAAGCCAACTTGCATTAAACCCTCACTACTCTCTATGGCTCTTGAGGCATGGCTCTCTTCTTTACTATCTCTCCATCCATTTTACCCTACATTCTCAATCTTGACACTTGTGCCTCTATATAGTCTACATTTGAACACAGATTTTACTCCACCAATCGCTCTAGAGTGATTCACCTAAAAAGGATTTGCATTGTCTATCTATACAACATCAATCCATGACTGATTACCTTGTTATAATTAAATGATTGGTGGATAATATCACTGTAGTTGGCGGCTCTGTGGACACCGAAGATGTTATTCAATACATCCTAATTGGACTTCCAGCTAACTATCAATTATTCAAGACTGTTATTCGCACCAAACTCATGCATGTTAGCCTTGATAGCCTTTACTCCCTCTTATGCAACGAAGAGGTAAACCAAGCTACGGATGCCATTAAAGAACTTACCGCCAGACTCCACTTCAGCAATTGATACTTACTTTGCTATCATTACGTACCACTCGGGCTTGTGCTTGTGAGCATCTCTACAACAGTCATGGATGATGCAAATTTGGCTCCAACACTAGTTTTTAACATTCATGACCACCACATTTTTTTGGTAACAACTATATATGTGGTAAGCTTAGTCACTTCGTCGTCACCTACTGACATTGCATAGAACTACAATACCCAACGTCACCGAACAATTCTAATGTCACATTGTTAGCCAAATCACCAATTCCTCCCTCGTATTTGGATAGTGGTGCAACAACTCACTTAACTCCTGATCAAAACTCTCTTTAGCAATCAACCTCTTACTCTAGCTTAGATCAAATCATCATTGGTAATGTCACATCGCTGCACATTCTTCAGTTCAACAACTTTTCCAGATCTATGTATTTTGACTATTACTACTATCTTTAACTTTTGTGCTCTCGTTAACAGCCACATATTACCTTTTCATGAATCAAACTGTGTATCTCATTCTCCACTAGAACTAATACATGCTGATGTTTAGGGTCCTTCCCCCATTATTTTCTAATCATGGTTTCTGCTATTATCTTCTCTTACTTGATGACTACTCTCGATACACTTGACTATTTCCATTAAAACACAAATCTGAAATCACTCAAAAGTTCGTCACATTAAAATCACTCATTGAAAAAATTAAATAAGTTCATTCATACCCTTAGAATAGATGATGGAGGTATTTCTCCATATCAATTTCTCCACAAAGTTCCTCCCACATACAAATATCTTCATTCTTCCAAATGTCCATGTTATCCTTGGCTTCGAACGCATGCTCATAACAAACTAGCTCCTCGCTCAGCTTCATGCATTTTCATCGACTATGTCGCTACTAAAAAAAGACTATAATCATACTATATGTCGTAAATTCATACCGCGACATGTTCAATTTGATGAATCCACCTCTTCCCTTACCAATAAATCCTTCTCCTCTTATCACTCCTACAACTGCCACAAATTCTCCCATTCCTCCCATACCGCCAGTACTTTCTTCTACATTGACCTATTCACCTCTCTCTACCACTACAGAATAGTCCACATCCACACGCTTATGCAACCTCATTCAAGTCCAACAACATCATTTGCATCTTCCTCTAACACCTCATTACCACCATAACATCCAATGATCACATGTCTACAAACAGTCTCACGTAACCTCGTGCTATTCTTAATCTCCAACACTTACTTCTTCACCCTCCAACTTGCTATACTACTATTGCAAAATATCCTGAATGGCGGGAAGCCATATTTGATGAATTTTATGTGCAACAGTCCCATGGTACGTGGTCCTTGATTCATTCTTCCTAGACTCAACATGTTATTAGTTTTAAATGGATTTACAAACTCAAACGACATGTGGATGGCTCGATTGCAAACTACAAAGCTCGCCTTATTGCTCAAGGCATAAAAAATATGGTATTGATTATCAAAAAAATGTTCACTCTAGTGGTTAACTTTCCTACCATTCGCTTATTTTTTATTGTTGCACTTCATTAAAATTGGTAAGTCCTTCAATTGAATGTCGTTAATGCCATAATTTCTTCATGGCAAACTAAATGAAACAATTTACATGACAAACTCCCAATGATTTCAAGATCCACAATCCAAATAATGTTTGCCTTTGCCTTTTATGGTTTAAAATAAGCACATCGAGCTTGGTTTTCCACTCTCACCTCCTATCTTATTTCCCAAGGCTTTCACACTAGCTCTATCGATTCCCCATTCATTACTCTTTAAAATGTTGTCATTTGCATCTAATTACTTATCTATGTAGATGATATTTTGATTACCGAGAATGATTCCACTTTCATTACCAACTTACTACATAATCTACACCTTCGTTTCAAAATGAGGAGTCTCGGCCCAATATCTTGCATTCTCAGCATTGACATTACTCTTTCTTCAGCTGACTATCACCTCTCTCAATGCACCTATATACATGACCTCCTCTCTACTGCTCTCATGTCCACCTGCGAAACAGCTAGCTAACCCACTACCCTCCAAATGACCATATGATGCCAATCTTCAAAGTCCCTATAGGAAACCAGCTCTCTTTCAATAATTGGCAGACTCCTTCGAATGCCTTACCTTCGCATGACCCGATATTTCCTTTGTAGTTAATGAGCTCTGCCAACATATGCATCAACCTTTACTTTGCCATTTTCATCTCTTCAAATGAATCTTCGGATACCTTAAAGGCACTATCAATCATGGCCTTCTCATTCCCATAACTGATCTTTAGTTAACATCATACTCCAACTCTGACAAGGCAGGTGATCGTCACGATCGCAAATCCACAATTATTTTTTATATTTTTCTTGGCCAATCACTTATCTCTTGGACTGTTAAAAGATAATCTGCTGTGGCTCACTCTTCAACTGAAGCGGAATATCAATCGCTCTCAGCCACAACAACCGACTTTATTTGGATTCACTGATTATGTCAAGACTTCTCCATCAAATTAGATTCCACTTCTATTTTCACTACAGGAAATCTAGTGATTTGCGACAGATTTGCTGAGGGCTTTGGGTCGAAAATTTTTTTCAACAAAATTGTGGTGGACATTTCAGTCGCAGAAGTTACAATGAAATTACGGTGAATTTAAGGTGAAAAATTTATCACAAATTTATGATGGATTTTTTGCCCAAATCCTATGCAATTCCATCGTAAAATCCAATGCAAATCTTACACAAATAAGTTTATCTAAACTGATATCGAAGTCATTTTTTTCATTCGTGAGCTTCGTCCATTCATTCATGCCCAAAATTACAGCGAAGACCCTTGCTTGTTGACGTTCCTTGCTCACAACCCATCCTCTCTTCACCGATGTTCGCCATTCTTCATCGTTGTTTGACTTTGCTCCTTCGATGACGTCCTTCCTGCTGGATCGGGATTGGAAGGAACAACAGGAGCTCGCTCGCTGTGAAGGTAATCTCCCTTTCGCACGCTTCTTCTGCCAAATCCCACTTGGCACTTAGTTCCACACAATGGCATAGATGACAATTAGTATGAACTTTAATTAATTTATTTGTATATACCTTCTAATCTAAGTATATTGTAGAAATAGATTCTTGCTAGAGAACCCACTGCGATTGAGTTACACAATCACACTCATAAGAGTCAGCATGACTAAAAATGGGTGGATAAGCGAGCTAAGAGGGCATATGTAGGTATATAAGAAATATTATACTTATAGAAATATTGTAAGTGATAATTATATCATAATTAATATTATATTATATTATATTTGTAGGATAAGTATACACAGATTCAAGAGAGACGGGAAATAGCTGGAGAGGGATACAAAAATTTAAGTTGATTTTTAAATTGTTGACATTTACTCCTAAATCATATCTTATTTTTGTCTGAGTTTACATTCAATTGAATTATTTTTAATTAATTTACTTATATAAAATTTTACATAAATAACATCTCTTACATATATAAGCTTTTTACTTTTCAAAAAGTCAAACAACATATTTCTATAAAAAAAATTAAAAATATCCGAATTTGGTGTACTTAATAGTCTCACTCGTTTCCTTTATATATATATATATATATTAGAATAATAGATGCAACATAAAGTATAATCTAATACGTAGACACATAAACGCTTGAAACTGAGAAATAATATATGCTTTCGAAAGTTCAAAAATGTGAAGCCATGTGAATAAATAAATATACATCATTCTTTATTCATTCGATAAAAAAATAAATTCAGAAGTCTTCATGTCGATCACATGACCGCAAAATTAAACAACAACAAAATCAGGATTGGCATATGAGTTAAGGTTGATCAGCTCTAGTCTCTTGCTTAGATAAGGATTCCAACCCAATCTGCAACCATGTAGAGCCAACCTTTCTCTCATTTATGTCAAGGAGATCACTAAGATCATTTAATCTCACCTCCCTACTCTCAACCTCCTCTATATTTACATTCAACATATTCTCGTTTACGTTTTCTCGTCCTGGTTGTACATACATTGTAGTGATGGGCACATCAAGACACAACGTGACTTCGAGAAAATCATCTATTGGTGATGGTATGTTCAAGTCTGGAGTAGAAATTAAAGATATGGTCCTCAGCTTCTGGGGTTGTATATCGTTTAATCTACTGCTACTATTCCCTGCTTCCAGCTTAGTGTCAACAACGCTCAATGGCTCAACAGTGGCGCCACGGGAAGTTGATGCCCTCCAATGACAGCGCATGTGCCCGCCAAGTGTCTGGCCTGATGGAAACTGTCGTTTACAAGTTGAGCATTCGTGTACTTTTGGTTTTTTCTTTGGCAGTGGCAACTGTGATGAGGTACCTACAAACGGAACAATTGGTAAAGTCATATTTTCAAAGGAAGATCTGGCTTGATTATTTTGATGATTTCTATTATTGCTTTCATCTTCAATTGCTGTGAACTTCATTCTCTTGGGTGGCCTGATTTCAACCCGAGTTGCAAAACAGCCCTCAACTTCCTTATGGCTAGCCCGATGGCCGCCGAGGGCTTGATGTGAGGTAAATACTTTTTGACAAGTCTTGCATTCAAAAAGTTTACGCGCATTTTGAGGCGTTTGTGTAGAGATGTGGGGCTTTGGGCCTTCTGGCTGAGGCAAAGAAGGCAGGAGGATGACATAATCAACATCCCTCCTTTCGGAAGTAGAGCATTCTGCTGCATCGGTATTGCTAAAAATAGGGTTGGCGCTGGCAGTGGAGAGCATGACAAGACAATTAGCGACACGCTCTTCTTCGGTAAGCACAAGAGGCTGAGTAGGAATTTTGGATTGGGAGAGTGAAGAAAGAAAAAGGCCATTTGAGTTGTCATTCTCGCCATCATCCCTGCTAGCACCAACGAGACCGCGACAACAATGCTTGGACAATGATTTCAACGAACAGAATTCTTTGCAGCAATTTTGGCAAATGTGACTAGTAGGGAGGCAGTTGCCGTCGGAGGAGTCTCCTTCAACTCTTGTGGTGGATGGACTTTTGTTCGGGTGAAGGATGTGTTTATTGAACATCCCGTGGACTCGCATATGCCCTCCAAGCGCTCTCCCATTACTGAATCTCTTACCGCAGAATCGACAATGATACTTCTCTTCCTCCTTCTCTATCAGCTTATGCTTCTTGAATATCGGCATTGCTCTTGCAAACCAAACTTAGAATACAACACTTTGAGAGCAGAGGTAAATATAGGGAGATGTTAGAGTAAATTTGCGGTTGTAATTCAAAGAAACGCTTTGCATATAAATAAGCAAATGTTATAAATGTGGGGTTGTAATTCAAAGAATTTTTCTTAGTTAAAAATGAACTCATGCAACACGCCTTTGTCCGTTGGTTGGTTGAGAGTTTTGATTAACAACCAATAGTTTTCAGCTAAAATTTCTCATTTTTGTTGTGTGTGTGCATTTGCCTTAATTGATCTAAATGTTCCAAAAAAAAGAAAAAAAGAAGATGTAATTATGATGTTGAATTATTCTAGTAGTTAGAAATGAACTAAAATTAGATTAATTAAAATTATTAATATAAAATTAAATTAAAATTAATTTACAATAGCTGTATTTATATTAAAAAGTTCCTAATTAATTTATAACTTTATGGAATTGTTTTAGCCGAGGATGCATTTCAACAAATTTTATAGACAAATCTTGTAATCTTTTATACTAATAAAATTTAAATCGAAATGGAAACAAATTTAGAATTAGGCAAAGTTGCTAGCAAAGTCATTAACGGGCTGCTTATCTAAATATTAATATATATTTTTAAATTTATGTGCAAGCGATTTTAAATTAAAATAACTCCTTGTAATATTCCAATTGATTCAAAAGATTGCTTAACCAAATGTTATATTAGCAAAAAATAATTACTCACAAATATAAATTATCATTGCCATCCCAAAGTAATATATATGAAATTGATTTAATGAATAAAGGTGGCTTTTTCATAATTATGGTTAAGGATATCTTAGCATAAATATGATAATAATGATTTTACAGTTATTTATGATTTTTTTATAAGTGTACAATTAATTAATATTTTGACCATATTTGTCGCAAATTAAATTTAGTGATGATATATCATAAAAAATTTATCTTGATCGAGCACTAATCTCATGGCAAAATCAAGTTGAAAATTTCAAAAATTAAATCTGGTACTGTATGAACTCTGATTTCAGCAAACTTATAGTCGAATTGAACGTCTCGGAAATATGAACCCAACGACAATAAATTCGACTCAATCCAAACCCAAATGGATCCAAATCAAAGACCCGAAGCACTGTTAGAAGGTTCAAACTACAATTTGGATTACCAAACGATTTTCAAATGTGACATGCTTATAGTCAAATCGAGCAGCTAAACGAGACAAATCCAACGAGCTTAAGATATTCGAATTCCGACATATCTAAGACATTAAAATGCCCAGCAAACATTTCATAATTAAGGGTCTCAACATTGACCGTTCATTCAAACCACTTCCCATTTACCTTTGATCTTCCTCATATTTACGGCCCATGCCACTCTAGAAAATCTATAAATATATTCCTCCTTCCTGAAGAAAACAAGTGAGAGATCAAAGATCGTTCTTTCCTCCTTGCCTCCTCGACAACCACTTTGAGTTTCGCCAAACCACCACATGACATCAGAGTTCTGCCAAACCCCCACTTGATGCCCGGAGTTCTGCCGGACCACCACCTAATGCCAGAGTTTTGCTGGAACAACACCTTGTGCCATGAGTTTAGCCAGTTCACCACATGATGCCCTGATTTTTTGCCGGACTACCACCTAACGCGCAGAGTTCCACTAGACCACCACCAGACACTCAAAGTTCTATCGAACTACTGCCTAACACCGGAGTTCTGTCAGACTACTGTAATATCTCGTTTCCTTACTGTTCCTCTCTGATTTGGATTTTCCTCCCAGAATCGGCCAGGACGAAGTTTGGATCGTCCAGGCCGATCAGTGCATTGAAAACAGCTGATTTCTGGAGCAAATTCTGGACAGAATCGTCCAGGACGATATTTAGATCGTCCAGGACGATCTGCACTGTTCCTAAAATCGTCCTGATCATCGCCCTGGAGTATCGGCCAGGACGACCAGAATTGGTCTGATCGTCCAGGCCGATCGAGACGATCGGCCAGGCCGATCCATGTATGATATAAGGAAATGAGCTCGTTTTGAGGAGAGAGAAAATCAAAATTTATAAATCAGATATTTGTAGAGAGAGAAAGAGAAAGGAAGAAAAGAGAAAAGTTGATTTTCGGAGACCGCGGAGCGCTTTTCGTCCGACGCTGCTGTTGGGAAAAGTGTAGATCTCGTGGTAAGGACTCCGAACCCTGTTTCTGTTTTCAGAGATTTTGTGTTTTGACCGAGATATGATCTGTTTTGTGTTTTCGTAGTCGACTTTTCGACCTGATTTTGATTTGACAAGACTTTCACCGCACAACTTTTAGTATGTTATAGATATGATTATTGTACACGATTTGACTGTATTCTACGAAGATTTTACCGGTCGGAATTGATTCTACGAGATTTTAATCGAATTCTTCGTGCTTTTAATTGAATAGAAAATAATCGGGACCTGATTTGATTTGGATTTTATAGATCGATAGTCTTATATTGACGTTATTGATATTCTATTGTAATTTGGAAAGATTTGGAAACTGTGTCTTTTTGCAGGATTTTTGTGTAAATTTGACCGACTGCCGTTACGCTGCCCGATTTTCGTATGATTCCTGAATTGTATGAAACTATTAGATTGAATCGATATAGATATGATTATTGATATGATTTCTTTACTATTGATTATTGATTGATTATTGATACTGGAACACGTATAACCTGGTTGAACATTGGTTGGAGATGATACCTGTACAGGATGGTGGGCCGACGGGCTTTCCTTTAAATCATAGATCATGGATCATGGATATAACGATGGGAGTCATAAGGAGATCATAGGCCGACGGGCAATAGAGTGACGACTCTTTTCATAGAACCAATGTATTGATATCTACAACAGCAACATGACCACTGATTATACATTGTTCAGTATATAGTATTGAAATGCATGTTCACTGTATTGACTTACGGATCTATTTCTTTATCGATTTCCGTTTTACTGTTTTGATTGGATTTACTGTATCGTACGATTTCACTGATTTCATCGATTGACTACTGAACATTGATACTACTGATCATTGATAGATATAGATACTGCATCGATAGCATGGACATCGTACTACTACTTGTAGATTCATTGTTATTGCTGCCTATAGACTTATAGATTCACTGTCGCTACTGTTCTTCACTGTATTGACTGTTTTATAGATTCATTGCTTCGTATCGCCTTTCTCGATTGATTTCAATTGAATAGATCGTATTGATTTGATAGCATCGATTTGATTGACGACGTTGATTGATTGAATTGATTTATCGTATTGCCTGCCGCTGCATTGACTGGTTTTATTGACTATTGATTTCCGCTGCATTGACTCATTGACCATTGACTGATTCGGTTTGATAGATTGACATGCATATTGATCGCATTGCCGTGCTCTGATTTCAGTTATAGGTATTAGGTGACCTGCTGGGCTTTGTAAAGCTCATTATATGTGGTTGATATTTTCAGGTCCGGGCTCGGGAGCAGGAGATAGGATTTGATCCAGATCTGCAGGTTTTTAGTTCTTTTGATAGATAGTTGATTCTTTTGTACTCAGGACAGGATAGCTTTTCTACTTGTATTGATAGTGTAGTTCCTGAGTATTGTACATGATGTTTTGTGATATGAATCGACAGTTATATTGAAGTTTTAAATGTTATAGATGTTTGATAGAATGCTTACTGAAGGATTTATAGATAACTCTGGTAAATTGTTGCGAATTGATCGACATTCTTTCCAAGTTAGATTCTGGGGCGTGACAACTACTGCCTGACGCTGAAGTTATGCAAACCACCACCATACTACCAACTAATGCCAAAATTTCCAACTAACGTCAGACTTTCGCCTGACCTCCTTACGACTATGGTCTTTCTGACCCGTCTCCTTCTGACTACGATCATTCCAACCTCCATCGCATATTGCAGACCTTTTAGTAGAACTCAATCGACGCCTCCATCAGCTAAGTAGGATAACATGCATACATATTCTAATTAAATTATTGCCTGAGATGATTTTTGATATATTTGATGTCATTCTATGTATAAGTTATGTTGAAACTGTAATAGTGTTATAACTTTTGTTGAATTTTATTGAATATGATTGTTTGTTCATTAATTGGTATTGTTAGCATAGTATTCTTTGATTATATTTACTTTGCATAACTATTTATTATAATTGATTGGATTGTGAATGTTGGAAAGCCCAAATAATGATTGTAGGAGCAATTTCTTGTATTTGTTATGCTATAGGTTTGCGATGGATTTGAGGAAAAAAAATATGATGAAAATGTTGAAACGACATTCTGGTATCGACGTTTGTGATGGATGCATTCGTCATAAACGCAGATTAACTGACATAAATTCATTGCAATTTGTGATGGAATCTGTGGCGGACAACAAAAAGTAAACAATCATTTCATTTGAGATTATTCTTTCCCAAATCCACCATAAATCTAGCGCAAAGATTTTGTGATGTATTTTGTTTGTCGAAATATTTTTTGGATGCCCGTTTTACCATCAGAACCACATCTGCCGCAAATCTGCCACAAGTAGCTGGTTTTCATGTAGTGTTTTGTAACAATACTTTTTGCAATGTTTATTGCCTGGAATCTGGTGTTTCGTGCATGTACAAAGCACCTCGAGATCGATCACCATTTCATTCGGGATATGCATCCATGCAAAACACATTGAGGCTAAACATATCTCCACTACATATGAACTTGTTGATGTTCTTACCAAGTCCCTACCTACGTCTAGGTTTGCTACTCTTCGCTCCAAACTAATGGTTGTTCCTCCCATCAGCTTGAGGGATCGTGATAACGACACCCTGCATCCACTATAATGCTAGCAATCGAAAGTTCCTAGCTAACTCAGGTCTCTGTCAGACTCTTGTTGCCACTGTCAATTGCATCTAAATTTTATAATTATTCATGCTGTAACTAATTAGGGCATTATAGTCATTAAATACATCTTAAGTTATATATATATTTTACATAAATAATATCTCTTACAAAATTTAATGTAAAATAAAAATTTTTATGTTGTTGTGTGTACTATAAGCTTTTTACTTTTAAAAAATTCAAACCAAATATTTCTTTAAAATAAAATAAAAAGTAGGCGAATTTTTAAGAAATTAATTAAAATAACGCTATCTTGCAATATTCCAATTGATTCAATATATAGGAAAAATAATAATTAATCACAAATATAAATTATCATAGCCATCCCAAAGTAATATATATGAAATTGATTTAATGAATAAAGGTGGCTTTTTTTCATAATTATGGTTAAGGATATCTTAGCATAAATATGATAATAATGATTTTACAGTTATTTATGATTTTTTTTTATGAGTGTATAATTAATTAATATTATTATCATATTTATTGCATATTAAATTTAGTGATATAACTAAACTTTGAAGTTAAACGGAAAAACATTATCTCAAAATTTAGAGGCATGCACAAAAATATCATAAGCTTACGTACTTACAAAATAATTTATAAAGAGAATTTTCATAATCATTGTAATCTTGTATATAAGAAAATTTCCTCACTCGTTTAACCATCATATATAAATAGTCTCACTCGTCTCCTTTTATATATATATATATATATATATATATATATATATATATATATATATATATATATATATATATATATATATATATATATATATATATATTAGAATAATAGATGCAACATAAAGTAGAATCTAATATGTAGACACAGAAACGTTCGAAATTGAGAAATAGTATATGCTTTTGAAACATTCAAAAATGTGAAGCCATGTGAATAAATAAATAAACATCCTTCTTTATTGATTCGATAATAAAATAAATTCAGAAGTCTTAATGTCGATCACATGACCGCAAAATTAAACAATAACAAAATCAGGATTGGCATATGAGTTAAGGTTGATCAGCTCTAGTCTCTTGCTTTGATATGGATTCCAACCCAATCTGCAACCATGTAGAGCCAACCTTTCTCTCATTTATGTCAAGGAGATCACTAAGATCATTTAATCTCACCTCCCTACTCTCAACCTCCTCTATATTTACATTCAACATATTCTCGCTTACGTTTTCTCGTCCTGGTTGTACATACATTGTAGTGATGGGCACATAAGGACACAACGTGACTTCGGGAAAATCATCTATTGGTGATGGTATGTTCAAGTCTAGAGTAGAAATTAAAGATCTGATCCTCAGCTTGTGGGGTAGCATATCGTTTAATCTACTGCCACTTTTACCTGCTTCCAGCTTAGTGGCAACAACGCTCAATGGCTCAACGGTGGCGCCACAGGAAGTTGATGCCCTCCAATGACAACGCATGTGCCCGCCAAGTGCCTGGCCTGATGGAAACTGTCGTTTACAAGTTGAGCATTCGTGTACTTTGGGTTTTTTCTTTGGCAATGGTAATTGTGATGAGGTACCTACAAATGGAGAAATTGGTAAAGTCATGTTTTCAGAGGAAGATCTGGCTTGATTATTTTGTTGATTTCTATTGTTGCTTTCATCTTTAATTGCTGTGAACTTCATCCTCTTGGGTGACTTGATTTCAACCCGAGTTGCAAAACAACCCTCAACTTCCTTATGGCTAGCCCGATGGCCGCCGAGTGCTTGATGTGAGGTAAATACTTTTTGACAAGTCTTGCATTCAAAAAGTTTACGCGCATTTTGAGGCGTTTGTGTTGAGATGTGGGGCTTTGGGCCTTCTGGCTGAGGCAAAGAAGGCAGGAGCATGACATAATCAACATCCCTCCTTTCGGAAGTAGAGCATTTTGCTGCATCGATATTGCTAAAAATAGGGTTGGCGTTGGCAGTGGAGAGCATGACAAGACAATTAGCGACACGCTCTTCTTCGGTAAGCACAAGAGGCTGAGTAGGAATTTTGGATTGGGAGAGTGAAGGAAGAAAAAGGCCATTTGAGTTGTCATTCTCGCCATCATCCCCGCTAGCACCAACGAGACCGCGACAACAGTGCTTGGACAATGATTTCAACGAACAGAATTCTTTGCAGCAATTTTGGCAAATGTGACTAGTAGGGAGGCAGTTGCCGTCGGAGGAGTCTCCTTCAACTCTTGTGGTGGATGGACTTTTGTTCGGGTGAAGGATGTGTTTATTGAACATCCCGTGGACTCGCATATGCCCTCCAAGCGCTCTCCCATTACTGAATCTCTTACCGCAGAATCGACAATGATACTTCTCTTCCTCCTTCTCTATCAGCTTCTGCTTCTTGAATATCGGCATTGCTCTTGCAAATCAAACTTTGAATACAACACTTTGAGAGCAGAGGTAAATATAGGGAAATGTTAGAGTAAATTTGCGGTTGTAATTCAAAGAAACGCTTTGCCTATAAATAAGCAAATGTTATAAATGTGGGGTTGTAATTCAAAGAATTTTTCTTAGTTAAAAATGAACTCATGCAACACGCCTTTGTCCGTTGGTTGGTTGAGAGTTTTGATTAACAACCAATAGTTTTCAGCTAAAATTTCTCATTTTTGTTGTGTGTGTGAATTTGCCTTAATTGATCTAAATGTTCCAAAAAAAAGAAAAAAGAAGATGTAATTATGATGTTGAATTATTCTAGTAGTTAGAAATGAACTAAAATTTGATTAATTAAAATTATTAATATAAAATTAAATTAAAATTAATTTACAATAGCTGTATTTATATTAAAAAGTTCCTAATTAATTTATAACTTTATGGAAATGTTTTAGCCGAGGATGCATTTCAACAAATTTTATAGACAAATCTTGTAATCTTTTATACTAATAAAATTTAAATCGAAATGGAAACAAATTTAGAATTAGGCAAAGTTGCTAGCAAAGTCATTAAAGGGCTGCTTATCTAAATATTAATATATATTTTTAAATTTATGTGCAAGCGATTTTAAATTAAAATAACTCCTTGTAATATTCCAATTGATTCAAAAGATTGCTTAACCAAATGTTATATTAGCAAAAAATAATTACTCACAAATATAAATTATCATTGCCACCCAAAGTAATATATATGAAATTGATTTAATGAATAAAGGTTGATTTTTCAAAAAATAATTAACCACCTTGAGTTCCGCCAAATCACCACATAACGTTAGAGTTCTGCCAAACCACCACTTGATGCTCGGAGTTCCGCCGGACCACCACATAATGCCAGAGTTCTGCCGGAACAACACCTTGCTCGATGAGTTCCATCAGACCACTACATGATGCCCTGATTTCCTCCGGACTACCACCTAACGCTCAGAGTTCCAATGGACCACCACCAGACACCCAAAGTTCTATCGAACCACCGCCTAACACTGGAGTTCTGTCGGACTACTGCCTAACGCCGAAGTTCTGCAAAACCACCACCAAACTACCAACTAATGCCAAAGTTTCCAAGTAACTTCGGACTTCCGCCTGACCGCCTTACGACTATGGTCTTTCTGACCCTCTATCTCCTTCTGACTACGATCCTTCTAACCTCCATCGCATATTGTGGTCCTTTTAGCAGATCTCAATCAACTCCTCCATTAGCTAAGTAGGACAACATGCATACATATTCTAATTAGATTATTGCATGAGATGATTTTTGATATATTTGATGTCATTCTACGTATAAGTTATGTTGAAAGTGTAATAGGGTTATAACTTTTGTTGAATTTTATTGAATGTAATTGTTTGTTCATTAGTTGGTATAATTTGCATAGTATTCTTTGATTATATTTACTTTGCATAACTATTTTTTATAATTGCTTGGATTGTGAATGTTGGAAAGCCCAAATAATGATTGTAGGAGCAATTTCTTTTCTTTGTTATGCTATAGGTTTGCGATGGATTTGAGGAAAAAAAATACGATGAAAATGTTGAAACGACGTTCTGGTATCGACGTTTGTGATGGACCCATTCGTCATAAATGGCAGATTAACTGACATAAATTCACTGCAATTTGTGATGGAATCTGTGGCGGACCACAAAAAGTAAATAATAATTTCATTTGAGATTATTTCGTCGCAAATCCACCATAAATCTAGTGCAAAGACTTTGTGATGCATTTTGTTCGTCGAAAAATATATTTGGATGCCCGTTTTACCATAAGAACCATATCCACCACAAATCTGTCACAACTAGCTGGTTTTCATGTAGTATTTTGTAACAACACTTTTGTAATGTCTATTGCCTAGAATCTGGTGTTTTGTGCATGTACAAATCACATTGAGATCGATCACCATTTCATTCGGTTTTCATCCATGCAGAACACATTGAGGCTAAACATATCTCCATTACAGATGAACTTGTTGATGTTCTTACCAAGTCCCTACCTACATCTAAGTTTGCTACTCTTCACTCCAAACTAATGGTTGTTCATCCCATCAGCTTGAGGGATCGTGATAATGACGCCCTGCATCCACTATAATGCAAGCAGTCGAAAGTTCCTAACTAACTTAGGTCTCTGTTAGCCTTGTTGCCACTGCCAATTGCATTCATTTTTTATAATTATTCATGCTATAACTAATCAGGGCATTATAGTCATTAAATACATCTTAAGTTATATACAATATATATATATATATATATCTTGTTGTCGCTTTGTACATACTTCTGCATTATACAATGGTCTAAGTTCTTGTTTATTCAATCACTGTGAGTTCTGCAATGCATTGAAGAGAAGGAAATGTATAAACTATTGGATTTATACATTTCTACGAGCGTAATATGGATTGGGTCGAAGATTCGAACCGATTTACCAAAATATATAACTAATTAACACAAAAGCATTATTCTTAGCTCCCATTCAACAGCGAGACTGAGATTTAGCTTTTGTCATTTTGTGATTCATATGATTCTTTTATTATATGAACAATTATAAAATATCACATTTTATGATTTTATTTGAAATGTTTTCCTATAAGTTCATGTATGTAAAGCCATTAATTTGGGAAAAAAAATAATCTTGTATATAAGAAAATTCTCTCTTTTGAAGAAGGCCAATGTCACCCTTAGGATCCTTTTTAAGGATGAATACAACACAATTTTTTGTAAAGGTATTTATAAACCTGTTATGAAATAAATAATTTTTTAAAATTTATTGTAGAAAGCAACTTCCTAATGCAAAAATTTAATAACATCTGTGAAAAGCAATGGCAAAATTGCAACTATGATTGTGGTATGAAGAACAAAACAACAAATAAGTTGTGCAAACAAAGCCTAAGATGACATTTTTTCTATTTTATAAAGCTACTATAGAGAAAGTGACTTTTTAAAGTTATTGTAGAAAGTAACTTCCTAGTACAAAATATTTTTAAAGCAATGAAAAAGTAGTTATCCAATAGAAATTAATATGATTACAATCCGAATTGCAAAAGACAAAGCAACAAGCAAACTATCCCAAACGTAATCTTATTTCCTCCCTCATTTAACCATCATATAGAAACAGTTGGTCTCACTCGTTTCCTTTTTATATATATATATTAGAATAATAGATGCAACATAAAGTAGAATCTAATATGTAGACACAAAAATGTTAGAAACTGAGAAATAATATATGCTTTCAAAACGTTCAAAAATGTGAAGCCATGTGAATAAATAAATATACATCCTTCTTTATTCATTCGATAATAAAATAAATTCAGAAGTCTTAATGTCGATCACATGACCGCAAAATTAAACAATAACAAAATCAGGATTGGCATATGAGTTAAGGTTGATCAGCTCTAGTCTCTTGCTTTGATATGGATTCCAACCTAATCTGCAACCATGTAGAGCCAACCTCTCTCTCATTTATGTCAAGGAGATCACTAAGATCATTTAATCTCACCTCCCTACTCTCAACCTCCTCTATATTTACATTCAACATATTCACGCTTACGTTTTCTCGTCCTGGTTGTACATACATTGTCATGATGGGCACTTCAAGACACAACGTGATTTCGGGAAAATCATCTATTGGTGATGGTATGTTCAAGTCTAGAGTAGAAATTAAAGATCCAATCCTCAGCTTGTCGGGTTGTATATCGTTTAATCTACTGCTACTATTTCCTGCTTGCAGCTCAGTGGCAACAACGCTCAATGGTTCAACGGTGGCGCCACGGGAAGTTGAGGCCCTCCAATGACAGCGCATGTGCCCGCCATGTGCTTGGTCTGATGGAAACTGTCATTTACAAATTGAGCATTCATCTACTTTGGGCTTTTTCTTTGGCAGTGGCAACTGTGATGAGGTACCTACAAACTGAACAATTGTTAATGCCATATTTTTGGAGGAAGACTTGACTTGATTATTTTGATGGGAAAACCCGGCTTGATTATTTTCATGAATTCTATTATTGCTTTCCTCTTCGATTTTTGTGTACTTCATCATCTTGGGTGGTCTGATTTAAAGCCGAGTGGCAAAACAACCCCTAACTTTCTTATGGCTAGCCCGATGGCCGCCTAGTGCTTGATGTGAGGTAAGTACTTTTTGGCAAGTCTTGCATTCAAAAAGTTGACGCGCATTTGGAGGGGTTTGTGTTGAGACTTGGGGTTTTGGGCCTTCTGGCTGAGGCGAAGGAGGCAGGAGGTAAACATAATCAGCTTCCCTCGTTTCGGAAGTAGATCATTCCTTAGCACCCGTGATGCGGAGAACAGAAGTAGAGCATTCTGCTTCATTTGTGTTGCGGAGAACAGGGTTGGCACGAGCAGTGGAGAGCCGTACAAGACAATTAGAAACACTCTCTTATTCGGCAAGCACAAGAGGCGGAGTAGGAGTTATAGATCAGGGTAGTGAAGGCAAAAAAAAAAGGCCATTTGAGTTGTTATTGTCGCCATTGTCCCCGCCATCACCAACGAGACCATGACAACAGTGCTTGGATAATGATTTCAATGAAAAGAATTCTTCGCGGCAGTTTTGACAAATGTGGCTGGTAAGGAGACGGTTGCCGTCGGAGGATGACCCTTCAGCTCTTGTGGTGGATGAACCTTCATTCGGGTGGAGGATGTATTTTAACGAATTTTATGAGCTAAATAAGGAAAGGAGGACAGAGTCAACGTTCTAAATTTTTGTAAGGATGGTGATATTTTAACATCACCTTTCAGTACAATGCAATTCTGGCCTACACGTGCCTCACTTTGATCTACAAATCATCAAAGGGTGAAAGGGATGCGGAGCTTGTTATGAGATTATTTATTTTAATATCAAACCGATTAATTAAAACGTAGATGAAAAATATGACATAAAATTATTTAATATATTATCAAATGTTAAAGAATTATAACTGGACAAGTATGAAGTTAGTTTCTGTATTACTTCTTCCTTCCTCTTTTTCAGCTCTTCTCTTTGCTGAGGAATTTTCCATTGTGCACGCATAAATGGCCATCAAAATTGAGCCTTCTTAGGTGGTTCAGTTTATTTTTTTGGGGAAATTTAGGAAGAGGTTTAATGTACAAGTTGTTATCTACATATATTATTTAAATAACATTATCTAAATTAATTAAATAGTTATTAAATGTATTATCTAAATATATTATTATTGCTTTAAGAAGCAATAATAAAGCGGTCCGAAACTAAGCCTATCCAGAAAAGTAAGCACAAACAAATATAAAAAAATATTGTGATATATCATCAAAATCCCAAAACACAATAAAAGTAAAAAAAAAAAGGTGCAACTTAAAATATAAATGGGTATAGCTATCCCAATTCCGAATCGACGTATTCTCATCCCATTCTAGCTATAGAAAAAATCATAGGGGCACGTCAAGTTGTAGGTTGAATGTTTAAAATTAATTAGGTTCGCTTCAAAAAGAGAAGTGCTTTGACGCCTGTTTTAGAATTTAAAATATTTTAATTATTGGATGAATTTTATATATTATAATTAAATTATTGAATTAATTTTAAAATTAATGTAATATAAATTTTAATTTATTTTAATGCATGTTACTCATTTTAAATCTCTTAATGAAGAAAAAAAGGACATTTTATATGTGCTTTACAAGCATTTTATCTTCATTTTAACTACATTTTACCTGCATTCTACGGACACATGTACGTTTTACATGTCAATATTTTACTGGACACCAATGTATATTTTTCGCCTTAATGAGGGCAAATTATTATATGTGGACATGATAGTCATTTGATTTTTTTTTGTCTACAGTAAAAATTGCAGTCATACAAAATAAGTAAAAAATACTTCATAGCCATACAGGATTATTAAGCCCTTTTATATGTATATGTTTTGGTGTAAGGGTGTAAACACTCATTAGTAATCATAATGATTATTTAAAAAAAAAAACAGAAAAAAAGTGCAATAACTCATAATTTGAGCTTACAAATCGATTCACAAGTCAGTATATATAATTATTATAATTCAAATAATTATTAATGAAATTATAAAAAGAATAAAAAATTAATAAATAATAATAATAATAATAAAATAAGATATTATTTTAAAATATTTTAATAATTTCATATCTTAACTTTTGTATTTTAAATTGATAGCTCATAAGCCAAAAAGCACAAATTTGACTTTATGTTCATCGAATTTGATTTATGAGCTATTTATTGAGACCTTGAACTGAATTGACTCAAACCTGTATTTTTTTGGGATATTGTTGAGAATTTATATTTGCTGAAAAAGGTTTAACAAGTAAAATTAATTGACCGAGCAGAGTATCGTTGGACTCTCCTGTCAATTTTCTTTTTAGTTTCAAACTTCAAAGTCTAATAAGCCAAAGTTGAAAAGGAAGATAAGAGACTATTTTTGGCTAACTTTAAGAGCCATAGCTCAATTTAAATTAATAAAAAGATTACATCAATAAATACAGAAGACAAATAAGGCCAGAAATTACAATTATATAAAACAGCTCCATGAGAGAAAAAAAAAAAAGCAACATAAAGAAATTATACTAAAACCTAGAAAATAGCATAGAATGGGGATTGAAATGGGATTCAGAGTTAGAAGCTCAAATAGAAAATTAAGAGTTTAAAACAGAGAGCTCCATCCACTCTAAGAATTTAGGTTAGATTTAAAACAATTTTCTTACTAATTTTTTAAAGTAGTTTTTTAATACAAAATTTTCTAACAATTAAAAAAATGTGTTAAAAATTGCTTTAGAAAGTAATAAAAAAATCATTCCGAATAAGACCTTAGTCACTTAAGCACCCGCAAAGTAAAAATAAAAAAGAAGAACTTCAATAATAGAATAGCAGTTCAATGAGGGCATCAATATCCCACTTAAACTAAAAATACCAAGCCACCAAAACAAAAAAGAGGCAAAGAATAAATTATTTTATGCAGATGTCCTATAAATAAATAAATAAATAAATAAATAAATATATATATATATATAGAAATGTAACATATATATGCTTCCGAATCTAATATGCAAACATAGAAATGTTCGAAACTGAGAAATAATATATGCTTCCGAAACATTTAAAAATGTGAAGCCATGTGAATAAGAAAATATATGAGAAATATTATATGCTTCCAAAACATTTAAAAATGTGAAGCCATGTGAATAAGAAAATATATATATCATTCTTTATTCATTAGATAATAAAATAAATTCAGAAGTCCTAATGCCGATCACATGATCGCAAAATTAAACAACTAAAAAATTAGAATTGGCATATGAGTTAAGGTTGATCAGCTCTAGTCTCATGGTTAGATATGGATTCCCGCCCAATCTGCAACCATGTAGAGCCAACCTCTTTCTCATTTATGTCAATGAGATCACTAAGATCATTTAATCTGACCTCCCAACTCTCAACCTCCTCTATATTTACATTCAATGCATTCTCCCTCGTATTTTTCCATCCTGGTTGTACATACATTGTAGTGCTAGGCATATCAAGCCGCAACGTGACTTCAGGAAAATCATTTATTGGTGATGGCATGTTCATGTTTAGATTAGAAGATCTGAACATCAGCGTGTGAGGATGTATTCCATTTAATCCACTGCTACTATTTCCTTCTTCCAGCTCTGTGGCAACAACGCTCAATGGCTCAACGGTGGCGCCATGAGAACTTGATGCCCTCCAATGACAGCGCATGTGCCCGCCAAGTGCCTGGCCTGATGGAAACTGTCGTTTACAAATTGAGCATTCGTGTACTTTGGGTTTTTTATTTTGCAATGGAAATTGTGACGAGGTACCAACAAACGGAACAATTGCTAATGTCATATTTTCAGAGGAAGACATGGCTTGATTATTCTGATGATTTCTATTGTTGTTTTCATCTTCAGTTGGTGTGAACTTCATCATCTTGGGTGACCTGATTTTGGGCCGAGTGGCAAAATAACCCTCAACTTTCTTATGGCTAGCCCGATGGCCGCCTAGTGCTTGATGTGAGGTAAATACTTTTTGGCAAGTCTTGCATTCAAAAAGTTTACGTGCATTTGGAGGCGTTTGTGTTGAGATGTGGGGCTTTGGGCCTTCTGGCTGAGGAAAAGGAGGCGGGAGGACGACATAGTCAACTTCCCTCCTTTCGGAAGTAGAGCATTTCTCAACATCTGTGATGTGGAGAACAGAAGTAGAGCATTCTGCTGCATCGGTATTGCGGAAAATAGGGTTGGCGCGGGCAGTGGAGAGCATGACAAGACAATTAGCGGCACGCTCTTCTTCGGTAAGTACAAGAGATTGAGTAGAAGTTTTGGATCGGGGGAGTGAAGGCGGAAAAAGGCCATTTGAGTTGTCATTCTCTCCATCGTCCCCGCCAGCACCAATGAGACCGCGGCAACAGTGCTTGGACAATGATTTCAACGAACAGAATTTTTTACGACAGTTTTGGCAAATGTGGCTAGTAGGGAGGCAGTTGCCGTTGGAGGAGTCCCCTTCAGCTCCTATGGTGAATGGACTTTCGTTCGGGTGGAGGATGGGTTCATTGAACATCCCGTGGACCTGCATATGCCCTCCAAGCGCTCTCCCATTACTGAATCCCTTACCGCATAATCGACAATGGTACTTCTCTTCCTCCTCTAGCATCTTCTGCTTCTTGAGTATCGGCATTGCTCTTGCGAAACCAAACTTTGAATACAACACTTTGAGAGAAGAGGTAAATATAGGGAAAAGTTCTAGTAAATTTGCGGTTGTAATTCAAAGAAACACTTAGCCTATAAATAAGCAACTATTACAAATGTGGGGTTGTAATTCAAAGAATTTTTCTTAGTTAAAAATAAAACTCGCACAACACGCCTTTGGCCGTTGGTTGGTTGAGAGTTTTGATTAACAACCAATAGTTTTAAGCTAAAATTTCTCATTTGTGTGGTGTGTGTGAATTTGCCTTAATTGATCTAAATGTTCCAAAAAAAGAAAAAAGAAGAGGTACTTATGATGTTGAATTATTCTAGTAGTTAGAAATGAACTAAAATTAGATTAATTAAAATTATTAATATAAATTAAATTAAAATTATTTTACAATTAATTTATAACTTTATGAAATTTTTTTAGCCTTAGGTAAAGTTGCTAGCAAAGTCATTAACGGCCGGGCTGCTTATCTAAATATTAATATATATTTTTAAATTTATGTGCAAGCGATTTTAAATTAAAATAACTCCTTGTAATATTCCAATTGCTTCAAAAGATTGCTTAACCTAATGTTGCTAATATATTAGCAAAAAATAATTAATCACAAATATAAATTATCATTGCCATCCCAAAGTAATATATATGAAATTGATTTAATGAATAAAGGTTGATTTTTCAAAAAATAATTAACCACCTTGAGTTTCGCCAAACCACCACATGGCGCTAGACCTGTCAATTTCGGGTTACGGGTCGGGTTCGGGTCAACCCGAAATTGACCCGGTACTATTCGGGTTCGGGTCGACCCGACCCGTTTTTTCAAACGGGTCGATTTTCTGGACCCGAACCCGACCCGCTTCGGGTTTGGGTCGGGTTCGGGTCAACCCGACCCCACCTATTTCAGCCAAATCTCGTCGTGCGGGCAACGGGTCACACGCGGGGTTCGCGGCTCGATGCAGTGATGGCATGACGCGGGACGGCTGTCAGTTTCGTCCTCGGGACGCGAAGAAACACAGGCGTGAAGAAACGGAACCGGAACTGACGCCGGCGTGAAGAAACGCGCGGACAGCCTCGGGACGGCGAACTGCCTCGGAGTCGGGATGACGCGAACTGCCTCAGGACAAGTGGACAACGCGGCTGCGCGGCCTCGACGCCGAACTGCCTCGGGACGACGGAACTGACGCGGCGTGAAGAAACGCGGCTGCGCGGACGGCGGAACTGGCTGGCGGGCAGCGCGGGGGCAGGCCGGGCAGCGAGCGAGGCTGGCGGGCAGCAGGCAGCGCGGGGGCAGCGAGCGGGGGCAGAAATTCAAATTTTTTAAAAATAAACGGGTTTTCGGGTTGACCCGGCAACTCGTCGGGTCAACCCGAACCCGACCCGTTTTTGCAAACGGGTCGATTTTCTGAACCCGAACCCGACCCGCTTCGGGTCAACCCAAACCCGAAAATTTTGGTTCGGGTTCGGGTCAGGTTTTCGGGTCGGGTCCGATGTTGACAGGTCTACATGGCGCCAGAGTTCCGCCAAACCACCACTTGATGCCCGGAGTTCCACCGGACCACCACCTAATGTCAGAGTTCTGCCGGAACAACACCTTGCGCGATGAGTTCCGTCAGACCACCACATGATGTCCTGATTTCCACCGGACTACCACCTAACGCTCAGAGTTCCAATGGACCACCACCAGACACCCAAAGTTCTATCGAACCACCGCCTAACACTGGAGTTCTGTCAGACTACTGCCTAACGCCGAAGTTCTACAAAACCACCACCAAACTACCAACTAATGCCAAAGTTTCCAAGTAACTTCGGACTTCCGCCTAACCGCCTTATGACTATGGTCTTTCTGACCCTCTGTCTCCTTCTGACTACGATCCTTCCAACCTCCATCGCATATTGTGGTCCTTTTAGCAGATCTCAATCGACTCCTCCATCAGCTAAGTAGGACAACATACATACATATTCTAATTAGATTATTTCATGAGATGATTTTTGATATATTAGATGCCATTCTATGTATAAGTTTTGTTGAAAGTGTAATAGTGTTATAATTTTTGTTGAATTTTATTGAATATAATTGTTTGTTCATTTGTTGGTACAATTTGCATAGTATTCTTTGATTATATTTACTTTGCATAACTATTTTTTATAATTGCTTGGATTGTGAATGTTGGAAAGCCCAAATAATGATTGTAGGAGCAATTTCTTTTATTTGTTATGCTATAGGTTTGCGATTGATTTGAGGAAAAAAATATGATGAAATGTTGAAACGACGTTCTGGTATCGACGTTTGTGATGGACCCATTCGTCATAAATGGCGGATTAACTGACATAAATTCACTGCAATTTGTGATGGAATCTGTGGACCACAAAAAGTAAACAATCATTTTATTTGAGATTATTCCGTCCCCAATCCACCATAAATCTAGTGCAAAGACTTTGTGATGCATTTTGTTCGTCGAAAAATATTTTTGGATGCCCGTTTTACCATCAGAACCATATCCACCACAAATCTGTCACAAGTACCTGGTTTTCATGTAGTATTTTGTAACAACACTTTTGTAATGCCTATTGCCTAGAATCTGGTGTTTTGTGCCTATACAAATCACATTGAGATCAATCACCATTTCATTCGGTTTGCATCCATGCAAAACACATTGAGGCTAAACATATCTCCACTACAGATGAACTTGTTGATGTTCTTACCAAGTCCCTACCTACATCTAAGTTTGCTATTCTTCACTCCTAACTAATGGTTGTTCATCCCATCAGCTTGAGGGATCGTGATAATGGCGCCCTGCATCCACTATAATGCAAGCAGTCGAAAGTTCCTAACTAACTTAGGTCTCTGTTAGCCTTGTTGCCACTGCCAATTGCATTCATTTTTTATAATTATTCATGCTGTAACTAATTAGGGCATTATAGTCATTAAATACATCTTAAGTTATATATATATTTTACATAAATAATATCTCTTACAAAATTTAATGTAAAATAAAAATTTTTATGTTGTTGTGTGTATTATAAGCTTTTTACTTTTAAAAAATTCAAACCAAATATTTCTTTAAAATAAAATAAAAAGTAGGCGAATTTTTAAGAAATTAATTAAAATAACGCTATCTTGCAATATTCCAATTGATTCAATATATAGGAAAAATAATAATTAATCACAAATATAAATTATCATAGCCATCCCAAAGTAATATATATGAAATTGATTTAATGAATAAAGGTGGCTTTTTTTCATAATTATGGTTAAGGATATCTTAGCATAAATATGATAATAATGATTTTACAGTTATTTATGATTTTTTTTTATGAGTGTATAATTAATTAATATTATTATCATATTTATAGCATATTAAATTTAGTGATATAACTAAACTTTGAAGTTAAACGGAAAAACATTATCTCAAAATTTAGAGGCATGCACAAAAATATCATAAGCTTACGTACTTACAAAATAATTTATAAAGAGAATTTTCATAATCATTGTAATCTTGTATATAAGAAAATTTCCTCACTCGTTTAACCATCATATATAAATAGTCTCACTCGTTTCCTTTTATATATATATATATATTAGAATAATAGATGCAACATAAAGTAGAATCTAATATGTAGACACAGAAACGTTCGAAATTGAGAAATAGTATATGCTTTTGAAACATTCAAAAATGTGAAGCCATGTGAATAAATAAATAAACATCCTTCTTTATTGATTCGATAATAAAATAAATTCAGAAGTCTTAATGTCGATCACATGACCGCAAAATTAAACAATAACAAAATCAGGATTGGCATATGAGTTAAGGTTGATCAGCTCTAGTCTCTTGCTTTGATATGGATTCCAACCCAATCTGCAACCATGTAGAGCCAACCTTTCTCTCATTTATGTCAAGGAGATCACTAAGATCATTTAATCTCACCTCCCTACTCTCAACCTCCTCTATATTTACATTCAACATATTCTCGCTTACGTTTTCTCGTCCTGGTTGTACATACATTGTAGTGATGGGCACATAAGGACACAACGTGACTTCGGGAAAATCATCTATTGGTGATGGAATGTTCAAGTCTAGAGTAGAAATTAAAGATTTGATCCTCAGCTTGTGGGTTTGCATATCATTTAATCTACTGCTACTATTCCCTGCTTCCAACTCAGTGGCAACAACGCTCAATGGCTCAACGGTGGCGCCACGGGAAGTTGATGCCCTCCAATGACAGCGCATGTGCCCGCCAAGTGCCTGGCCTGATGAAAACTGTCGTTTACAAGTTGAGCATTCGTGTACTTTGGGGTTTTTCTTTGGCAGTGGCAATTGTGATGAGGTACCTACAAACGGAACAATTGGTAAAGTCATATTTTCAGAGGAAAATTTGGCTTGATTATTTTGATGATTTCTATTATTGCTTTCATCTTCAATTGCTGTGAACTTCATCCTCTTGGGTGACCTGATTTCAAACCGAGTTGCAAAACAGCCCTCAACTTCCTTATGGCTAGCCCGATGGCCGCCGAGTGCTTGATGTGAGGTAAATACTTTTTGACAAGTCTTGCATTCAAAAATTTTATGCGCATTTTGAGGCGTTTGTGTTGAGATGTGGGGTTTTGGGCCTTCTAGCTGAGGCAAAGAAGGCTGGAGGACGACATAATCAACATCCCTCCTTTCGGAAGTAGAGCATTTTGCTGCATCGGTATTGCGAAAAACATGGTTGGCGCAGGCAGTGGAGAGCAATGCAAGACAATTAGCGACACGCTCTTCTTCGGTAAGCACAAGAGGCTTAGTAGGAATTTTGGATTGGGAGAGTGATGGCGAAAAAAGGCCATTTGATTTGTCATTCTCGCCATCATGCCCGCCAGCACCAACGAGACCGCGACAACAGTGCTTGGACAATGATTTCAACGAACAGAATTCTTTGCGGCAATTTTGGCAAATGTGACTAGTAGGGAGGCAGTTGCCGTCGGAGGAGTCTCCTTCAACTCTTGTGGTGGATGGACTTTTGTTCGGGTGAAGGATGGGTTTATTGAACATCCCGTGGACTCGCATATGCCCTCCAAGCGCTCTCCCATTACTGAATCTCTTACCGCAGAATCGACAATGATACTTCTCTTCCTCCTTCTCTATCAGCTTCTGCTTCTTGAATATCGGCATTGCTCTTGCAAACCAAACTTTGAATACAACACTTTGAGAGCAGAGGTAAATATAGGGAAATGTTAGAGTAAATTTGCGGTTGTAATTCAAAGAAACGCTTTGCCTATAAATAAGCAAATGTTATAAATGTGGGGTTGTAATTCAAAGAATTTTTCTTAGTTAAAAAAGAACTCATGCAACACGCCTTTGTCCGTTGGTTGGTTGAGAGTTTTGATTAACAACCAATAGTTTTCAGCTAAAATTTCTCATTTTTGTTGTGTGTGTGAATTTGCCTTAATTGATCTAAATGTTCAAAAAAAAAAGAAAAAAAGAAGAGGTAATTATGATGTTGAATTATTCTAGTAGTTAGAAATGAACTAAAATTAGATTAATTAAAATTATTAATATAAAATTAAATTAAAATTAATTTACAATAGCTGTATTTATATTAAAAAGCTCCTAATTAATTTATAACTTTATGGAATTTTTTTAGCCGAGGATGCATTTCAACAAATTTTATAGACAAATCTTGTAATTTTATAGACAAATAAAATTATAATCGAAATGGAAACAAATTTAGAATTAGGCAAAGTTGCTAGCAAAGTCATTAACGGGCTGCTTATCTAAATATTAATATATATTTTTAAATTTATGTGCAAGCGATTTTAAATTAAAATAACTCCTTGTAATATTCCAATTGATTCAAAAGATTGCTTAACCAAATGTTGCTAATATATTAGCAAAAAATAATTAATCACAAATATAAATTATCATAGCCATCCCAAAGTAATATATATGAAATTGATTTAATGAATAAAGGTGGCTTTTTCATAATTATGGTTAAGGATATCTTAGCATAAATATGATAATAATGATTTTTCAGTTATTTATGATTTTTTTATAAGTGTACAATTAATTAATATTTTGACCATGTTTATCGCAAATTAAATTTAGTGATGATACATCATAAAAAATTTATCATGATCGGACACAAATTTCGTCGAAAAATCAAGTTGAAAATTTAAAAAATTAAATTATGTACTATTTGGACTCTGATTTCAACAAACTTATAGTCGAATTGAACGTCTCGGAAATACAAACCCAACGACAATAAATTCGACTCAATCCAAGCCCAAATGAATACAAATCAAAGACCCGAAGCACTGTTAGAAGGTTCAAACTACAATTTGGATTACCAAACGATTTTCAAATGTGACATGCTTATAGTCAAATCGAGCAGCTAAACGAGACAAATCCAACGAGCTTAAGATATTCGAATTCCGACATATCTAAGACATTAAAATGCCCAGCAAACATTTCATAATTAAGGGTCTCAACATCGACCGTTCATTCAAACCACTTCCCATTTACCTTTGATCTTCCTCATATTTACGACCCATGCCACTCTAGAAAATCTATAAATATATTCCTCCTTCCTGAAGAAAACAAGTGAGAGATCAAAGATCGTTCTTTCCTCCTTGCCTCCTCGACAACCACTTTGAGTTTCGCCAAACCACCACATGACATCAGAGTTCCGCCAAACCCCCACTTGATGCCCGGAGTTCTGCCGGACCACCACCTAATGCCAGAGTTTTGCTGGAACAACACCTTGTGCCATGAGTTTAAGCCAATTCACCACATGATGCCCTGATTTTTTGCCGGACTACCACCTAACGCTCAGAGTTCCACTAGACCACCACCAGACACTCAAAGTTCTATCGAATTATTGCCTAACACCGGAGTTCTGTCAGACTACTGCCTGACGCTGAAGTTATGCAAAACCACCACCATACTACCAACTAATGCCAAAATTTCCAACTAACGTCAGACTTTCGCCTGACCTCCTTACGACTATGGTCTTTCTGACCCGTCTCCTTCTAACTACGATCCTTCCAACCTCCATCGCATATTGCAGACCTTTTAGTAGAACTCAATCGACGCCTCCATTAGCTAAGTAGGATAACATGCATACATATTCTAATTAAATTATTGCCTGAGATGATTTTTGATATATTTGATGTCATTCTATGTATAAGTTATGTTGAAACTGTAATAGTGTTATAACTTTTGTTGAATTTTATTGAATATGATTGTTTGTTCATTAATTGGTATTGTTAGCATAGTATTCTTTGATTATATTTACTTTGCATAACTATTTATTATAATTGATTGGATTGTGAATGTTGGAAAGCCCAAATAATGATTGTAGGAGCAATTTCTTGTATTTGTTATGCTATAGGTTTGCGATGGATTTGAGGAAAAAAAATATGATGAAAATGTTGAAACGACATTCTGGTATCGACGTTTGTGATGGATGCATTCGTCATAAACGCAGATTAACTGACATAAATTCATTGCAATTTGTGATGGAATCTGTGGCGGACAACAAAAAGTAAACAATCATTTCATTTGAGATTATTCTTTCCCAAATCCACCATAAATCTAGCGCAAAGATTTTGTGATGTATTTTGTTGGTCGAAAATATTTTTTGGATGCCCGTTTTACCAGAAGAACCATATCCACCGCAAATCTGCCACAAGTCGCTGGTTTTCATTTAGTATTTTCTAACAACACTTTTGCAATGTCTATTGCCTAGAATCTGGAGTTTTGTGCCTGTACAAAGCACATCTAGATCGATCACCATTTCATTCGGGATTTGCTTCCATGCAAAACACATTGAGGCTAAACATATCTCCACTACATATGAACTTGTTGATGTTCTTACCAAGTCCCTACCTACGTCTAAGTTTGCTACTCTTCGCTCCAAACTAATGGTTGTTCCTCCCATCAGCTTGAGGGATCGTGAAAACGACACCATGCATCCACTATAATGCAAGCAATCGAAAGTTCCTAGCTAACTCAGGTCTCCGTCAGCCTTGTTGCCACTGTCAATTGCATCCACTTTTTATAATTATTCATGCTGTAACTAATCAGGGCATTATATATATATAACAATCTTGTTGTCGCTCTATACAATGCGTTGAAGAGAAGGAAATATATAAACTATTGGATTTATACATTTCTACGAGCTTAATATGGATTAGGTTGAAGATTCGAACTTATTTATCAAAATATATAACTAATTAACACAAAAGCATTATTCTCAGCTTCCATTAAACAGTGAGACAGAGATTTAGCTTTTGTTCATTTTTTGATTCATAGGATTCTTTTATTATATGAACAATTATAAAATATCACATTTTATGAACTTATTTGAAATGTTTGCCTATATTTCTACACCCTCTCTCTTATCTGATTGTATGCTGGATCTTCGTACAACACAAAGACATCAAACTATATATTTCTCTACCGCCGCGAATATTCTAGGACGCAACACCTCTTAAATTTTTAACTAGTATAAACACCACACATGTAAATATTCATAAATTATAATTTGGTGTATTTAAAAAATTAATTAAAATAAATTATATGAAATTGATTTAATGAATAAAGGTGGCTTTTTTCATAATTATGGTTAAGGATATCTTAGCATAAATATGATAATAATGATTTTACAGTTATTTATGATTTTTTATTAGTGTATAATTAATTAATTTTTTATCATATTTATTGCAAATTAAATTTAGTGATATAACTAAACTTTGAAGTTAAACCGAAAAATATAACCTCAAAATTTATAGGCATGCATAAAAATACCATAAGCTTACATACTACGATTATGGTCAGAAGAATAAAGCAACTAATATATTGTGCAAACAAAGCCTAAGATGACTTTTTTACTATTTTATAAAACTGCTATAGAGAAAGTTGACTTTTAAAGTTGTTGTAGAAAGCAACTTTCTAGTACAAAAATTTCTTAAAGCAAGGAAAAGTAGTTGTCCAATAGAAATTAATATGATTATAATCCAAAAGACAAAGCAGTAAGAAAACTATCCCAAACATAATCTTATTTCCTCCCTCATTTAACCATCATATATAAATAGCCTCACTCGATCGTTTCCTTTATATATATATATATATATATATATATATATTAGAATACTAGATGCAACATGAAGTAGAATCTAATATATAGACACAGAAACGTTCAAAACTGAGAAAAAAATATATGTTTCCGAAACGTCCAAAAATATGAAGCCATGTTAATAAGGAAATACATATCCATCTTTTTCATTACATGATAAAATAAATTTAGAAGTCCAAATGTCGATCGCATGGGCGCAAAATTAAACAACAACAAAATCAGAATTGGCATATGAGTTAAGGTTGATCAGCTTTAGTCTCCTGGTTAGAAATGGATTCTCGCCCAATTTGCAACCATGTAGAGCCAAAATCTCTCTCATTTATGTCAAGGAGATCACTAAGAACATTTAATCTCACCTCCCTACTCTCAACCTCCTCTATATTTACATTCGATGCATTCTCGCTTGTGCTTTCTCTTCCTAGCTGTACAAACATTTTAGTGTTGGGCATATCAAGATACAACCTGACTTCGGGAAAATCATCCATTGGTACTGGCATGTTCAAGCCTAGAGTAGAAATTAAAGATCTGAACCTCAGCGTGTGGGGATATCTACAATTAAATCCATTGCTACTATTCCCTGCTTGCAGCTCAGTGGCAACAACGCTCATGAACGCCTGATTGGTGGTGGCAGGGGAACTTGATGCCCTCCAATGACAGCTCTTGTGCCCGCCAAGTGCCTGGCCTGATGGAAATTGTCGTTTACAAATTGAGCATTCATGTACTTTTGGCCTTTTCTTGTGCAATGGCAACTATGATGAGGTACTTACAAACGGAACAATTGCTAATGCCATTTTTTCGGAGGAAGGTCCGGCTTGATTATTTTGATGGGAAAACTCGGCTTGATTAAATTTGATGAATTCTATTGCTTCTTTCATTTTTGATTGTTGCGTACTTCATCTTCTTAGGTGACCTGATTTCAGGCCGAGTGGCAAAACAACCCCTAACTTTCTTATGGCTAGACCGATGGTCGCCTAGTGCTTGATGTGAGGTAAATATTTTTTCGCAATTCTTGCATTCAAAAAGTTGACGCGCATTTGGAAGGGTTTGTGTTGAGACTTGGGGTTCTGGGCCTTCTGGCTGAGGCGAAGTAGGTGGGAGGACAACATAATCAACTTTCCTCATTTTGGAAGTAGAGCATTCCTCAGTATCTGTGATTCGGAGAATAGAAGTAGAGCATTCCGCTACATCTGTATTGCGGAGTACAGGGTTAGCACGGACAGTGGAGAGCCAGACAAGACAATTAGCAACATGCTCTTCTTCGGTAAGCACAAGAGGTGGAGTAGGAAATCTAGATCGGGGTAGTGAAGGCGAAAAAAGGCCATTTGAGTTGTCATTCTTGTCATCGTCCCCGCCAGCACCAATTAGACCGCGACAACAATGCTTAGACAATGATTTCAACGAACAGAATTCTTCGCAACAGTTTTGACAAATGTGACTAGTAAGGAGACGGTTGCCGTCAGAGAACTCCTCTTTAGCTCCTGTCGTGGATGGACCTTCGTTTGGGTGGAGGATGTGTTGAATATTGAACATCCCGTGGACCCGCATATTCCCGCCCAATGCTCTTCCACTACTGAATCTCTTATCGCATAATCGACAATGGTACTTCTCTTCCTTCTGCTCTAAAAGCTTCTGCTTCTTGAGTATCGGCATTGCTCTTGCAAACCAGATGTGAAAAACAAGACTAGGACAAGCAAATATATAGAGAAAAGTTCAAGCAAATTTGTGGGTGTGATTCTTTTTTTTTTATTATTATTTATTTAAATTTTTATTTGCGGTTGTGGTTCAAAGAAATGCTTAGCCTATAAATAGGGTTTAGTTACAAATGTGGAATTGTAATTCAAAGAACTTTTCTTAGATAAAAAAAAAGAACTCACACCGCACGCCTTGGTTCGTTGGTTGAGCGTTTTAATTAACAACCAATAGTTTTCCGTTTAAATCTTTTATTTGTGTTGTGCGTATGAATTTGTCTTAATTGATCTAAATATTTCAAAAATAAATCGAAGAGGAACTATGATGTTGAATTATTTTACTAGGTAGAATTAAACTAAAATTACATTAATTAAAATTATTAATATAAAATTAATTTTCAATAGCTGTTTTTGTTTTAAAAAGTTCATGATTATATTATAACTTTATGGAATTTTTTTAGCCGAGGATGCATTTCAACGAATTTTATGAGCTAAATAAGGAAAGGAGGACAAAGTCAGTGTTCTAAATTTTTGTAAGGTTGGTTATATTTTAACCTCTTCTTTTTTTTTAATTGTTAGGGAATTTGAGTCCACATGAGATGGGAGGAATTTCTTCCGTCGACCACTTGTCCGCAGACCCGATCTCTAACCTCATCTTCAGTCATCAAGTTAATTACTTTGTTATAAAAATGATTATCCTGCCTTCAAAATATGATAAAAAGGATATTTAATATTGATACGTCATCAAAAAATTATCTTGATCGAGCACGAATCTCGATGCAAAATCAGGTTGGAAACTTCCAAAATTAAAATTGTGACCATCTAAACTCCAATTTCAGTAAACTTATAGTCGTACTGAACGTCTCGGAAATACAATCCCAACGACACCAAATTCAACTCAATCCGAGCCCAAATGGGTCCAAATCAAGGGTTGAAGTGCTATTGGAGCGTTTGAACCACAATTTGGATTACCAAACGATTTCCAAACATGACGTTCTTATAGTCGACTCTAGCGGCTCATCGAGACAAATCCAACAAGCCTAAGATCGCTGAATTCCAACATCAATAAGACCTTTAAATGTCTAACAAATGGTATATAATCAAGGGATTTAATATCGGTCGTCCATCCAACCACTCCCCATTTACCCTTGATCTCTCACCTATTTTCGGCTCATGCTACTCCAGAAATCTATAAATAGACCCCTCATTCCTCTTGAAAAGGGAACGAAGCAAGAAGAGAAGAAAAAAGAAGAGATGGAAGCGAAGGAGGAAGCTCCTCCTCGACCACCGCTAGACTTCCGCCGGGCTACCACTTGAGGCACTCACCTCCGTTAGACCACAATCTTTTGAACCCCTGTCTCCTGCCGACTACAGTCCTTCCGACCTCTGTCGCCTAATATGATCCTTCTGACCTACAACGCCAGACAATGGTCTTTATGACTCCGGTCTTCCTCCAACTATGATCTTTCGGACCCCTGACTCCTACCAACTACGGTCCTTCTAACCTCTGTCACCTATTATGGTCATTTCAACCTACATTGCCAGACAATGGTCTTTCTGACCACTGTCTCCTACCGCCTACGATCCTTCCGACCTCCATCACCTACTATGGTCCTTCTGACCTACATCGCAAGACAACGGTCTTTCTGACACCTATCTCCTGCCGCCTACGGTCCTTCTAACCTCCGTCACCTACTATGGTCCTTCCGACCTACATTGCCAGACAACGGTCTTTCTGACCTCTGTCTCCTACCAAAAATGTTCTTTTCGACCTCTGTCGCCTACTATGGTCTTGCCGACCTACAACGCCAGACAACCGTCTTTTTGACCCTGGTCTCCTGCCAACTACGGTCTTTCGGACCCCTATCTCCTACCGACTACGGTCTTTCTAACATCCGTCGCCTATTATGGTCCTTCTGACATCCATCACCAGAAAATGGTCTTTCTGACCTCTATCCTATCAATTATTGTCATGCCGATGTCAAAAAGTCAAACAAAATATTTATACAAAATAAAATAAAGAAATAGGAGAATTTTCAACCAACCCTCTTGATATATCAACAAAAAATTATCTTGATCAGGCACGAATCTCGAGGTAAAAATCAAGCCAAAAACTTCAAAAATTAAATCTGGGATCACCTGAACTCTGATTTTAGCAAACTTACTGTCAAACTAAGTGTCTCAAAAATAAGAACCCAACGACACCAAATTCGACTCAATCCGAGCCCAAATTAGTCCAAATCAAGGGCTGGAAGCACTGTTGAAAAGTTTGTACCACAATTTGTGTTACCAAATGGTCTCCAAACTTAACGAGCTTATCGTCGAAACGAGCGGCTCGACGAGATGAATCCAACGACCCAAGATTGTCGAATTCTGAAGTCATTAAGACCTTCAAATATCTAATAAACGGTCCACGATTGAAGGATTCAGTATAAGTCGTTCATTCGAACCACTCCATATTTGCCCCTGATCTCTCATCTATTTACGGTCCATGCCATTCCAGAAAATCTATAAATAGACCCATCATTTCTCTTGAGGGGGGAGGGGAGCAAGAAGACAAGAAGGAAGAAGAGAAGGAGGAAGCTTCTCCTCGACCACCGCTGGACTTCTGCCGGACAACCACTTGAGGACCTCACCTCTGTCGAACCACGATCTTTCGAACCCCTGTCTCCTGCCGATTACGGTCCTTCCAACCTCTATCGCCTATTATGGTCCTTCCGAACTACATCTCTAGACAACAGTCTTTATGACCCCGGTCTCTGTTTTGATTAAAAAAATATATATTTATTTAAGTATATATAGATTTTGAAAAATATTTAATTATCTTTGGGATTATTAAATTTAAAATTCTGATTTTGTAATAGAACTCAGGATTAGAAATGATATATCATCTCAAAAGGGTGAAGATATCATTCACTAATCGGTTCGTATTATAAGACTTTAATGTCATCCTTATTATCGTAGTCAAATCCAAGAGGAATCGTATTTGACCTCGAAAGATCAAAATAGGATTTAATCTCGTATTTGGCTAAGCTAATATGGATTGAAGATCATTAATTTCATAATTAGAATTACAATAATAACTGATATATCTCTCCGGAGAAAGAGAATATCAATCATTATTGACCGTCTAAAAATGACGATAATGATCATTGGATTTTCCCAAAAATAATTAATTAGAGATTTTGAAATATTTTTATATTTTTGAAAATTAAATCTGGGTTACTAAATCTCCTACGAGCGCAAGCCCTCGTAGTTAATTACATCGTAGGAAATCAAAATTTTCTACGAAAACTCTCGATTAAAATAGCGGTGTAAATTTCATTTAGATTTTCAAAGATTGATATCAAAGGAGAAAAAGTATAAGAATTTTCAATAGGGATTTGTTCAAATTTGAGCAGTTATTTTTAAAGTCAATGGAAGAGGAGTAGGGAGTGTTTTTAAGATTCTAAATTACTTCAGAAAACACTCCAACTAATTCTAATTGTTAGGCTTGTATTTGATTGAAAGCGATGTTTAGTTTAAGTGATCAATTTTATTAGAAAGTTGGGATTCAATTCCCGAAAATTGAGGTCTTATGGCCCGAGCCAGCCTCAGAACCTAAGTCTAAATTGGGCACTAAAAAGTGACCCGAAACCTAGCTAATGCAATGCGAATCTGGTCTTACCCCGGCCTGGATTGGGGAGCCAGCTAAACCACCTAAACGATTTAAAATTATGAGTCCGGTCTTTTAATGTTGAGTGGTAGGGACGTTATTTAGAAAAGTATAAAGGAACGGGGTCGACATCTAGAGCAGATCTTTAATTGACCCCTTAAACTTATGTTGGGTTTGATGTCTAAATAATGCAATTAAATATTAGACTCTTTTAAATTTGTTGCTAATGCGATGCATGCTAATTGACTCGATTGAATGCAAAATTTGTATGTAGCAGTTTAAAAATTTTGGCTTAGAAAATAGGTTTTTCCCTAGAGATTGCATAACATCCCCTTGACAGATCGACACCCTCATAGGCCAGGTGGTCTGCCAGAGTAATTTAGGGAATTGATTAAGAAGAGTGGAGAGGGTTTAACAAAGACTTGGGTGGATTTTAAATTTAATTCAAAGTGGAGGGCCTTAAAGGTTGGTTTGGTCAAACTAGGTTGACTGAGTCAACCAGGTTGACCCAGGGTGTGGGTTTGGTCCAGGTAGGTTTGATGCAATATTTGGAGTATGGTAGAAGTGATTCCATGGTTTAAATGGGTCAATTGAGTCAAAAGGGCTTAATGGGCCCTTAATGGGCCCTTAAGCCAAAATTGGTTGACTTGGTCAACCAACTAGGCTCAGGGTCCGAGATCAGGCTCAACAAGTTTGAAATGACTTTTTAAAATCAATAGAAGTGGTTCCATAGCTTAAATAGGTCATTTAGGTCAAAAACACCTATTTGGACCCTTAAAGGGACATTTGGGTCAACTAGGTTGACTTGGTCAACCAAGTTGACCCAAGGCCTGGAAATGGGATCAACAGATTTGAAATGACATTTGGAGATCATTGGAGGTGGTCCCAAGGTCTGGAGGGGTCAATTTGGTCAAAATGCCTGTTTTGACCCTTAAGGGCTTGTTTGGTCAACCTAGGTTGACTTGGTCAACTAGGTTGGCCCAAGGTCTGGGTTTGGGTCGAACAGGTTTCAAATGGCATTTCAAGACTAATGGAAATGGTTGGATGGCCTAGAGAGGTCATTTGGGTCAAAACACATGTTTGGACCCTTAAAGGACCTCTTGGGTCAAACCTGTTGACTTGGTCAACCAGGTTGACCCAGGGGTTGGGAATAGGTTCAAAAGATTTGAAATGACATTTAAAACTTGTTGGAGGTAGTTGCATTCAAATCGGAGTTCATTTGGTTGAAAATCAACATTTGAGCCCCATAGGGGTATTTTGGTCATTTTGACCCATGGTCAAGTAAGGGTCAAACTAGGTCTAGAAAAATGCAGTTTAATGTTTAACATATCAAGATTAAAGGTTTGGAAGTGACTAGAGGCTTTGGTGAAGGCTCTAAGGTCAGAATCTTCAAAGTGATAGGTCCAGTGGCATAGGCTGTAAATATTTGAAGGTTTTACAGCCTTTGAGTTTCGATTAAGTTTTTGAGGTTAGAGACCTCAGAATAGGCTCAAATTTGGAGGGTTGCCTCCAGAGACATGTCCCATAAGTATGCAACTGACAGACTCTGAATCGGAGGTCATTTGACTAGGTTTCAAAGTGTTTGAAAATTCAACGAAAAAGGCCTTTAGGACAAAACCCTTGGACCTTGAATTTTGATATGAAATTCTGGATTTTAAATTGGGTTCTACATTTGATCAAATAAAAGTCTGGATTGACTTGTGATCTAAATAGATCCCAAAGTCTAACTTCTAGAATGGTCCTGGGATCTAGAATAGATCCTAAGGTCTGAAGTCTAGAAGGATCCTAGGACCTAGAATAGATCCTAAGGTCGTGATTCTAGAAAGATTCTAGAGTTTTGAATTGATTTGGAAATTAAATTAAGGATCAAGAGTAGTCTAAGTGACCTCATACAAAAATGAGGTCAACAAATGGACCCCCAATATGTGTAAGAGAGCGAAGTTCTATTGCACATATTGGCGTTGACCGAGATTAAAGATCAAGTGTGGAATTTTAATCCTAAGGGAATGAAAAATTCATCCATAGGAAGTCAAGATTTAAATTTATTAGGGTAGTGCCACTGAGGGCATGCTCTACCACTAATTGCTTAACTCAAATGCTAGGGTGGTGCCACAGAGGGCATGCTCCACCACTAGCGGATACGAATTAGGATGGCGCCACGAAGGGCACGCTCCATCACTAATCGTTTTTAACTCAAATGTTAGGGCGGTGCCACAGAGGGCATGCTCCACCACTAACGGATACGAATTAGGATGGCGCCACGAAGGGCACGCTCCATCACTAATCGTTTTTAACTCAAATGTTAGGATGGTGCCACAGAGGGCATGCTCCACCACTAACGGATACGAATTAGGATGGCGCCACGAAGGGCACGCTCCATCACTAATCGTTTTTAACTCAAATGTTAGGATGATGCCACAGAGGGCATGCTCCACCACTAACGGAGATTAAATTTGAGGTAGGAAGACGTGAAAACTCACATCTAGACTTTAGAAAAGAGATATGAGATATTGAAATTAAAACGATTTGCAACAATTGAAACAATTTGACTTAAAACTTGAAAAATTTTTATTAATTGAAAATTCGAGCTACATCAAGCATAGTATCTCTTAAGGAAACGCCCGTTTACAGGAAGCATCGGGTGATTTCCCTTACAATCCACTAGCTGATACGAGCCTCCTTCGTAGGTTGTTTCCACTACAAAAGGTCCTTCCCAAGTTGGTTCAAACTTTCCACCGAGTTTTCGGTGCGCTAAGATAGGCCTCCGAAGAACCAAGACCAAGTCGCCTACTTGAAAGGTTCTAGGTCGCACTAACTTATCGTGAGCTTGAATCATTCGGGCTTTATACAACTCTAAATTTTGCTGAGCTTGAAGACGACATCCTTCAAGGCTTTCAAGTTCTTCTAGACGGAGTTGTGCATTTTGTTGAGTTGTAATCTGGTTCTGAATTGCAATTCTGAGTGAAGGGATTTGAACTTCCAGAGGGAATACGGCCTCGGATCCATACACTAGTGCAAACGGTGTGGATTGGTTCGGGGTTCGATAAGTGGTCCTGTAGGCCCACAAAGCTTCCACCAACCTCTCATCCCACTGACGTTTATTTTCATCGAGGGTCTTTTTGATGATTTGAACCAAAGTTTTATTGAAGGCCTCAGCCAATCCATTAGCCCGTGGATAATAGATTGTTGAGTATCTCCAATCGATACCATGGCGATTTGCAAAATTGTTGATCTTTGTAGACTTGAAAGCGGACCCATTATCGGATATGATTCTGCGCGGAACGCCGAATCTATAAACGATATGGTCATGAAAGAATTTCATTACATGATATGATGTTACATTTCTCAATGGGATTGCTTTAGCCCATTTTGAAAAGTAGTCAGTCGCTGCTAAAATGAAGCGGTGACCCTTCGAGGAAGGAGGGTCAATTGGCCCAATGATATCCGTGCCCCAACTTTCGAAGGGCCACGAGGCTATCGTGGGATGCAACACGTTAGGCGGCTGATGTAAAACCACACCATGTACTTGGCACTGATGACAACACTTTGCAATTTTCATGCAATCGTCAATCATCGTAGGCCAGTAATATCCAAGTCTTTTGATCTTCATTTTCATCTTTGGACCCGATTGATGAGCACCGCACAGTCCAGCATGGACTTCGTTAACGATCTTCAGGGCCTCACATTTGTCTAAACAACGGAGCCACATCTGACCGAACGATCGTCGGTACAACGTACTATTGACTAGTGCGTAGGATAGGGCACGTTTCTTAATTTGATGGGCAAGTGATCTCTCGTGAGGGAGCTTGCCTTTCTGAAGGTATTCAATTATCGGTTGTCTCCAATCTGTTTCTTCATTGACTGCTGAAGAGGTAGAAAGGACTTGGAAAATTTGTTCGTTGATGTGCTCCAAATCTATAGGAGACAGGATTTGATGACCCTGCACCTCTATAGGGATGGAGTCTTCTTATGGACAGGCAAATTCCTTTGCAAGTTTTGCAAGGGCATCCGCCGAAGAATTGCTTCCACGAGGAATCCTATACATAGTTACAATCGGAATTTGCTCGAGCAAGTGACAAGTGTATTGATGGTACTTCAGGAGTTTAGGATTCAAAACTTTATAGGTTCCTGCAATCTGGTTGATCACCAGTTGGGAATCACCAAAAATTTTAATCTCTTTAATCTCCATCAAAATTGTAAGTTCCAAACCAGTTATCAGAGCTTCGTACTCGGCCTCATTGTTCGTACAAGGTTCTGATAAATGGTAGGAAAAATACATCATTCCCTTATCTGGTGTTATGAATACCAGGCCAACTCCGGCTTTTCCGGGAATAGTAGATTCAGGTGTTTTGCCCCGTTGAGAGGACGCAGCACCATCAAAATACATTTCCCAGGTTTGAGTGGTGGCTTCCTCGAAACTCATGATTTGCTCATCAGGTAAATCATCGTTTAGAGGAGATTCCGCCGGCAACGGGTGTGCCGCAAGGAAGTCGGCGACGGCCTGCCCTTTCACAGCATGCAGGGGAATGAAAGTGATTTCAAATTGGAGTAATATCATAGACCAACGAGCCAAACGTCCTGACAACGTAGGCCTGGTCATAAGATATTACAAGGGATTAAAACTGGAAATTAAATTAATTTGATGGGAAAGCATATAATGTCTTAGTTTTTGAGCTGCAAAAACTAAGGCAAGACAATGTTTCTCAATCGCTGGATATCGAATTTCCGTTGGTAAAAGTCTTCGACTTAGGTAATAGAGAGCATTCTCTTTCCCTTCGTCATTGACTTGAGCAAGGAGGGCCCCGAGAGACTCGTCAAGGGCCGCAGTGTAGAGTATTAAAGGTCTCCCCGGAATAGGGGCTGCCAAGACTGGAGGATTTGTCAGGTATTGTTTGATATTTTCAAAAGCAGATTGACATTTCCCGTCCCAAATGAATTTGGCGTCCTTTTTAGCGAGGACCGAGAATGGTTGACATCTTCCGGAAAGATTAGAGATGAATCTTCTTATATACGCCAATCTACCTTGAAGAGATCTTAGTTGAGTAAGACTCCTAGGAGGCGGCATATTTAAGATAGCTTCGATTTTAGCAGGATCAATTTCAATTCCACGGTGCCTTACTACGAAACCCAGAAATTTTCCTGATGCGACACCAAATGCGCATTTCAAAGGATTCATCTTAAGATCGTAGCGACGCAACCGCTCGAAGATGATTCTTAAGTCATAAAGATGAGCCTCTTTAACTTTACTCTTGACAACTAAATCGTCGATTTAACATTCGACTTGATTATGGATTAAGTCGTCAAAGATTCGAGTCATAGCCCGCTGGTAGGTTGCACCGGCATTTTTAAGGCCAAATGGCATCACTTTATAACAAAAGATTCCTATAGGACTTCTGAATGCAGTGTTTCTCTCATCTTCTGGGGCCATCTTGATTTGATTATAACCAGACGAGCCATCCATAAAGGAGAAAACAACATGCGAGGAGGTAATGTCCACCATTAGTTCTGGAATTGGCAAAGGAAATTCATCCTTAGGACATGCCTTATTCAGGTCTCTATAGTCAACACAGACCCGGATTTGACCATTTTTCTTTCGAACAGGCACAACGCTGGCTACCCAAGAAGGATATTGCTCCTCCCGGATAAATCCGGCATCGGCCAATTTCTTAACTTCAGAAATGACTTGTTGTTCAATCTCCAGACGCATGCGTCGTGGAGCTTGTTTGACGGGAATGGCATCATACCGGATTCCAAGTTTATGAACTACTATATCGGCGGACAAGCCCGGCATTTCGTCGTATGTCCAAGCGAAACAGTCCTTAAACTCGAATAGAAGTTGAATTAGATCCTTAGACTCGTCCTCACTCAACAAAGAACTTATGAATGTGGGGCGAGGGTCATCCTCTGTTCCAAGGTTAATTTCTTTAAGTTCATCAACTGTCGATTTAATTTCTTCTTCAAATTCAGGGGGTGCATCCCGAATTTGAACTTCATCTGAATCATCTAAGGTCTCCAAACAAAGTCTGTCGAGCGAATCGACGACTTCAGTAGGGACACTTTCAGATTCGAGATGGATGGTTATCATCAAGCAATATTCATCATCGTCAAATGAACTAACGGAACCAAAACCGATACCACTCGTCCAGTTTTTATTGAGTTTGGAATTCCAAATATTTTGGTGGTATCTAGCTTGACCCTTAGTCCATTGACTCGGAGCAAAACCTTTAGAGATAAGAGCTTTAACACCAAGAGGAAAGTAGCCAAAAGGTAATTCTATTAATTCGTTGAAATCTGCCTCTTCAAGGATTACATCACCTTCATTCCTTGAGGAGGAGGTGCCAGGGAAGAACCTCTGGACTTTCCTTACTTCTCCATCTAAGTTAGGGGAATCCTTAGTTACTAACCCTGAGACTCTGTCAGCAGACAGTGGGGTTAAGGCTAAGGATTTAACTACCCTATTAAGCTTTTCATACATACTCAATTCAGGCTCATCACTTTGAAGTTTAGGATTGTTATCCTCTTGATCACTATCCGAATCTAAAGTGAGATCAAACTTAGGAGGAAGATTAGATTTTCTATATTCAAAAGCAATTATGTCACCCCTCTTTTTTGATTCTTCATCGGAACTTGATTCAAGTTCGATATACATCGGGGTATTCCTTCTTTCAGTTGAAACACGGCCTCGACCACGTGCTCTTTGGGCCATCCTCCCACCTCTTTGAGGCAAATTGTTTGGAGGCCTAAAGACTACGCGCTCGACGTCGTCTTCACTACTTGAATTTTGTTCTTTTGTGCTCTTGATTTTTTCTTTTCTCAGCTCTTGAATTGCTTTTGAACTATGATTTTCTTTCTTTTCTTCCTTAACATTGATCTCTACCTTAGATTTTGTAGTAAAACCTTTGGGAACATAATATGCAGCATCCTCATAAATCCCGATCTCATGAATAGAGAATGGTTGCAAATCACCCTTAATTTCAAACTCAATGCCATCTCGTTGGTACTTGATGCATTGATGTAGGGTGGAAGGAACTATCCTATACTCATGAATCCAAGGCCTACCTAGGAGCGCATTAAAAGACGTAGCCGAATCAATTATATGAAATTTTGCTTCAGTTTTCAACTCTCCTATCTCTAGAAGAAGTGTGATCGAACCTAAAGCCTTCTCACCTTTTTCATTGAACCCGCGAAGCACTAACTTATCGGTTGAGAGCTTGCTAGTATCAATTCTGAGGTATGCGAGAGTCTTTATGTTCATCACGTTGACCGATGCACCCGGATCAACAAGAACTCTTGATAACTTGAACTTATCCACATTTACAGTGATGTAAAGTGGGCGATTATGATCGGCAGTTCCAAGGAGTAGATCTTCATCGGAGAAGGTAACTCCTGGAATTTCTTTGAAGTACAAAGCTTCTTCCTCAGAAGTTGAAGCGAGTTGAGCTAAGCAAATCTCGGGGTCGAGAAGTGCTTTAATTAAAGTCTCCCTCATCTCTTTTGAAAGAATGAGGGCATCGTAGATGCTCAACTTAGCAGGTAACTTTCTAAGGTGAGCTAAGACGTTGTAATCAACACTTGGAACATTAACATCAGGACCCGGTGGATTTGAAGGAGAGTTTAATTGTTGAGTAGAGACTTGAATTGGATCAGTGGAAACAACTTATTTTCCCTTTTCCTGTGGGGGAAGCCTAGGGGGTAAAACCTTGCCATCTCGTAACTGTACTTGCACGATTTCATCGGAAGGACAGTCTACGGGGAGGTCTACGCTCTCCTTAGGCGGTTGATTGTCATTTTCTGAATGGGAATCTGAATCTGAAAAATCTATCACGACGGGACTCCCTTGAAAATTAATTTCAGGGGTATCACCATCTGATACGATATTAGATTCATCTTCCCCTTGAAGGGTCAAATCTGGAGAGCTGGGTTTTTGAACTTCTTGATTATCCTCAGCTGGCTCCGGATTATTTTCAATGGAAGAGTCATTTAAAACTTCATTCTCAACACTAATCATCAAAATATTTGCAGAAGGATATTTCTTTTTATTCAATTTTTGACCCTTTGCCTTTCATGGGGCAAAGTAAAAGTCAGATAACTTTAATGGGGCTAGTGGTTTTGAGCCACCATCCACTACTTGTACAAATCTCTCATCAACAAATTTCCTCTCTACAAAAGGTTCACTCTTTTCATTTTTATTTAATACAGTAGTTCCTACAACTACTGGAGAGGAAATCGTCCCAACATCCTCCTGCGATGCCTCCAGCTCAACCTCCCAGATCGGGCCACGGGCTCTCGTCGGTAACTGTTGAGAAAGATGAAAAGATTGGTTAATCGATTTTTTAAATGCCCGGGATAGTGCTATATCCCAACCATCTTCAATGGATGAAGAAATATTAGAATTAATACCTGAGATAAATTTGACAGATCCTTGATCCGGATTGACTAAGTACTCCTTTGGAATTATAATATTACCTTGACGGAAATTCCAGTCGAGCCAGTCCTTAAAAGGTATGCAGTCTTCAATTGTGTGGCCCAACATGCGATGGTAGGGGCAAAAGGTCGGATCATCCTTTTTATTTGCCTCTTCCGGCTTCTTGGCCTCCGGCAATCGAAAATCTGGCTTCTTTAAAAGGCTCTTGAAAATTTTCTTCACTGACTCCCTTTTGAATGGATACGGACGAGCCAATCTCTCTTCAAAAGTGGGCCGGTGATATGCTCTAGTAGGTTGAGAAGTTACCTGAAACGGTTGAGGTTTCTGAGTCTGCTGAACAGTAGGATTACTTGATTGAATGTTAATCGGTTTCTTCCCCTTGTCGACTGCTGAAACCATTGCTGTTCTCTTTTCAAAGGACTTCAATGGTTTACTAACCTTCTTATCTTCAGTAGAATCCTTCAAGAATGACATTTTGGGAGCCTCTTCTTGTAGATTACTAGCTTTGTTAAGAAGCTTTTCGAAGGTTTTAATTGTAAACCCCTTTAACATAAAAGCAATAGGCCCGTGGATATTCTTTAAAAGAATTTCCACTGCATGTTGCTCTTGTAGTTGGGGTTCACATTTCATCGAGAGGTTTCGCCACCTCAAGATGTAGTCGACTAAAGACTCGCCCGGTTTTTGCTTTTCGATGACGAGATCACCAACGGTTACACGTTGTTGAGCTCCTGAGAATCTCTTTAAAAAAAGACCCTCGAGCTCTGTGAAAGTTTTTACAGAACCATTTGGTAGATCTGCGTACCACTCAAAAGCAATACCGGACAAACTACTCACGAACTGGCGAAAGAGTAGAGCATCCGACCCTCCTGCATTGCAACAGCTTGCTCGAAAATGGGCCAGATGTTGTCTTGGGTTTTCTAAACCGCTAAAAATTTTGAAAGAAGGTGGCACAAAACCCTTAGGATAAGGAACCAAATCATATTCCTCGGGATAGGGTCTACCCTTTGGAATAGATACAGTTCCTTGTGAATGTGCTAAGGCCTCCCTTACCTGAGTTTCAATCATCTGACGGATATCTTTTTCTGGTGGAGGCACCGAGGAAGTAACTTCTGGGAGTTTGGAATTTGAATCAGCTTTCCTGCTGTGCTCGCCCATTGTATGCACTGTGGGCTGCAACTGCTCGGGTTTGAACTCTTGTGATTGCAAAAGCTGACTCTGCATCTGTTCAACTCTAATCATCATATCTTCAACTTTTCTTTCAAGATTTTTAATATATTCATCCTTCTCTTTCAATCTGACAGAACTGTCTGAATCTGAGTCGACTGCTGCTGACTCTTCTTCCTTTCCGGAGTGATGCTTAGAAGGCTCAGCATCTTTAGCTGACGCACGAGTTTCAACCATATGGACGTCCGCTATTGGCTCTTCCTCAACTAACAAGTCATCTTCATCCGGATTGAATTCATCGATAGCCTTCTTCTTAAGGATATCTCTGATTTCTTGTACTACTTCTTCAACTGGCCTCCCATCTATTGCTTCAGTGTAGATGGGTAAATATCCATCATAACTCATCACTTGATCATATTCTTTAACATCCAACTTATCAAAAATATTGCTAATCTTAACATCATCTTCAGTGACTTCTTCACTAACCAGCTGATCTAACATCTCTTGATCAGGATCTTGGGTCGTCTCCTCCCCTCCGACTGTCCCGAGGTCGGTAGTCGCAAGGGTGACATCCTCAGTAGGGTGAGGGACATCTATCTTAATTGGTGATGGAGGGGCTTGAACAGCTGGGGCTCCAATATCAACACGAATAGAGTCCTCACTTCCCTGAACTGGGAGTCTAGGGAGTTTAACTGGTATATGAACTTGAGGTTCCCTGAACTGAATCCCAATGGATCTACTGAACTTCCTTCTGGCACATGATTCTTCTGGCGACATGGGCCTCTTGCCCTTAACATCAACTGGTTTAAGCTATTTAAAGACTTCTTTAGATTTCACTATCACTGGGGCCAGCTTTAACAGTTTTGAAGGTGGGGTCGGTGGTCTACCACTAAAAGAGCGACTCTGGCCAGACCCGGTTAATACTATTTCCTCCGTCTTTGCAGACGGGAGGCGAGGCACCCAGTGGTATCCATCTACCAAGAATGAAGATACAGGTTGTTTAACAAATTTCTTATTCTTCCTCACTGGTTGAGGAGTCAAGTTCTTGGCTTCAGATTTTTTTCCTTCAGAACTTCTTTCTCAAGTTTGTATGAGATCACTCCCTTCAAGTGTCTCACATACTGTTCCTTCGTTTGCCCTACTTGAGCAGCACATGTATGAATGATATTTCTAAGCATTCTAGCTTTCAGAATTTGCTTCTCCTTCGGGGTTCTTTTAACAGAATAGTCTACTGGGCTAGGCGGAGTGCTAGCTATCCGAGTAACTCTCTCCTCCGCTGCAGAAGCTGCGAGGGGGTGAAAACGACTCCCTTTAAGGAGTGGAGAAGAGGCAGGGATTGACAGCTCCTCGACAGCCTCAAGATCGACTTTACTCAAGGCCTTCAGCTCGGCCACTTTCTTGGTCTTGGTGATTTTCTTTCTTAACCTTCTCAGATAGTTTTTCTTGGAATTCTTACTTCCATATAAAGTTTCAGAACTTGGAGACCCTTTCTCAAACACTATCTTGCCTGCAGCGGCAGCTTCCAGTTTCTTTGCATCTTCAAGAAATTCTTTGGGCGCATTAGCGATGTCTAACGCTGACCACAGACTAGGAGGGGCATCATTCCCGGCTCCTATGGCTAGTTGAACTACAGGGGCATCTTTCTCATCCTTGACAGCAAGGTCCACTAAGGTATTTCCATTCATCACCAGTCTAAGGGACTCAAACCCTATCCCAAACTGAATCGAGTTTTCATAGACTAATTCTTCAATCAGTAAATCACGATCCATTGAAAACAGTAGTTTGCCAGCCATTGCAGTTAAGTTGATTGTCTGAGAATTGGAAAGGAGAAGATTTGAATTAGAAACCTGAATTTGAATTTTGAAAATAAATTTATATTTTATCGTATATCGGGTTATAAGAGCTATAACCCGGTGTCAAACGATAGAATATAGAGTTTGATTTTGATTGAAATAGAATTTGAATTGTCGTTGTATATATTCAACTACAAAAGGAATTTTTGTAGGAAAATATATAACAATGATAATCTGAATTTGATTTGGATGATTTTGAATAAGATGTTTGAATTTGAAAATAATTGAATTTTGGAAATTCAAAAATCCGGCAGTATTTCCCCTTATTTTTGGAACTCAATGTGTTGAATTTTCATTCAACAAAAAGGTTCACAAATAAACGTCGGGAAAAACACTAAGAAGGCCTAACTCTTTCAATCTTCAAAAGATGAAATGTTAATGGCGAATTCGTACCGGATCGAGTTTTAAAGGTTTGTTGTATATGTTGACTACGATGATCGTCGTAGAAGAACATATAACAACGATAATTGATTTGAAATGATATTAGAGAGATTTTTGAAAACTCAAAAATCCGGCAGCATCTCCCCTTATTTTTGGGACTCAAGGTGTTGAATTTTCATTCAACAGAGGTCCACATTAATTAGAGGAAATTTATTTGGAATTTACTTGACTCTTTCATTCTAGTTAGCGGACTAAGAATGAAATGTCATAGCTTAATTCTACCGGAATAATTGAATTTTAAAACGAATCTTTAAAATGAATGGTACACTTGATCGTATATATATCGAGTTGAGATTGTTAAAATTCGATATATAACGATACAACGTAATTGTCTAGACTTTGGAAAGATTAAAACTCTACTAAAAGATTGAGAATTTAGATTTTGAAAATTGAGGAAATTTTCTATAAGTTATAGAACTCAGCGTGCCACTAGTAATCCGAGCACGCTAGTTTCTAAAATTTATAGAAAGGTTTAGAGAGGGATAGGCTTAACTCTTTCGCTCTACCAACCAAGTTGGAGGCAAAATGTTCAAGCCTAAACTAGAGGAAGGCTTTCTACACTCACCTCTCATTACACATGTCTTAATTGAGTTGGCCACACTCTCTCAAGGGAGAAATGGGAGAGGGACCAACGGAGAGAAGGTAGTTAAAACTACCGATTCAATAAAATTCAAACCGCTATTAAAGATGGAGAGAGAGATAAGTCCCCAGCGGAGTCGCCATTTTTGTTTTGATTTAAAAAATATATATTTATTTAAGTATATATAGATTTTGAAAAATATTTAATTATCTTTGGGATTATTAAATTTAAAATTCTGATTTTGTAATAGAACTCAGGATTAGAAATGATATATCATCTCAAAAGGGTGAAGATATCATTTACTAATCGGTTCGTATTATAAGACTTTAACGTCGTCCTTATTATCGTAGTCAAATCCAAGAGGAATCGTATTTGACCTCGAAAGATCAAAATAGGATTTAATCTCGTATTTGGCTAAGCTAATATGGATTGAAGATCATTAATTTCATAATTAGAATTACAATAATAACTGATATATCTCTCCGGAGAAAGAGAATATCAATCATTATTGACTGTCTAAAAATGACGATAATGATCATTGGATTTTCCCAAAAATAATTAATTAGAGATTTTGAAATATTTTTATATTTTTGAAAATTAAATTTGGGTTACTAAATCTCCTACGAGCGCAAGCCCTCGTAGTTAATTACATCGTAGGAAATCAAAATTTCCTACGAAAACTCTCGATTAAAATAGCGGTGTAAATTTCATTTAGATTTTCAAAGATCGATATCAAAGGAGAAAAAGTATAAGAATTTTCAATAGGGATTTGTTCAAATTTGAGCAGTTATTTTTAAAGTCAATGGAAGAGGAGTAGGGAGTGTTTTTAAGATTCTAAATTACTTCAGAAAACACTCCAACTAATTCTAATTGTTAGGCTTGTATTTGATTGAAAGCGATGTTTAGTTTAAGTGATCAATTTTATTAGAAAGTTGGGATTCAATTCCCGAAAATTGAGGTCTTATGGCCCGAGCCAGCCTCAGAACCTAAGTCTAAATTGGGCACTAAAAAGTGACCCGAAACCTAGCTAATGCAATGCGAATCTGGTCTTACCCCGGCCTGGATTGGGGAGCCAGCTAAACCACCTAAACGATTTAAAATTATGAGTCCGGTCTTTTAATGTTGAGTGGTAGGGACGTTATTTAGAAAAGTATAAAGGAACAGGGTCGACATCTAGAGCAGATCTTTAATTGACCCCTTAAACTTATGTTGGGTTTGATGTCTAAATAATGCAATTAAATATTAGACTCTTTTAAATTTGTTGCTAATGCGATGCATGCTAATTGACTCGATTGAATGCAAAATTTGTATGTAGCAGTTTAAAAATTTTGGCTTAGAAAATAGGTTTTTCCCTAGAGATTGCATAACATCCCCTTGACAGATCGGCACCCTCATAGGCCTGGTGGTCTGCCAGAGTAATTTAGGGAATTGATTAAGAAGAGTGGAGAGGGTTTAACAAAGACTTGGGTGGATTTTAAATTTAATTCAAAGTGGAGGGCCTTAAAGGTTGGTTTGGTCAAACTAGGTTGACTGAGTCAACCAGGTTGATCCAGGGTGTGGGTTTGGTCCAGGTAGGTTTGATGCAATATTTGGTGTATGGTAGAAGTGATTCCATGGTTTAAATGGGTCAATTGAGTCAAAAGGGCTTAATGGGCCCTTAATGGGCCCTTAAGCCAAAATTGGTTGACTTGGTCAACCAACTAGGCTCAGGGTCCGAGATCAGGCTCAACAAGTTTGAAATGACTTTTTAAAATCAATGAAAGTGGTTCCATAGCTTAAATAGGTCATTTAGGTCAAAAACACCTATTTGGACCCTTAAAGGGCCATTTGGGTCAACTAGGTTGACTTGGTCAACCAGGTTGACCCAAGGCCTGGAAATGGGATCAACAGATTTGAAATGACATTTGGAGATCATTGGAGGTGGTCCCAAGGTCTGGAGGGGTCAATTTGGTCAAAATGCCTGTTTTGACCCTTAAGGGCTTGTTTGGTCAACCTAAGTTGACTTGGTCAACTAGGTTGGCCCAAGGTCTGGGTTTGGGTCGAACAGGTTTCAAATGGCATTTCAAGACTAATGGAAATGGTTGGATGGCCTAGAGAGGTCATTTGGGTCAAAACACATGTTTGGACCCTTAAAGGACCTCTTGGGTCAAACCTGTTGACTTGGTCAACCAGGTTGACCCAGGGGTTGGGAATAGGTTCAAAAGATTTGAAATGATATTTAAAACTTGTTGGAGGTAGTTGCATTCAAATCGGAGTTCATTTGGTTGAAAATCAACATTTGAGCCCCATAGGGGTATTTTGGTCATTTTGACCCATGGTCAAGTAAGGGTCAAACTAGGTCTAGAAAAATGCAGTTTAATGTTTAACATATCAAGATTAAAGGTCTGGAAGTGACTATAGGCTTTGGTGAAGGCTCTAAGGTCAGAATCTTCAAAGTGATAGGTCCAGTGGCATAGGCTGTAAATATTTGAAGGTTTTACAGCCTTTGAGTTTCGATTAAGTTTTTGAGGTTAGAGACCTCGGAATAGGCTCAAATTTGGAGGGTTGCCTCCAGAGACATGTCCCATCAGTATGCAACTGACAGACTCTGAATCGGAGGTCATTTGACTAGGTTTCAAAGTGTTTGAAAATTCAACGGAAAAGGCCTTTAGGACAAAACCCTTGGACCTTGAATTTTGATATGAAATTCTGGATTTTAAATTGGGTTCTACATTTGATCAAATAAAAGTCTGGATTGACTTGTGATCTAAATAGATCCCAAAGTCTAACTTCTAGAATGGTCCTGGGATCTAGAATAGATCCTAAGGTCTGAAGTCTAGAAGGATCTTAGGACCTAGAATAGATCCTAAGGTCGTGATTCTAGAAAGATTCTAGAGTTTTGAATTGATTTGGAAATTAAATTAAGGATCAAGAGTAGTCTAAGTGACCTCATACAAAAATGAGGTCAACAGTCTCCTGCAACTACGGTCTTTCGGACCCCTGTCTCCTGCCGGCTACGATCCTTCTAACCTATGTCGCCTACTATGGTCCTTTCGACTTACATCACAAGACAACAATCTTTCTGACCCCTTTCTTCTACCACCTACAGTCCTTCCGACCTCCGTCGCCTACATAGTCCTTCCGACATACATCGCCAGACAACGGTCTGTTTGACACCTATCTCCTATCGAATACGTTCTTTATGACCTCCGTCGCCTACTATGGTCTTGCCGACCTACAACGCCAGACAACGGTCTTTCTGACCCCGGTCTCCTGCCAACTACGGTCTTTCGGACACCTGTCTCCTGCCAACTATAGTCTTTCTGACCTACTTAACCTAATATGGTCCTTCCGACCTCCATCACCAACTGTCTTTCTGACCTCTGTCCTATCGACAATGGTCATGCCGATGTCAAAAAGTAATACAAAATATTTCTACAAAATAAAATAAAGAAATAGGCAAAATTTCAACCAACCCTCTTGATATATCATCAAAAAAATTTCTTTATCGCGCACGAATCTCGAGGGAAAAATCAAGCCGAAAACTTCAAAAATTAAATACAGGATCACCTAAACTCTGATTTCAACAAACTTACTATCAAACTGAGAGTCTCAAAAATACGAACCCAACGACACAAAATTTGACTCAATCCGAGCCCAAATGAGTCCAAATCAAGGACCCGAAGCCCTGTTGAAAAGTTTGTACCACTATTTGTGTTACCAAATGGTCTCCAAACCTGACGAGCTTATAGTCGAAATGAGCGGCTCGACGAGACGAATCCATCGACCCCAGATCATCGAATTCCGAAGTCATTAATACCTTCAAATATCTGATAAATGGTCCATGATCGAAGGATTCAATATCAGTCGTTCATCCGAACCACTCCATATTTGCCTCTGATCTCTCATCTATTTATGGGCCATGCCACTCCAGAAAATCTATAAATAGACCCCTCATTTCTCTTAAAGGGGGAGGGGAGCAAGAAGAGAGGAAGGAAGAAGAAAAGAGAGAGAAGGAAGAAGCTCCTCTTTGACCAATTCTTAAAGAGATTTTGCACTGTGTATGTTATTAATTAAGTGGAGAATTAATCATTGAATGAATTAGAATTTGAGTTTTATAAGTCTTTTCATTTTAACATATTTTATTTTAGATTTGTTCTCCAATTTTATAACTCTTGAATTTAATTTTGTTTTTTTATGAATTTTATTTAGTTAATCTTTAATTAAGGGTATGATTAATCTATTTATTAGATTTAGCTCAAATTTATATTCAAATTTTGCCTTTTAGTGGTCACATGTGTTAGTTATAATTGATTGAGTATTTTATGCATTTTATTTAGATTATCATTGATTTTGTTGGAGTTTTTAGGTACTGATCGATTGATTATGATTAAGGTTAAATTAATAGTACATATTAATCATAGGATGAGATATTACTAAGTTTTCTATATTTAGTATTTCTTTTCTAAATGGTGCATGCATCCTTAGTCATATTATATAAAACTCATCCTTAATTTTTTATCATTAAATATCACTAGTACTGTAGGGGACCAAAAAGAGTTTTTTTCTAATCCTTTGACGCACGCACGTGTGTAGATGTGTTTAGGATTCTAAAATAAATAAAAGCATCATAGTTAAAAAAGATGTTTCTACAAGGTTTTAAGGTTGGGGACGCACGCACCAAAAGGGCTCCCTAGGGGCTTTCTAAGGTTTGAGGAAACTTATAACATCGAGGGCTATGACCGCCGATGGTTCCGCCCGTAGCATCCCCATCAGAATTGATGGGGGTGACTGATACTCATATCTTTAGGCTCCTTCGTCTATTGCTCCAAAAGCTCCAAATGTACCTCGCAAGTAAAGGCGAAATGAAAAGTATGTGTCAGAATTTCATATATACGTGTATGGAAGCTAACATGAATTGACATATGAGTGAGTGAGTTTATATATATATATATATAATCAAAATTTTAAAGCAATTTAAAAAGGAATGTAACTTTGCAATAAATAGTCTCAATATGTATGCTTCTATATGGGAATAAACTCCAACACACATACTATCTCACAAGAATGAATCAACATGCATAATTATTTGCAAGAAAGAACTTTAACTCATATGCTTTCTCATAAAAAGAAATCAAACATGTAGAGAAATTACGACCACAAGTAATTCAGTTTGTATACAAGTAACAAAACTATTCTCAAGATAAATAAAATCATACAAATATCAAAATGAATTTCTCAAAACATATTTCCAAAAGAATATAAATGAATACTTATACACATTAAAGAGATTTTTTTTATTAACTAAGTTCGAAAGATACTCCAAAGATAATGGGAATTATTTATATTGCTTATTCAAATATACATATGAACCATTCCAATATATCGACAATGACACTAGAATAAACATTAACCTGAAAGAAAAGTTACCCTTCATTAATTAATTTCGAATTTGCATGCAAAATTAAACCATGAATATACATTTAAATGCTTTCCATCTTTAGCAACATTATATTTAACATAGTGTAATTTATCTCGCATTAATCATCTACCATTATCCTTTGTCTATTTTATCAATGAAATGTATATGGTTATAATAACTTTATATTTGATTAAAATCCCATGTTTAATCATGAATACAATTTTATGAATATTTTTGGGTGCGTTTCGACGAAGCACGTTTAAAAGAATTAAAATTATATAAGTACATATTGATTAACCACGAATGCCATGCCAAGATATATTCAGATCAACATAACTACAAAAGAAATTTTTTCTTATAACAAGTTGTCAATAGAGAACCTATGTTTGACATTTAAAATTATTTTTTTAGAAATACTAAAAAATCGTGTGATTTGTGTATATTCGAATATTCTCATTAAAAAATGGAACAAATCACTAGCTTGCTAATTTAATCTAAAATCAGCTTTATGATTAATAATTCTACCAACTTTAAGTCATTAAAGAATTGCATACTTAAAGATATCCATTTTTTAAAATTATTGTATGAATAAATAGAGGAAGTATTAAACAAAATAACGAACTTAAAGAGGTCATTCAAGATACAAATTGAGAAGAACAATAATAACTTCACTAAACGCTTTTAAGACGTACATATATAGATTCCATCAAACAAACTAATTCAAGGTATATATATGTGAAGACAATTTAGCAAACACATATCACAACTCTATAAACATGGAAATGCAAAGACTAAACATTGCAAGTACTTTAGTATATATATAATTAAAGAGAACAAGTCTTTAAAGCACCTAGGTGATTAGCTGGCTCCCTAATCCAGGTCGAGGTAAGTCCAGACTGAGTTTTGGCTTTTGTCAATTATGTGATTCGTAGGATTCTCTTATTTTTGAACAACAATAAAATATCATATTTTATTATTTTATTTGAAATGGTGACCTATAAGTTCATGAATGTAAAGCCATTCATTCATTTGAGAAAAAAATAATAAAAAGAATTTGGGCTTTAATTAATTTATTGATAGACAATATCTTAGAAATTCTTACTTGGGATCTAATTCTCCTTTTTATTGACGCACTCCTAAGCCATATATTATTTTGTCGGAGTTTACATTCAATTGAATTATTTATCCTCTCATCATAATCATATTTCCATTGATCTCAATGAAGTTAACATCTCACAAGAGGTTATTTAGGGTGAAATCTTATGTTTCATACATAACATTTGCATGTAATAAGAACTCATGCCCAACATTCTAGCCTCTTATTACTCCCCACTTTAGAAGCCCTCAAATTCAATCACATTGATTAAGACTTCATTTGAGATAGCTTTCTTATTATTTTCTAAAGTAAATTTTTAGTACAAAAAATTCTTGAATAAAAAATTTATGAAATCTTTTTATGAGTGTATAATTAATTAATATTTTTTATCATATTTATTAGTGACATAACTAAACTTTGAAGTTAAACAGAAAAAAAAAACTTATCTCAAAATATAGAATCATGCATAGAAATGTAAAGAGAATTTACATAACCTTTATAATCATGCATATAAAAAAAATTTCTCATTTTTGAAGAAGGCCGATGTCACTCTTAGGATCTGTTAGGGATGAATGAAATGAAGATTTTTATAAGGATAGTTGTAAAGCTACTATGAAGAAAGTAAACTTTTTAAAAGTTGTTGTAGAAAGCAACTTCCTCATAGAAAGTTTTTAAGAAAACTTTGAAAAGCAATGGTAAAATTGAAACTATGGTTGTGATATGAAGAACAAAAAACACTGCTCAACTTGGCTTGTTGGTTGAGAGCTTATGCTTCTAACTAAGAGGTCTTGGGTTCGAGTCTTTGTGTATGCGTTGTGTGTGTGAGTTTGCCTTAAATGGCCTAAATATCCCAAAAAAAAAAAGATATGAAGAACAAAACAGTAAGAAAGTTGTGAACATGAAGTTTGGGACGACTTTTTTACTACTTTATAAAGTTTCTATAGATAAAATAATTTTTTAAAGTTATTTTAGAAAGCAACTTTCAAGTTCAAAAGATTTTTTTAAATCAACAAAAAAATAGTTGTCCAATAGAAAATATGATTATGATCTGAAAAGTAAAGCAATAAAAAAAGCTATCCCATACATAGTCTTATTTCCATTTTTAATATATTAGAATAATAGATATAACATGAAGTATAATCTAATATGTAGACACAAAAACATTTGAATATGAGAAATAATTTATGCTTCCGAAACGTTTGAAAATGTGAATCCATGTGAATAAGTAAATATATATCCTTCTTTATTCACTAGATAATAAAAATAAATTCAGAAGTCTTAATGCCGATCACATGATTGCAAAATTAAACTAAACAACAATAAAATCAGAATTGGCATATGATCAGTTAAGGTTGATCATCTTTAGTCTCCTGCTTAGATATGGATTCAAACCCAATCTGCAACCATGTAGAACCACCTTCTCTCTCATTTATATCAATGAGATGACTAAGATCATTCAATCTCACTTCCCTACTCTCAGCCTCCTCTATATTTACATTCAACACATTCTCTAATTGTAGCTCAGTGGCAACAACGCTCGCTGACTCAACGGTGACGCCACGGGAACTTGATTCCCTCCTATGACATCGCATGTGCCCGCCAAGTGCTTGGCCTGATGGAAACTTTCGTTTACAAACTGAGCATTCATGTACTTTGGGATTTTTCTTTGGCAATGACAACTGCGATGAGGTACCTTCAAATGGAACAATTGCTAATGCCATACTTTCGGAGGAAGCCCCTGCTTGATTATTTTGATGGGAAAACTCATCTTGATTATTTTGATGAATTATATTATTGCTTTCGTCATTGATTGATGTGTACTTCATCATCTTGGGTGACTTGATTTCAAGCCGAGTGGCAAAATAACCCCTAACTTTCTTATGGCTAGACCGATGGCCGCCTAGTGCTTGATGTGATGTAAATACTTTTTGGCAAGTCTTGCATTCAAAAATTTGATGCGCATTTGGAGGGGTTTGTGTAGAGACGTGGGGTTCTGGGTTTTCTTGCTGAGGCGAAGGAGGCATGAGGACAACATAATCAGCTTCCCTCCTTTCAGAAGTAGAGCATTCCTCAGCACCTGTGATGTGGAGAACAGAAGAAGAGCATTCCGCTGCATCTATGTTGCGGAGAACCGGGTTGGCATGGGCAGTGGAGAGCCATACAAGAAAATCAGCGACATGCTCTTCTTCGGTAAGCAGAAGAGGCAGAGTAGGAGTTCTAGATCGAGGTAGTGAAGGAGAAAAAAGGCCATTTGAGTTGTCATTCTCGCCATCATCCTCACCAGCACCAAGGAGACCGGGACAACAATGCTTGGACAATGATTTCAACGAACAGAATTCTTTACCACAGTTCTGACAAATGTGACTAGTAAGGAGACGGTTGCCGTCGGAGGACTCCCCTTCAACTCCTGTGGTGGATGGACCTTCGTTCGGGTGGAGGATGGGTTCAATGTTGAACATCCTGTGGACCCGCATATGCCCGCCTAACGCTCTCCCACTACTGAATCTCTTATCGCATAATCGACAATGGTACTTCTCTTCCTCCTGCTCTTGTAGCTTCTGCTTCTTGATTATCGGCATTGTTCTTGCAAATCAAACTTCGAAAATAAGACTCAAACAAGCAAATATATAGAGAAAAGTTCAAGCTATTTTGTGGGTGTGATTCTTTTTTTATTTATTTAAATTTTTATTTGTGGTTGTGGTTCAAAGTAATACTTAGCCTATAAATAGGGTTTAGTTACAAATGTGGGGTTATAATTCAAAGAAGTTTTTTTAGTTAAATATAGAACTCGCACAGCACACCTTGGTTGGTTGGTTGAGAGTTTTGATTAACAACCAACAGTTTTCGGTATAAATCTTTCATTTGTGTTGTGCGTATGAATTTGCCTTAATTGATTTAAATGTTTAAAAAAAATGGAGAGGTACTTATGATATTGAATTATTTTACTATTTAGAATTGAACTAAAATTAGATTAATCAAAATTATTAATAGAAAATTAATTTTCAATAGCTGTATTTATATAAAAAAGTTCTTAATTAATTTATAACTTAATGAATTTTTTTTAGCCGATGATGCATTCCAACGAATTTTATGAGCTAAATAAGGAAAGGAGGACAGAGTCAATGTTCTAAATTTGATATACTAAAGGTCCTTGGCTCAAACAATATAATATTATTTTCTAACAAAGAGATCTCAGAAACAAATCTCTGAAGACTCATCTATAATGAGAAATATTTATTATGTTATATTGTCATCAAGTTAATTACTTTGTTATAAAAATGATTATCTTGCCTTAAAAAATATGATAAAAAAGATAATTTTTATAAGAAAAAATTTAACACCTGAATGATGTTATATATTCTCCAAAGCTTGGTATATCTTAGATAATTGTTTATATATAACATATTGTTATTAAATTTCTAATGCAATTTTGAGTTGATTATTTATTTTAATATAAAACTGATTAATTAAAATGTAGATGTAAAATATGACATAAAATTATTTAATATATTATCAAATGTTAAAGAATTACATAATGATTTCCGTAAAGGCAGCAGTTCTCTTTGGTTACAAAAGAGGTAAATAAGAAATATAACTGGACAAGTATGAAGTTAGTTTTTGTATTACTTCTTCCTTCCTCTTTTTCAGCCCTTCTCTTTGCTGAGAAAGTTTCCATTGTGCAGGCATAAATGGCCATCAAAATCGAGCCTACGTTGGTGGTTCATTTCATTCTGATTTTTTTGGGAAGGTAATAAATCTCTCTCAAATGATCTTTTATTTTTCTTTTAGTTATTTTGAATGATTAAAGGAAATCTCAGTTATGTTTGCTATTACCATAAACATTAAAGGTTGCTCACGTACAGGAAGCGAAGTAGCAGCAATAAGGAATGGAGAATATTGGAAGAATAGCCGACAACAATATGGATTCAAGCCAGGTAGTTCTACTATGCATAGAGAGAATAACATATTTAATTATTTAAATAATAAAGCTGTTCGAAATTAAGCCTAAGGCTTCGTTTGGGACGACTTTCTTTCTGCTTCTTAAAGCATTTTTTTAGTACAAAATTTTTTAATTTTGTATTAGAAAGTTGCTTTAAGAAACAGAAAGAAAGTCGTCCCAAACGAAGCCTAAGTCTCTACCTAATAAATTCTCAACTTCAAAGAGAAATTCTCCACATCAAATAATTAATAATTAATACTTTTATATTAAAAAAGTACTTAGACATAAATATATAAAAATAAAAATCAAATAATAAAAAATTAAAATGAGCTATGTAGTTAGTTATGCATTTAGAGAGTGTGCCTCCTTTTTTTCTAATATGTTAGGAAGATATGCAAACATCTGCAACATGAACAGAATGGATAGGTCAAAGAAGATGTATACAATTAATTGAATTAGAATTTCAATTAAATAGAAGGATCATGCGAATAAATACATATAGTCTTTTTATTTAATAAATTCAATAATATTATTATTTATCATTTATTGTAAAAATAAGTAACAAAATAAAATTTGAATTACTATATGAGTTAGACTTATCATCACTACTCCCTTAGTTAGCTTTGGATCTGATCTCAATCTCCTACCATGAAGAACTCTCCACTCCATCATTCATGTTCATGTGATCACCAAGATTAGCTGGTTTTACCTTCTTAAACTAAGAACAGCTACACCCCCCCACCCACCCATAAAATTCTGAATCGACATATTCTCATCCCATTCTAGCTGTAGAAAAATCATAGGGGGCACATCAAGTTGATGGGTGATTGTGGTGAACTTATCCATCGGTCTTGGCATGTATAGTTCTTGAATATAATGTGAAGTATTGATCATCTACCAAAGAGTTCGGTTATGAGGTTATATTACATTTAATCCATTACAACTACTCCTGCTTCCAGCTCAACAACTTAGGTGCATAAAATTTGTTCTATTCAATGAAAACACTTGTGCCCATCAAGTGCTTGGTCAAAAGGGAATTTCCATTTACAAATTGATCCTTCATGCACCTTTGATTTCTTCTTTGGCAAAGGCGGTTGTGGCAACATTTCTACAAACAGGACGATTACTAATGCCATATATTTCGACAAAGATCCCACTTGATTATTTTGATGATTATTATCATAGTTTTTATTTCCAATCGATGCATCATTCTTTATATCTGGTGATTTGATCTCAATCAAAACATCCCTTAACTTTCTTTTGATTGGTGAGATGGATGCCTAAGGCTTAGTGTGAGTTCAAGAGTTTCTTGCAAGTCTTGCATTCAAAAAGTAAGCGAATAATTGGAGGGTTAGTGTTCTGACAAGGGGTTTTGATTGTGGTTGAGAAGGCAAGAGGATGAGTCGATCAACCTTGTTGCTTCTAGAAGTAGAGCACACCCTTATATATACGATGTTGAAAACAAGGTCGACATGGGTGGTGGAAAGAAAGATAAGAGAATTGGTGAGATTCTCTTTTTTGTTGATTACAAGAGGTGAATGAGGAGTTATACTTCTGCCTCGATAGGAATTTTTTCCTTCATCTCTACAGTGGGTGGACAACAGTGGATAAATACCCTCTAAGTTGTCATCTTCATTACTTCCATTGGCATTGATGTAATTGCTACGATAATGTTTGACGAATGATTTTAATGAAAGAAGTTTTTGTTGCAGGTTTTGCAATTGTGGTTTGTGCAATGTTTGTTATGATTACTACAAATGGTGCATATCCTCTTTCATCAGTGAAGTCTCATTCAATATTGGTAGTAGACAAGCCTTTGTTTAGAAAGGGAATGGGTTCATGGTTAATCCCGTGGGCCCCATCTGCCTGTCTAATGCCCCTGTGCTATTGAATCACTAATTGCATATACGATCGTGGCATTTATGTTTCCCTTGCTACTAATCTATGATCAATGCTATCACAGACAAGATAGGAAGAAGATAATTTGACATAAAGAAAAATCAAGGAGATGATTGATTTTTAAATTGTGTGCTTGTAATTAGAATATTTTTTTCTATTTAAAAATAGAAGTCGAGGTAGAGCTAAATATATTTTTAAAAGAGAAAATTTATTTGAATTATAATACACATTTGTAAGTTTAGCTCCCTTAAAAACAAATCATCTCCCCAATTTCTCTAAACTTCACCACTCTTCTTTCTATTTGGTATGATATAACAATGATGATATACCAACAACAAAAGCTATTAGAATAGTAACTATGGTAGTGTTAGGTTCAATGTTGTTAACGTCCTTCACTTCAATCAAAACTTACTGTCCGAACGTTGACCCATCTAATTGCTTGCCAACTATTTGAATGCAATACTTGCAGGAAACTCTTCACCCTCACACCAAGCCTTAGGTATCCATCACACTAGTCATAAGAAAGTTAAGGGATATTTCACTGCTAGGCCTAAAACTAAATCACCCAATATCGGGTACACACAACCTGAAGATGAAAACAAAGATATGTATAATCTAAATAATCAAGCTAGATTTTCCTAAAAAAGAATGGCATTGGCTATCATCACATTCGTAGAAACCTCACCACAACCATCATTGCCTAAGAAAAAAATCAAAGTTGCATGCATACTTGAATTACAAATGATAGTTCTCATCTGACCAGGTGCTCTGCGGGCATAAGCACTGCCATTGAATAGCATTGAGTTTCTGCACCTAAATTAGCTAGCCTATAATTGTTGTCACTACTAAGTTGTAAGCAAAGTGTTGTAGAAGTGGATTAAATATAATACAACCCCATACCCTAATTCTTTGGTAGATGACCAATAATTTAGATTATAGTCTAGACTTGAACATGGCGGTACCGATGGATAATTTTGCCAAAATCATGTTGTAGCTTAAAGCGCTCACTATGATTTATCTATAGCTAGAATTGGAATAATAAGAATGAGAATGTGTCTAATAGAAATTTTGGAGTACGCTTATAATAAGGTGGTGAGGCTGGCTAATTTTAGTGATTTCATGGACATGAAAGAGAGAGAGAAGAGCTCTACATGCTTGGACTTTGGGATATGATCCATGGCTAACCAAGAGTAAGTAATTATTGGTCTTTACTCATAAATGACACTTTGCCAAATCAAGACAATAGTAAAATTTTTTAATATTTTATTGGCATTTTTTTTTCAGATTTGTTTAAGGATTCTTTTGAGTCAATTTGTTATGTTTCCTTTATAAAGACATCATATTGTAACATATTTTCAAAGCCTCTATATGTATGGTGCATATATTAATTAAAATTTAAAGAGGTTTCATTAAAATGAGATTATTCCTTTATTTTATAAATATAAAGTTATGTCAATTTTAAAGGTCTCAATGGTGAAAAATAACATATAATGATCAAAAGAGAACTGAAAGCAAAATCGATAATTAAACTGTTTCTTGTCAAATAATGATGTTTTGCTGAAAAACAAATTATGATCAAATAATAAAGAAAAACAAAAAAGGGAAAAAAGGTTGGGTCAAAAGAGGTTTGTGGATGTCCTCTTCAACAGATGTTGAGACCAAAATATTTCACCTACATTCCTTAAATGCATATATATATATATATATATAAGTACTTACAACCTTTATGTTAGAGGGAGAGGCAAAAAGATGATGGCAAGCACTACATCGTGAGAAATTTTGGATGTTGCCAGTAACTCTAATTTCTTTGGATGAGTTTGTGAGGGTGTTTCTAGATTGGTTTATTCCACCCTCAACTAGACTACCACTAGAAGATAAATTCTTAAAATTAATCTAAGGTTCAAAGATGATGATGTAGAATGAAGCAGAATTTTTTTTTTTTTTTTCAAATATGCTCTACATTATATTTATACTCAAGTAGAGAAGTTCATACATTCTTTAGAGGTTTTAGGGATTAGTTGAGACTCGTATTTACTCCTTTTGATATCAGAGACACTACAGGAAAATCATTGATTTCCGGCGTAATTTTCCGGCAGCTTGCCGGCGGTCACGTTTCTGGCGGCTTTCCAGTGATTTTACAGCGGTTTTTCCCCACGGAAAATTCCGGCGGCTTTTTCAATTTTCCGGCGGCTTTAAAAAATTTAATGAAAATGAATAAATTTTATGTACTTTTAATGATTTAACAAAAAATTATTAAAAGTTATATTAACTATTTAATTAATTTTCATTTTAAAATTAATTAGTTAGTTACTTTTTATTTTATATTAAATATTATTTTTAATTCCTATTTGGATTGCAGTGCAACAAAAGGAAAGATAAGTATGGGTTTTTGGTCTCCGGATTGCTTTGCCATTTTTAAGAAAATTGTTCAGATGTAGATGATTTTAATCCTATATCAGTTTTCAAAGATTTTGATTTTAACTATTTGATTCTTTACATAACTAATTTTATTGCATTTTTTTAAAATTTATTGAATTTTACCGCACAACTTTTAATATATTATCAAATTGATTATCCTGAATATTTTGATTATAACATTTATAAATTTCGCCAGGAAAAATGAAAGTTAATGAAGATTTGCAATGTATAGAAATTAAGTATTTTGTTTAAACATATTGTTAATACAAGCATTGAGAATGGAAATAAATATATGGTTAGGTAATAGCTAGTCGCTATTACTTTTATTGTAATATGTGTAAAAGATAAGTAAAGGCTGGTTGGCTAGTAGGTTGGTCATATGAATGCTACTGTTATGATTTGATCGGTGGCATGTATATTACTTCTTTAAAGTATTTTGAGTTTAGTTGTAGGTTTTGGATAACCTGATGAGCTTTTTTAGCTCATTATACAAATTTAAATAATTTCATATCAGGTCAAATGAGGAGTGTGAGACTCATTAGGATTCCTCAACTTCATTCATTTTTTTTTTTTTAGTTTTTTTTTTTTTTTGTACTGAGGAACGGAAAGATATGTCGTAAGTGACAAGTTGTAATTCCTGAGTAGTGTACATATTTTTGGGGAAATGAATATATATATAACTATGATTGTATGATTGTTGTTTATTAAAAGGTAAAAAAATAATTCTTTCAAATTAGAGTTTGGGGAGATTGGTTTTATGAATGGTTTTACAATTACTTCAATGATTTATAATTTTTTCATTCAATTGGACATAAATTTAAAGAAAGATATTTGCACGATAATAAGGATTTGAAAATAAATTTACTATGAATTTTCTTACATAAGAATGTTTATTAATAGATTTGAAAACATTTAAGTTGCAAAGTAGTCGTGTTTTATTCAAGCATTAAAATGATTATGCTAAATAAAACTCTTTGATAAGTTTTTTTTATTAAAGAATTGAAATGGAAGAAATTTTTATCTATAATGGATATAGAATGTTGTTGATGTATGCCCCAAATTTCTTAATTAAATATTTCTAAAAATTATATTGATAAAAAAATATTATTTCTTTTATTTATTATTATATATTTTTCACATATACGTTTTTATCTATGAATGTTTTCTTTATATAAAACTATCTAATTTATTTTTCACTATGAAGAATTTATTCTTAAGTTAAGATTTAAAAATCCCCATTGACGCTTCCAAATGCCTTTCCAACCAAAGTTCCAAAGCCTGTGATTTCTACCTTCGATGCGTCTTAGACTTCATTTGGGATGGCTTTTTTGTTGCTTCTTAAAGTAGCTTTCTAGTACCAAACAAAGCTTTAGTGGGCTTGGAAAGCTTTCTGAATCATTGACAGGCTTAGTTTGATTTGGCTTTTTTATTGGTTCATAAATCATCTTTTTAGTAACAAAATTAAAAATTTTGTATTAACAAGTTGTTTTAAGAAATTAAGAAGAAAGTCATCCCAAATGAAGCCACAAAACTGAATAAATGCCCTGCAAAATGATTTTGTTCTTTGTAGAAAATCAACAGTTTGAACCAAAAAAGAGCGATTGAGAGCGCCATCGACGATGTGCTACTCGTGCGCAAAAGAAAGGATGGATTGAAGCTAAAGGATCTATTTGGGACAACTACAATATTTTATAAAGTTGATTATTGAGTTGCTACGAAGAGAACAATTTCTTTCTTAAAGTTACAGCAATCAACTTTCCATCATAACAACTTATGAGAAATAGTAAAAAAGTGATAACAAATAAATAGTAGCCAAATAAAATTGAAATTGTTGTATAAAAAACAAAAAAGTCAAAAAACTGCCTGAAACAAATCCAATGTTAGTGGAGCAGCTTCTTTTTTCAAAGACATCATATTATAACATATTTTCAAAACATTCTCTCTCTCTCTCTCTCTCTCTCTCTCTCTCTCTCTCTCTCTCTCTCTCTCTCTCTCTCTCTCTCTCTCTCTCTCTCAAGAGGAGTCCGTCAATGTCCTCTTCTTCACTGTTTGTTGAGTCTGTTAGCTTGTCCTGGACATCAGTACTTGGTAGCCGAATACTTCTTTCATCTTGGTCCATACAACCATGTGGAGACCAAAGAAACATTGCCAACAATCCTACAAAACTGTTGCTTTATCGTTCTTGTTTCTTCTCGCTATTTTTTACCAAATTCTTGTTATGTTTGCTTGCGAACTAAAGTATATCCAATAGGATTACTTGCGAACACAAGTATTTCTTATCAAATTGGTATTAGAGTAATTTCCTAGGATCAAAGGCGACAGGATTTCTAAAATTTCAGTAATAAAAACATGGCTGGAAAAAAGGTGGGGGGTATTGGAAGGTGAGATCGGGCAACTCAAATTAAATTTGGAAGAAAGTTTTTCTGATTTTCAAAATCATATTTAATTTCTTCCAATAGCAAAAAGATGGAATGAATGTTCACCGTAATGGAAGAAATGTTAAAGAAATTACTTGAAGCAAAGACCAATCTGACAACATCAGAAGCAAAATAAACCATAGACGGCCATAAAAGGGGTGGAAATCTTAACACATGGAAGGGAAGAGGAAACCTGGAAGAAGAAATCTTGGAGGGAGAAGGCAGAATGTCTCCTCTAAAACCTCTTTCTAGGGAAATGATAAGCACCACTTTTGAATGAAGAGTTGCTGATTTTGTTAGTAGAAGAGAAGATTTCTAACACCAAGGAGATGATTTTAAAAGACGAAGATGGGATTTTGGCAACATGTTCGGGTACGATCACCAAAGAGAAGATCGAGCCAACTAGGGAGGATCTCCTCTTCACGAGATGGGAGGATAAGGAAGATTCTAAGGTGACCTAAAGGTGAAAAAGGTAAAGATGCCCATCTTCGAGGGCAAGGATGGCCATGGGTGAATCTATAAAATAGAATAATATTTCGTCGTTAACAGATTGACAGAGGAAGAGAAGTTAACAATAACAGGACTATGTTTAGAAGGAAAAGCACTGGCATGATATCAATGGCGTGACCTAAGACAACCCATCAGGAGTTGGAGGGAGTTTAAAGAATACTTTTTAGAACATTTTTGAATCGGTAGGGAAGAAGATTTCTAAGAGTAATTATTTGCCATAACACAAGAAGGAACCCTCACAGATTACCATGATCAATTTTAATTCTTGGCTAGCAGATTGGACCGACTCTCTGAGATAGTATTATAAGGAAACTTTATGAAAGGACTCAAACTGGAGATAAGGGCTGCACTTCGGGTAATAAGGCCAAGAGGCCTGAGAAAGCCATGGAGCTAGCCCAACTAGTGAAAGATCAGAAGCAATTAGAAAGAGGAGCTAAAGGGAGTCATTCAGGGGGATCATATAGAATGACTACCACCTTCTTAGCCCCCAAGGGGTTAGCACTAGGGAATTTAAAAGAAGTGCCCAAGGAGAAGGCTGGAGGAGGAAATTGTGGTAATTTTAAAAGGCTAATGGAGAAAGAGATACAAGAGAAAAGAGCAAAGGGGTTATGTTTTAGGTATGATTAGAAGTACATACCGGGGCATAAGTGTAAGGACCGAACTCTTCATATTCTCACCGTCTGTGATGACGAGGAATTTGAAGAAGGGGGTGGAAGTGAGTTAGAAAGGGAGGAGTAAGAAAAATTACATCTGGATGTGGTAAAAGTTTCCCTAAACTCCATAATAGGATTTACACCAAATCACACTATGAAGATAAAGAGAGAAATAGCCGAAAAAGAGACGGTCGTGTTGATAGATAGTGGGGCAACCCACAATTTCATCTCCACTCAAATTATGGATCTACTGGGGATAAAATTAAAGGATACCAAGTGCTAAGGAGTACTGATGGGCACAGGGAATGTAAAATGAGTTGAAGAGTTTATAGGGAAGTGGAGTTGACCATTCAAGGAATACAGGTGAGGGAGGACTTTCTTCCTTTGGAATTGGGATGTAAGCATGTTATTTTGGGAATGACATTGTTCCAAACTTTTTGGGGGGTGGACCAAAGTAAACTGGGGAGCACTAAGGATGGAATTAGTATTGGAGGGAAGAAGAATAGTGATCTAGGGAGATGCACGGTAGTCAAGGGCTCAAGTATCTCTAAATCCCATTATCATATCCATCTAAGAGGTGGGCGGGGATATTTGGTGGAGTAGCATCATTTGGAAGGAATTAGATTGGAGGAGGAAGGCGACATTCCCCCTTTTAGTACCACTCCTACAGCAATATAACAAGGTTTTTCAATCGCCCCAGGGCTTACCAAAATAAAGGGAGTTGGAACATGCCATTACATTGAAGGAAGGGGTATCACTGATCAGTGTTCGTCCCTATCGCTACCCTCAGATTCAAAAGGATGAAATTGAGAAACTAATTCGGGAGATGCTAGAGACTGGGATTATCATACAAGCGTGTGTCCTTTTTCTAACCCTCACCTCTTAGTTAAAAGCGGGAGTTGGCAATTTTGTGTAGACTAGCAAGCTTTGAATAAGGGGACAGTACCGAATAAATTTCTCAATCCTGTGATTGATGAGCTTTTAGATGAATTACCTTGGGCGGACATTTTCTAAATTGAATTTAAAATCAGCATACAATAAGATCAAGATGCAGGAGGCACTTATTTCAAAGATAGCCTTTAGGACACATGAAGTACATTATGAATTTTTGATAATGCCATTCAAACTGACTAATGCACCTGCTACTTTTCATTCTTTAATAAATAGGGTGTTCAAACAGTACCTCAAAAATTTTGTGATGCTGTTCTTTGATGATATCCTGGTATACATCAAAACTGAGGAAGAGCATCTGGATAACTTAGAGAGGGTTTTGGGAGTTATATAGGAGCATCAGCTAAGGGTCAACCTAAAGAAGTGCAACTTCGCCCAGTCCACTGTATAGTATTTGAAACATATAGTATCCCAAGAAGGAGTGGCGATCGGCCAAGCAAAAATTGAGGCAATATAGAAATGGCTTAAGCCAAAGAACCTAAGAGACTTGAGAGTGTTCTTATAATTGATTGGTTACTATAGGAGATTTCTGAAGAGGTATAATACCATAGCTTGGCCTTTAACTGAACAACTAAAGAAGGACAATTTTTTGTGGGGAGAGGCCATGACCCAGGATTTTAAAAAATTGAAGGAAGCCATGCCTATAGTTCCAATTTCAGCTCTTCCAGACTTCAAACAAACCTTTGTAGTAGAGACGGATGCATCAGGATATAATTTTGGGGCAGTGTTAATGCAAACTCACAAACCTAAAGCATACTTTAGTCAAGTATTATAAAATAGAGCTAGATTGAAGTCGGTGTATGAGGGGGAGCTGATGGCTATTGTTTTGGCTATTCAAAAATAGCGACTGTATCTTTTGGGAAGCATTTCATTGTCCAAACTGATCAGAGGAGCTTGAAGTATATGTTGGAACAAAGGATGGTGATCGAGAAGCATCAGAGATGGCTATCTAAATTATTAGGTTATGATTTTGAAATTCAATATTGGCCAGGCTTGGAAAATAAGGCACCCAATGCCTTATCCAGATATCTTGGGGAACTACATGAGTTGGCTATTTCTGTGCTACTGATGGTTAACTAGGGGGCCATCAAGGAAGAAAGTATGCATAATAAAGAATTTAAAAATATTGCGGAGGATTTGATGAAAGATAAGAATAACCATTCTGGTTACCACATTGAAGGGGAGAGGTTCTTGCATCAAGGGAAGTTTGCACTACCTCGAACCACCATTTATATCTCTTAATTATTACACAAATTCCACGATGATGTAATTGGAGTTCATTCAGGAGTACAAAATACCTATAAGAGACTAGCAGTTGGGCTCTACTTGAAGGGGATGCACAAGGATGTTGAGGAAATGGTGACAAAGTGTGACGTATGATAAAAGAACAAATATTTAGCAATGGCCCCTGGAGGATTACTACAGCCCTTGGCACTTCCAAATAAAGTATGGGAGGAAATATCTATGGACTTCATAGATGGGCTGCTCTATTCAGAAGGATTCATAGTGATTTTGGTAATGGTAGACAAATTAAGAAAATATGCTCATTTTATTCCCCTCCGACATCCATACACCGTAGTAAAAGTGGCTTCAACTTTCATCAGAGAGGTGGTTAGATGGCATGGAATACCATAAGAGAGTGTCAAATAGAGATAAGGTATTCCTCGACGATTTTTGAAAAGAGTTGTTCAGACACCAGGGTACCATTCTAAAGAGGAGCACTACCTATCACCCACAAACGGATGGCAAAATAGAAGTGGTCAATAGGAGCTTGGAAACATATCTATGGTGCTTCATGTCAGAAACACCCATGTTGTGCGCTAAGTGACTATCATGGGCTGATTATTGGTACATCACTTCCTATTATCCGGGTTCTGAGATGACTCCATTTAAGGTGTTGTATGGAAGGGATCCCCCTCACTTGATGCACTGTGGAAATAACATCACTCCAATGTCATCAGTAGAAGAATAATTGCAAGAAAGGGACTAGGTGTTGGAAGAATTAAAAAGTATATGTTGAGAGCCCAACAAATTTTAAAGAAACAAGCTGATAAACATAGGAGGGACATTCAGTACAAAGTAGGAGAGAAGGTGTTTTTAAAACTCCGACCATACCTGCAGAAGACTATCACCAATAAGAGAAATGATAAGCTTTCCCAAAGGTACTTCAGACCCTTTGAAGTCTTAGAAAAGATTGGGAAGGTAGCAAATAAATTGAAATTACCTGCCACATCAAACATACACCCAATCTTTCATGTTTCACAACTTAGAAGGGTGATTGGGAAGTAAACCACTGGTTCTGAGATACCCGTAACTTTAATTGAGGACTTGCAGGTGATATTAGAACCATTTCAATTTTAAAGGGTTCTCCAGGGTGGAGTCATAGAAGTATTGACCAAATGGAAGGATCTTCCATATTACGAGGCAGGGGGGCATGCCTAAGTTTTTGTTCTCTTGTAGTCTCTTGGGAGTTTTGGGCTCTATACCTAGTGTCTAGAGATTGGGAGAGAATGATCATCCTCTCGAATAGGGGATCAATTGTATCTTTTTCTTATTCTTGTTTTGCTTTGCATTATTTAATAGATTCTACAGATTTTTGGGTTGTTGATTCATCCTTCTTGTTTCTTCTTTCTATTTTTACCAAATTCTTGTTAGGTTTGCTTACGAACTCAAGTATATCCAATAAGATTACTTACAAACTCAAGTATTCTTGTTAGGTTTATCCCTATTCTCTACAATTTAGCAATCAAGTTACAAAGCTGTTATGATTGTTATGACATTTTAAGCACTAGTAATGATGCACTATGCTTTGAATATACAAAGAATCATCCAATCATAAATAATGCCATTTTTTGGGGCACAAATCATAAAGATTTTAAATTCTACTAAGCCAAGTAAGCATAATCACAAATACAAGTCAAAAAATTCACCATTATGCATTTCATAGCATTCAGGTTCACTAAAACTCTAATAAAATTTCCATCAAATGATTTCACCCACCTAAAATTAATCAAAACAAATTATAGCAATTAGGCAAAGGAACTATGAACAATATTACTTCTCATGATCTGATTCAAACACAACATAGAATATCAACTGTGAATGGTGATCCAATAGTTACCCAAAATCCACTTATATAATCATTATCATCAATAGTCTCAGTAATAAAATATTCCCCATTATAAAACGACATGTACAAAAGAGAAATAATTAAAAATTTAGTTAAAATGAAAAGGTGATTCCTTTCAAAATGAAAAGGTGATTTTTGTCACAAGTAACATCAACACTATGGGGGTAAAAAAGCATTCATATGCAAAGTACGCAGCTCATCTCCCTTATAAGCAAATGTTGTGTGACTAAAGCACCTTGCCTGCATCCAGTCTTTATGTAATCTTTCAAAGTGTTCAAAATTTAATTTACCATTTAAATTAAATATATAAAATATATAATAATTGAACAACTAAAATCAAAACTGCAAGACCAATCCTGATTTTATCTCGTTCAATGCAAATTTGGTTTTAGAGAAAATTTGCACCAACCGGCCAACCTGTTATTGGTTGAGCTGATCTCGGTCAATCCTAAACAATTTTTAAAATAATGCATTATATACTACAGTGACTACAAAAATGAGCCAGCTTTGATAACGACACCCTGCATCCACTACAATGCAAGCAAGCGAAAGTTCTGAGCTAGCTTTGCTCTCTATCTGCCTTGATGCCACTACCACCTTCATCCACTTCTTAGAATTATTCATTCCCTAACAAATCATGGCATTATAAATCATTACATACATTATATATATTTATATATAGTAGGGGTGTTAATTTCGGGTCATGGGTTGGGTTCGGGTCAAACCCGAAACTAACCCGACACTATTTGGGTTCGGGTCACGGGTCGGGTTCGGGTCGCTACACATTCTTTATTTCAGCAAGGGCCTCTTACCCACCCCATAATGTAAGCTCTCTATAAATCCTTTGTTTCACGTACCTCACCTCACTCATAAACCTCTCTCAAATTCCGAACTCACTAATGATAATAATTGCTTTGTTTTATTTGATTCAAGGGGCTTCAAAATTAACGATCGAAGGAACAAGATCACACTTCTCCACAGTCATTTCCTTAATGGATTATATCTGATTTCAACTCTTCTTTTGCACATCTCCCTGCTACTCGTGCTTCAGTTGCGACTATGTCCTTTATAGTTCTCTAGCATCATTGTCTGGACCACCCGAACTCCTCCACAAAGTCAATGCTTACAAAATATTTTCCAATTATATGTATTTCTACTATTACAACTATATGTAACATTTTTGCTCTTGCTAAGAGCCACATATTACCTTTTTATGAATCAAATTGTGTATCTCATTCTCCACTAGAACTAATACATGTTGATGTTTGGGGTCCTTCTCCCATTATTTTCTAATCGAGGTTTCTACTTTTATCTTCTCTTACTTGATGACTACTCTCGTTACACTTGCTTATTTCCATTAAAACACAAATCTGAAGTCACTCAAAAGTTCGTCACATTAAAATCACTCATCAAAAAAATTCTATAAGTTCTTTTGTACCCTTAGAATAGATGGTGGAGGTGATATCATCAACAAATCCCTCAACACTTTCTTCTTAAAGCATGAAACTCACCATTAATATACTTTTCTCTACCTACCTCCACCCACCCCCCCTGAACAAAAAAACGGAATTGCCAAACATAAACATCGACATCTTCTTGAATATATTCATACCTTTCTTATTGACTCTCAACTCCTAGCTCTTTTCTACACTGAGGCCAATCTCACGTCCTTCTACCAAATCAATCGACTCCCTTCACCCAATACCTCATCCCTTTCTCCATATAAATTTCTCCACAAAGTTCCTCCCACATGCAAACATCTTCATGCTTATGGATGTCATGTTATCTTTGGCTTCGACAGCTTGCTCGAAACAAACTAGCTCCTCGCTCAGCTCCATGCCTTTTAATCGACTATTGCCACTACTCAAAAAATGTAATAATCCTACTATAGGCCGTATATTCATATCGCAACATGTTCAATTTGATGAATCCACCTCTTCCCTTGCCAATAAATCCTTCTCCTCTTATCACTCCTACAACTGCTGCAAATTCTCCCACTCCTCCCATACCACCAATACTTTCTCCTACATTCACCGACTCACCTCTCTCTACCACTACAAAATAGTCTACACCCATGTCTTCAACAACAACCCCATTATCTACACCACCACATGCTTTTGCAACCTCATCTTCAAGTCCAACAACATCATCTGCATATTCCTCTAACACCTTATTACCACCGCAACATCCAATGATCACACGTCTACGAATAGTCTCATGTAACCTCGTGCTAATCTTAATCTCCAACACTCACTTATTCACCCTCCAACTTGCTATACTACAGTCGCAAAATATCCTGAATGGCGCAAAGCCATGTCTTATGAATTTTATGTGCTACAGTCCCATGGTACATGGTCCTTCGTTCCTTCTTCCTAGACTCATCATGTTATTTGTTGTAAATAGATTTGCAAAATCAAATGACATACGGATTTCTCAATTGCCCACTACAAAGCTCACCTTATTGCTTAAGTCTTAAAAAAATATGGTATTGATTATCAAAAAATGTTCAATCTGGTGGTTAAATTTCCTACCGTTTGCCTATTTCTTCTTGTTGCACTTCATTAAAATTGGTAAGTCCTTCAATTGAATGTCGCTAATGCCTTAAATTCTTCATGGAAAACTAAATGAAACCATTTACATGACAAAATTCCAATGATTTCAACATCCACAATCCAAATCATGTTTGCCTTTTCCATTTATGGTTTAAAACAAGCACATCGTGCCTGGTTTGCCACTCTCACCTCCTATCTTATTTTCCAAGGCTTTCACACTAGCTCTATCGATTCCTCGTTTCTTATTCTTTAAAATGTTGAAATTTGCATCTAATTACTTATCTATGTAGATGATATTTTGATTACCGAAAATGATTCCACTTTTATTACCAACTTACTACATAATCTACACCTTCGTTTCCAAATTAGGAGTCTCGGCACAATATCTCATTTTCTGAGCATTGACATTACGCTTTCTTTTGCCGACACTCACCTCACTCAATGAACCTACATACAAGATCTCATCTCTACTACTCTAATGTCTGCCTGCAAAACAACTGGCTAACCCGCTGCCCTCCAAATGACCATCTGATGCCAATCTTCAAAGTACCTACAGGAAATCAACTCTCTTTCAATAATTGGTGCACTCCCTCTAATGCCTTACCTTCACATGACTCGAGATTGCCTTTATCGTTAACGAGCTCTGCCAACATATGCATCAACCTTTATTTTGCCATTTTCAACTCTTCAAATGAATCTTCGGGTACCTTAAATGCACTATCGATCATGGCCTTCTCATTCCCGTAATTGATCTTTATTTAACATCTTAATCCAACTCTGACTAGGTAGGTGATCGTCATGACTACAAATACACAATCATTTTTTTTTTTTTTGTATTTTTCTTGACCAATCACTTATCTCTTGGACTGTTAAAAAATAATCCACCGTGGTTCACTCTTCAATTGAAGCGGAATATCAATCACTCTCAGCCACAACAACTGACTTCATTTGGGTTCATCGATTATGTCATGACTTCTCCATCAAATTAGATTCCACTTCTATTTTCACTACAGGAAAACTAGTGATTCGTCGCAAATTTGAGGCAGGCTTTGCGATAAAAAAAATTTTTTTGACAAAATTGTTGTGGACATTTCAGTCGCAGAAGTTGCAATGGAATTACAGTGAATTTATGGTGAAAAATCTATAATAAATTTATGATGAATTTTTTGCCCAAATCCTCTGCAATTTCATCGCAAAATCAAATGCAAATCTTAGACAAATAAGTTTTTCTAAACTGATATCCAGGTCATTTTTTCATTCGCGAGCTTCATGCATTCATGCATGCCCAAAACTGCAGTGAAGACCCTTGCTTGTTGACATTCCTTGCTCATAACCCATCCTCTCTTCATTGATGTTCACCATTCTTCATTGTTGTTTCACTTTGCTCCTTCGACGACGTCCTTCCTGCTAAATCAGGATCGGAAGCAACAACAGGAGCTAGCTCACTGTGAAGGTAATCTCCCTTTAGCACGCTTTTTCCGCCAAATCCCTTAAATCCATCAAATTATAGGGTTTACTAAATCTAGGATTTACAGCAATAAGAAGGAAACAAAGGTTAATTTTGTGTGTCATGTATATTCAATTGGTCATAATTCTTGATAAACAAAGGCATGATTCAATCCCTAATTAGATAAAATCTAGTTCAACACACTAAGTAGTAACTTTTAATCTAATGAAATCTTACCATTGGATTGTTAATTTTTGACTCTCTAGTCATCCTCCATTGGATTAGAGCCTGGGAAGTTTTAAAATACTTGGGGCTCAGTTCCACACTATAGCATAGATGACAATTAGTATGAAATTTATTTAATTTTAATAATTTATTTGTTACATTCTAATCTAAGTATATTATAGAAAGATATGCTTGCTAAAGAACCCACTGCGATTGAGTTACACAATCACTCGCATAGGAGTCAGTAGGACTAATAGTGGGTGGATAAGCGAGCTAAGAGGGCATATGTAGGTATATAAGAAATATTATACTTATAGAGATATTGTAAGCGACAATTATATGATTATAAATATTATATTATATTTTATTCGTAGGAAAAGTATACACATATTTGAGAGAGCTAGGAAACAGCTAAAGAGGTATCCTCTATGGATTATGTAGATATTTTTTACTATCACACTTGGATGTAGGCGGTAGACGGAATGCAGAAGGGGAAAATTTATTTATTAGGCTTGTAGGCATCCGCATACGAGGGAGTGTCCTCTTCTGCCACAAACCACTTGGCAGGCAGCCAGGAGTGTTTAGTTAGCCAGCATGTGGCTAACTTAACAGTAGAGTTAGAAAATGTCTGAAAAACTCAAGCGGACATGAACGCTCAGATATTTGAAGAGCTTAAAAGATTGAGCGAGCATATTAGTATATCTCAACCGACGCCTCCATCAGCAGAGCAGGACAACGAGCATACATATTCTAATTAAATTGTCGCATGAGATGGTTTTTGATATATTTTATGTCATTCGATGTATAAGTTATGCTGAAACTGCAATAGTGTTATAACTTTTGTTGAATTTTATTGAATATGATTGGTTGTTCATTAATTTGTATAATTTGCATAATATTTTTTTATTTTATTTGCTTTGCATAACTTTTTTTTATAACTACGCCGATTGTGAATGTTGAAAAGACCAAATAATGATTGTAGGAGCTATTTCTTTTATTTGTTATGCTACTTGTTTGCAGCAAATTTGCGGCAAAAAGTTCAACTCAAATGTTGAAACGATGTTATGGTATCGACGTTTGTGATGGACGCATTTGTCACAAATTGCGGCGGATTAACTGACGTAAATCTACTCCAATTTGTGATGGAATCTACGGCAGACCACAAAAACCAAACAATTGTTTCATTTGAGATTATTCCATCATAAATCCACTACAAATCTGCCGCAAAGATTTTTCGATGAATTTTGTTCATCTAAAATACTTTTGGATGCCCGTTTCACCATCAGAACCATATCCGCTGCAAATCTGTCGCAAATAGCTAGGTTTCCTATCATATTTTGTAACAATAATTCTACAATGTCTATTACCTGGAGTCTGGTGTTTCGTGCCCGCACAAAGCACATCGAGGTCAATCACCGTTTCATTTGGGATTGCATCCATGCAAAACACATTAAGGCTAAGCATATATCCACTACTGATGAACTCGTTGATGTTCTTACCAAGTCCCTACTTACGCCTAGGATTGCTACTCTACACTCCAAACTGATGGTTGTTCCTCCCATCAGCTTGAGGGACCATGATAACGACACCTTGCATCCACTACAATGCAAGCAGTCGAAAGTTCCTAGCTAGCTCAACTCTCTGTCAAGCTTGTCCTATATATATATATATATATATATATATATATATATATATATATATATATATATATATATATATATATATATATATATATATATATATATATATATATATATATATATATATATATATATAAACCATCTAGTTGTCTCTATGTACATACTTTTGCATTATGCAATGGTTAAGTTATTGTTTCTTCAGTCACTGTGACTTATGTAAAGCATTGAATAGAAGGAAATGTATAAACTATTGGATGCTTGGTTTATACATTTTTATGGGCTTAACATGGATTGGATCGAAGATTCGAACCGGTTTACCAAAATATATAACTAACTAACATAACAGCATATTCTCAGCTCCCATTCAGCCTCGAGACTGAGATTTCGCTTTTGTTGATTCTGTGATTCATAGGATTCTTTTATTATATGAACAATTACAAAATATCACATTTTATGAATTTGTTTGAAATGGCAGCCTATAAGTTCATGAATGTAAAGCCATTCATTCGGGAAAAAAATAACAAAAGGAATTTGGGCTTTAATTAATTTATTGAAAGACAATTTAAGAAATCCTTATTTCAGTTTTAGTTCTCCTCTTTATTGATGCAATAAATAATAAATTTCAAAAATATATAATAAGTTGATTTTTAAATTATTGACATTCACTCTAAATCATATCTTATTTTTGTCTGAGTTTACATTCAATTGAATTATTCATCCTCTCTTCATAATCATAATTCCATTGATCTCAATTGAGTTAAAATCTCACAAGAGGTTATTTATGGTTAAATCTTACGTTTTACACAATAACATTTGCATATAATAAGAACATTCTGGCCTCTTACTCCTCACTTTAGAAGCCCTTAAATCCATTCACATGGATTAAGGCTTTGTTTGACATAGCTTTCTTACTGTTTTCTAAAGCAAATTCTTAGCATAAAAATTTTTTAAATCAGAAATTTATATGCTAGAAAGTCGTTTTACAAAGTAGTAAGAAAACTGTCCCAAACAAAGCCTAAGTCACAATTGATTTTGTTATTAAAGCTAAAGCCAGCAATATAACTCTTCTCCCTTATTGTTGCGAACATTTAGAATTTACATATAAATTTATAAAATAAAGGAATTGGCTCATTTTCAAAGAAACCTCATCAATTTTTAAGTAATGTATGCACCTCACCTATGGATGCTTTGAAAATATGTTATAATATGATATCCTAAAAAATAATATATTGTAATATTTCAATATATCGAAATAATTTATCATTGTATAAAGATATTATATATGTACTTATAGTCGACTCGAGTGGCTCGTCGAGACAAATCCAACAAGCCCAAGATCGCTGAATTCCAACATCAATAAGACCTTCAAATGTCTGACGAACGGTATATGATCAAGGGATTTAATATAGGTCATCCATCCAACCACTCCCCATTTACCCTTGATCTCTCACCTATTTACGGCTCATGCTACTCCAAAAATCTATAAATAGACCCCTCATTCCTCTTGAAAAAGGAACGAATCAAGAAGAGAAGAAGGAAGAAGAGATGGAAGAGAAGGAAGCTCCTCCTTGACCACCGCTAGACTTCCGCCGGACTACCACTTGAGACCCTCACCTCCATCGGACCACAATCTTTCGAACCCCTATCTCCTGCCGACTACGGTCCTTTCGACCTCTGTCGCCTACTATGGTCCTTCTTACCTACAACGCCAGACAACACTATTTATGACCCCGGTCTCCCGCCAACTACGGTATTTCGGACCCCTGTCTTCTACCGATTACCGTACTTCTAACCTCTATTATCTACTATGATCCTTTCGACCTACATCGTCAGACAATGATCTTTCTGACCCCTGTCTTCTGCCGCCTACGGTCATTCCGACCTCCGTCGCCTACTATGGTCCTTCCGACCTACATCGCAAGACAACAGTCTTTCTGACACCTGTCTCCTGCCGCCTACGATCCTTCTGACCTCCGTCGCCTACTATGGTCCTTCCGACCTACATCGCCAGACAACGGTCTTTATGACCCCTGTCTCCTACCGAAAATGTTCTTTCCAACCTTCGTCGCCTACTATGATCTTTCCAACCTACATCGTTAGACAATGATCTTTCTGACCCTGGACTCTTGCCAACTAGTCTTTTGGACCCCTGTCTCCTGCCAACTACGGTCTTTCTGACCTCCGTCGCCTACTATGGTCCTTCCGACCTCCATCACCAGACTATGATCTTTCCGACCTCTATCCTATCAATTATTGTCATGCCGATGTCAAAAAGTCAAACAAAATATTTATACAAAATAAAATAAAGAAATAGGCAAATTTTCAACCAACCCTCTTGATATATCATCAAAAAATTTTCTTGACCGGGCATGAATCTCGAGACAAAAATCAAGCCGAAAACTTCAAAAATTAAATCCAGGATCACCTGAACTCCGATACAGTAAACTTACTGTCAAACTGAGCGTCTCAAAAATACGAACCCAACGACGCCAAATTTGACTCAATCCGAGCCCAAATGAGTCCAAATCAAGGACTCGAAGCGCTGTTGAAAAGTTTGTACCACAATTTGTGTTACCAAACGGTCTCCAAACTTAACGAGCTTATAGTCGAAACGAGCGGCTCGACGAGACGAATCCAATGACCCAAGATCGTTGAATTTTTAAGTCATTAAGACCTTCAAATATATGATAAATGGTCCACGATCAAAGGATTCAATATAAGCCATTCATCCGAACCACACCATATTTGCCCTTGACCTCTCATCTATTTACGGGTCATGCCATTCCAGAAAACCTATAAATAGACACATCATTTCTCTTGAGGGGGGAGGGGAGCAAGAAGAGATGAAGGAAGAAGAGAAGGAAGAATCTCCTCCTCGACCACCGCTGGACTTCCGACGGACCACCACTTCAGGCCCTCGCCGCCGCTGGACCACCGCCTGACTTCGTTGCTCCGCCGAACCACCACTTGAGGCCCTCGCCACGTAAAAACTCTGGTGTCTCTTATGAACGCTACACCATCTCTCTTATCTGATTGTGTGATGGATCTTCGTGCAATGCTAAGACATTAAAATATATATTTCTCTACCGCCGCGAATATTCCAAGACGCAACACCTTTTAAATTTTTAACTCGTATAAACACCAAACATGTAAATATTCTAAAATTATAATTTGGTGTATTTAAGAAATTAATTAAAATAACGCCATTTTTAAATATTCCAATTGATTCAGTATATAAGAAAAAAATAATTAATCACAAATATAAATTATCATAGCCATCCCAAAGTAATACATATGAAATTGATTTAATGAATAAAGGTGGCTTTTTTCATAAGTATGGTTAAGGATATCTTAGCATAAATATGATAATAATGATTTTAAAGTTATTTATAATTTTTTATTAGTGTATAATTAATTAATTTTTATCATATTTATTGCAAATTAAATTTAGTGATATACCTAAACTTTGAAGTTAAACGAAAAAAATATAATCTCAAAATTTATAGGCATGCATAAAAATACCATAAGCTTACATACTTACAAAAGAACTTATAAAGAGAATTATCATAATCTTTATGAACTTGTATATAAAAAAAAATTAATCTTTATGATCTTGTATATATACAAAATTGTGTGATTTATGTATATTCAAATATTCTCATTAAAAAAAGGGAACATATCACTAGCTTGCTAATTTAATTTAAAATCAGCTTTATGATTAATAATTCTACCAACTTTAAGTCATTAAAGAATTGCATACCTAAACATATCCATTTTTTTAAATTATTGTATGAATAAATAGAGGAAGTATTAAACAAAATAACAAACTTAAAGAGGTCATTCAAGATACAAATTGAGAAGAACAACAATAACTTCACTAAACGCTTCAAAGACGTACATATATAGATTCCATCAAACAAACTATTTCAAGGTATATATATGTGAAGACAATTTAGCAAACAAATATCACAACTCTATAAACATAGAAATGCAAAGACTAAACATTGCAAGTACTTTAGTATATATATAATTAAAGAGAACAAGCCTTTAAAGCATCTAGGTGATTAGCTGGCTCCCTAATCCAGGTCGAGGTAAGTCCAGACTGAGTTTTGGCTTTTGTCAATTATGTGATTCGTAGGATTCTCTTATTTTTGAACAACAATAAAATATCATATTTTATTATTTTATTTGAAATGGTGACCTATAAGTTCATGAATGTAAAGCCATTCATTCATTTGAGAAAAAAATAATAAAAAGAATTTGGGCTTTAATTAATTTATTGATAGACAATATCTTAGAAATTCTTACTTGGGATCTAATTCTCCTTTTTATTGACGCATTCCTAAGCCATATATTATTTTGTCGGAGTTTACATTCAATTGAATTATTTATCCTCTCATCATAATCATATTTCCATTGATCTCAATGAAGTTAACATCTCACAAGAGGTTATTTAGGGTGAAATCTTATGTTTCATACATAACATTTGCATGTAATAAGAACTCATGCCCAACATTCTAGCCTCTTATTACTCCCCACTTTAGAAGCCCTCAAATTCAATCACATTGATTAAGACTTCATTTGAGATAGCTTTCTTATTATTTTCTAAAGTAAATTTTTAGTACAAAAAATTCTTGAATAAAAAATTTATGAAATCTTTTTATGAGTGTATAATTAATTAATATTTTTTATCATATTTATTAGTGACATAACTAAACTTTGAAGTTAAACAGAAAAAAAAAAACTTATCTCAAAATATAGAATCATGCATAGAAATGTAAAGAGAATTTACATAACCTTTATAATCATGCATATAAAAAATTTTATGATTTTATTTGAAATGGTGACCTATAAGTTCATGAATGTAAAGCCATTCATTCATTTGAGAAAAAAATAACAAAAAGAATTTGGGCTTTAATTAATTTATTGATAGACAATATCTTAGAAATTCTTACTTGGGTTCTAATTCTCCTCTTTATTGATGCAATAAATAAGAAATTTAAAAAATCAAAAATAAGTTGAATTTTTATTATTGACACACTCTTAAGCCATATATTATTTTGTCGGAGTTTACATTCAATTGAATTATTTATCCTCTCATCATAATCATATTTCCATTGATCTCAATGGAGTTAACATCTCACAAGAGGCTATTTAGGGTGAAATCTTATGTTTCATACATAACATTTGCATGTAATAAGAACTCATGCCCAACATTCTAGCCTCTTACTCCCCACTTTAGAAGCCCTCAAATTCAATCACATTCATTAAGACTTCATTTGAGATAGCTTTCTTATTACTTTCTAAAGTAATTTTTTAGTACAAAAAATTCTTGAAAAAAAAATTTATGAAATCTTTTTACGATTGTATAATTAATTAATATTTTTATCATATTGATCACAAAATAAATTTATGTTGCGGAAATAATTTTAAACAGAAAAAAAAAAAAAAAAAAAAAACTTATCTCAAAATATAGAATCATGCATAGAAATAATTTTAAAGTTGTTGTAGAAAGCAACTTCCTCATAGAAAATTTTTTAAACAACTTTGAAAAGCAATGACAAAATTGAAACTATGGTTGTGATATTGATGACTTTTTTTACTACTTTATAAAGTTGCTATAGAGAAAATAATTTTTTAAAGTTATTTTAGAAAGCAGCTTTCTAGTTCCAAAGTTTTTTTTTTAAATCAACAAAAAAATAGTTGTCCAATAGAAAATATGATTATGATCCGAAAAACAAAGCAATAAAGAAAGCTATCCCAAACATAGTCTTATTTCCTCCCTCATTTAACCATCATAAATAGTCTCACTAGTTTCCTTTTTTAATATATTAGAATAATAGATGTAACATGAAGTATAACCTAATATGTAGACACAAAAACATTTGAATCTGAGAAATAATTTATGCTTCTGAAACGTTTGAAAATGTGAATCCATGTGAATAAGTAAATATATATCCTTCTTTATTCACTAGATAATAAAAATAAATTCAAAAGTCTTAATGTCGATCACATGACTGCAAAATTAAACTAAAGAATTGGCATATGATCAGTTAAGGTTGATCAGCTTTAGTCTCCTGCTTAGATATGGATTCAAACCCAATCTGCAACCATGTAGAACCACCCTCTATCTCATTTATATCAATGAGATGACTAAGATCATTCAATCTCACTTCCCTACTCTCAGCCTCCTCTATATTTACATTCAACACATTCTCTAATTGTAGCTCAGTGGCAACAACGCTCGCTGACTCAACGGTGACGCCACGGGAACTTGATGCCCTCCTATGACATCGCATGTGCCCGCCAAGTGCTTGGCCTGATGGAAACTGTCGTTTACAAACTAAGCATTCATGTACTTTGGGATTTTTCTTTGGCAATGACAACTGCGATGAGGTACCTTCAAATGGAACAATTGCTAATGCCATACTTTCGGAGGAAGCCCCAGCTTGATTATTTTGATGGGAAAACTCATCTTGATTATTTTGATGAATTATATTATTACTTTCGTCTTTGATTGATGTGTACTTCATCATCTTGGGTGACTTGATTTCAAGCCGAGTGGAAAAATAACCCCTAACTTTCTTATGGCTAGCCCGATGGCCGCCTAGTGCTTGATGTGAGGTAAATACTTTTTGGCAAGTCTTGCATTCAAAAATTTGATGTGCATTTGGAGGGGTTTGTGTTGAGACGTGGGGTTCTGGGTTTTCTGGCTGAGGCGAAGGAGGCATGAGGACAACATAATCAGCTTCCCTCCTTTCTGAAGTAGAGCATTCCTCAGCACCTGTGATGTGGAGAACAGAAGAAGAGCATTCCGCTGCATCTATGTTGCGGAGAACCGGGTTGGCACGGGTAGTGGAGAGCCATACAAGAAAATCAGCGACATGCTCTTCTTCGGTAAGCAGAAGAGGCATAGTAGGAGTTCTGGATCGGGGTAGTGAAGGAGAAAAAAGACCATTTGAGTTGTCATTCTCGCCATCATCCTCACCAGCACCAATGAGACAGGGACAACAATGCTTGGACAATGATTTCAATGAACAGAATTCTTTACCACAGTTCTGACAAATGTGACTAGTAAGGAGACGGTTGCCGTCGGAGGACTCCCCTTCAACTCCTGTGGTGGATGGACCTTCGTTCGGGTGGAGGATGGGTTCAATGTTGAACATCCCGTGGACCCGCATATGCCCGCCCAACGCTCTCGCACTACTGAATCTCTTATCGCATAATCGACAATGGTACTTCTCTTCCTCATGCTCTTGTAGCTTCTGCTTCTTAATTATCGGCATTGTTCTTGCAAATCAAACTTGAAAAAAAATACTCGGACAAGCAAATATATAGAGAAAAGTTCAAGCTAATTTGTGGGTGTGATTCTTTTTTTATTTATTTAAATTTTTATTTGTGGTTGTGGTTCAAAGAAATACTTAGCCTATAAATAGGGTTTAGTTACAAATTTGGGGTTATAATTCAAAGAAGTTTTTTTTAGTTAAATATAGAACTCGCACAACACACCTTGGTTGGTTGGTTGAGAGTTTTGATTAACAACCAACAGTTTTCGGTATAAATCTTTCATTTGTGTTGTGCGTATGAATTTGTCTTAATTGATTTAAATGTTTTAAAAAAAACAGAGATGTACTTATGATATTGAATTATTTTACTATTTAGAATTGAACTAGAATTAGATTAATCAAAATTATTAATAGAAAATTAATTTTCAATAGCTGTATTTATATAAAAGAGTTTATAATTAAAAATTATAAATTTATGGAATTTTTTTAACCGATGATGTATTCCAACGAATTTTATGAGCTAAATAAGGAAAGAAGGACAGAGTCAATGTTCTAAATTTGACAAACTAAAGGTCCTTGGCTCAAACAATATAATATTATTTTCTAACAAAGAGATCTCAAAAACAAATCTCGATCTGAGGACTCATCTATAATGAGAAATATTTATTATGTAATATTGTCATCAAGTTAATTACTTTGTTATAAAAATGTTTATCTTGCCTTCAAAAATATGATAAAAATATATATTTTTTATAAGAAAAAATTTAACACCTAAATGATATATGTTATATATTCTTCAAAGCTCTGTATATCTTTGATAATTATATATATATAATATATTGTTATTAAATTTCTAATGTGATTTTGAGTTGATTATTTATTTTAATATCAAACTGATTAATTAAAACGTAGATGAAAAATATGACGTAAAATTATTTAATATATTATCAAATGTTAAAGAATTACATAATGATTTCCGTGAAGGCAGTAGTTCTCTGTAGCTACAAAAGAGGTAAATAAGAATTATAAGTGGACAACATGACAAGTATGAAGTTAGTTTCTGTATTACTTCTTCCTTCCTCTTTTTCAGCCCTTCTCTTTGCTTAGAAAGTTTCCATTGTGCAGGCATAAATGGCCATCAAAATCGAGCCTACGTTGGTGGTTCATTTCATTCTGATTTCCTTGGGAAGGTAATAAATCTCTCTCATGATCTTTTTTTTTTTTTTTAGTTATTTTGAATGATTAAAGGAAATCTCAGTTATGTTTGCTATTACCATAAACATTAAAGGTTGCTCACGTACAGGAAGCGAAGTAGCAGCAATTAGGATCATAAAAACAATGTAGATTGTATTGGAGAAGAAATTCTTTAGCACCTTTTATAGAGAGCGTTATGTTCAACCCTTGCTACTGAGAGACTGAAAGTAAAAGACGATTCCATCCTTTTGAAGTTTTTGTTCATCACTCATTCTCAATCTCCTCTTAGATTCTTCTACACCGGATTCCTTACATAATTATCAAAATTTCAAATGTTTATCATGGTCTCCACTTCTACCACCTCTCTCTTTATCAATAATAATAAGTATAAAAACTTCATATTATGACTCCAGTTTCAAAAAGCATGCTAGCAACTAAGGACTATAAGATGTATCTTAAATTTTTAATAGCCATGCAAAGAACTATTACATCAGCTAGAAAATTTGTTTGTACAGTACAATTATTTCTCGTTGCATTAATCTTCCTGAATATATGAGTGGTCATTGTCGAAAATCTTCTGCAGTATTTTAGGCTGCAACAATCATGGAGTTCTCAACTCCTTGTCCATATGATTTGTAATATCATTAAAAATACAACAATCATCACATTGAGGGTGTTAGTAGTGATTTATAATCATGAAAAATCCTTTTTTTTTTTCTCCCTTTCACACAAATATTTTTACTTTTAGAAAAAAAAAGTCTTCAATATCCCTAGGATAAAATGGGTCTGTTTTCATGGTTATAAAATGAGCTATGTAGCTAGTTATGCATTTAGAGAGTGAAAGCCACCCTTTTTTTTTTAATATGTTAGGAAGATATACAAACATCAACAAGATGAACGGAATGGATAGGTCAAAGAATATATACAATTAATTGAAATATAATATCAATCAGATAGCAAAATCATGTTAATTAATACATTTTTTTTATTTAATAAGTTCAATAATAATATTTTTAGCATTTATTTGTAAAAAAAAAAAAAGCAACGAAATAAATTAATTTATGAGTTAGACTGATCATCGCTACTCTCTTAGTTCGTCATGGATATGATCTCAATCTTCAACCGTGTAGAACTCTCCACTCCCTCATTCATGTTCATGAGATCACTAAGATTAGGCATTTTTCTTCTTCTCTAGAGTGAAAGGACAATAAATGAGAAAGACCATCTAAGTTGTTATCTTCATTGCTACCATTGGCATTGATGTAATTGTTACAACAGTGTTTGGATAATGATTTCAATGAAATAAATTTTTTTTTGCAGTTTTTTGCAAATGTGGTTGGTGCAGTGTTTGTTATGATTATTGCAAATGGTATATATCATCTTTCATCAGTGAGGTCTCATTCAACTTTAGCAGTAGACTTGCTGGGTTCATAGTTAATCCTGTGGGCCCCATCTGCCTGCCCAATGCCCGTTTGCTATTGAATCCCTTATTGCATATACGATCGTGGCATTTGTTGCCCTTGCTGCTAATCGTTGGTCAATGATATCGCAGACAAGATATGAAGAAGTGGATATAGAGAAAAATCAAGGAGATGATTAATTTTTAAGGGATCGATGGTTAGCAATGTGTATTTGTAATTAAAATGCTTTTTTCTGTTTAAAAATGCAAGTTGAGGTTGAGCTAAATGTATTTTAAAAAGAGAAAAGTTATTTGAATTATAATACACAGTTATAAGTCTAGCTCCCTTAAAAACTAATCATCTTCCCAATTTCTCTAAACTTCACCACCCTTCTTTTTATCTGATCTGATATAACAATTATGATATAACAACAACAAAAGTTGTTAGAATAGTAACTAGTTCAACATTAGCTTTAATGTCATATATGTAATAAGGGAATCAATAGCAGACAGGAATTGGGGGTACCTTCCTGAACGAAGGCACATCAACCACCAAAGTTTGGTGGGACTCTGTCAGTGCAAGCAGATTTATTCCATATGCAGTAACCCTAACAGTCACTCCACCATCTACAATTGTTAAAACTGCCAAAAAATTGCTTTCATTGAAATCATTTGCCAAGCACTGTTATTGAAATTGTATTGATTCCAGTGGAAACAATAAAGATGATAACTCATATCACCTTTCTCTACCTTCGCCCACCCACTATATATATAGATAAAGACAAACACCCTATTGAACCAGTAGTATCACTTTTCCTTTACCTCTAGTGTTGATTGAAGAAGATAATCTTGCTAATAATCTCGTCTTGCTCTCCACAATCCACACCAGCCTTATTCCCTGCTTTGAATATAGGGGAATGCTCTACTTTTAAAAGGAAGTCAACCAAAATATCATCCACCCTCCTTCACCTCAATTAAAACTTCCTTTCCAATGATAACCCATTCAATTGCTTGCCAACTATTTGAAGGCAATACTTGCAAGAAACTCTTCACCCTCACACTAAGCCTTAGGTAGCCATCACACTAGTCATTGAAAAGTTAAGGGATATTCCGCTGGTAGGCCTAAAACTAAATCACCCAATACCCGGTACACACAACCTGGAGATGAAAACAAAAATATGTATCATCAAAATAATCATGCCACGTTTTCCTTGAAAAGCATGGCATTGGCTATTGTCCCATTCGTTGAAACCTCGCCACAACCATCATTGCCAAAGAAAAAAAATCAAAGGTGCATGCATACTTGAGTTATAAATGATAGTTCCCATCTGACCAGGCACTCTGCAGGCACAACCACTGCCATTGAATAACATTGAGTTTCTGAGCCTAAATTATCTAGCCTATAATTGTTGTCACTACTAAGTTGTAAATAGAGTGTTGTAGAAGTGGATTAAATATAATACAACCCCATACCCTAATTCTTTATTAGATGGCCAATAATTCATATTATAGTCTAGATTTGAACATGCCAACAATGATGGATAACTTTTCCAAAATCATGTTGTAGCTTAATGCACTCACTATGCTTTATTTATAGCTAAAATTGGAATAACAAGAATGAGAATGTTTCTATTAGAAATTTGGAGCAGGCTTATAATAAGGTGGTGAGGCTGGCTAACTTTAGTGGTTTCATGGAGATGAGAGAGAGAGAGAGAGAGAGAGAGAGAGAGAGAGAGAGAGAGAGAGAGAGAGAGAGAGAGAGAGAGAGAGAGAGAGGAGAGCTCTACATGCTTGGAGATTGGAATAAGATCCATGGCTAACCAAGAGAATAGTAATTATCGATCTTCACTCATCAATGACATTTTGCCTGATTTTGACAATAGTAAAATTTCTTAATATTTTATTGGCTTTTTTTTTCATATTTGTTTAAGGATTCTTTTGAATTAATTTGTCATTTTTCCTTTTTAAAGACATCATATTGTAACATATTTTCAAAGCCTCTATATGTATATGGTGCATATACTAATTAAAATTTAAAGAGGTTTCATTCAAATAAGACTATTTCTTTATTTTATAAATTAATATCTATGTCAATTTTAAAGGCCCCAATGGTGAAAAATAACTTATAATGATCAAAAGAAAACTGAAAGCAAAATCAATAATTAAATTACTTTTTGGTCAAATAATAATGTTCTGCTGAAAAGGGAATAATGGTCAAATAAAAAAAAAAAAAAAGTTAGGTCTAGAGATCTCTGGATTTTATCTTCTACAGATGTTGGGACCAAAATATATCGCCAACATTCCTTAAATGCTATATATATATATATATATATATATATATATATATATAACCTCTACGTTAGAGGGATCGAGAGGCAAAGAGATTGTGGCAAGCACTACATCGTGAGAAATTTTTCTTGTTGCTAGTAACTCGGATTGCTTGGGATGAATTTGTGAGGGTGTTTATAGATTGGTTTATTTCACCCTCAAATGGACTACAACTATAAGACAAATTCTTCAACTTGATCTAAGGTTCAAAGATGGTGATGCAGAATGATGTAGAATTCACTTCTTTTTCAGATATGCTCAAGATTATATTTATACTCAAGAAGAGAAGACTATAGATTCCTTAGAGGTCTCAGGGATTTGCTGAGATTCGTATTTACTCTTTTTGATATCAGAAAATTCTCAATTTTAGTGGAGAGTGCTAGGATAAATGAAAATGATTTGAATTACTCTAAGCAAAACAAGGAGCAACACTCTAATAAAAAAGAAAATTTTGAAAAGAGGGACCATCCCAAGAATAAGATTTTCAAATTTGATAGCAAACATAAACAATTGCAATTCAAGATTCCCATATGTGAGCGGCACAAAAAGAGTCATTTTAGAGAATTTCTTAACATTGAAAAATATAGATATTAAGGGCAATTATAGCAATGGATATCAAAGTAAATTATAGATATATTGGACTTTAGAAAGAAAAAAAAAACAATTAGCAAAATATTCTACTATAATTGAATGTTGGAAGAAAGAGAAAGATTAAATTTACCTAACATGATATTATTTTACTTTCTTGTGATAAGACTGCAGTGTACTCCTTAGGGGATTACACTTTTCTAAGGTGGATAGATTGTAACAATCCAAATTTTAAAAATAATTGAAAATTGAAAAAAAAAAATGAATTCCTATTTAAATTGCAGCGTAGTAGAAGGAAAGAGAAATATAGTTTTCTAGTCTCCGAGTAAATTTGTCGTTTTTATAAAAATTGTTCAGATCATGATATGTGATTTTAATCCTATCTCGATTTTAAAATATTTTGATTTTAGCTATTTGATTCTCTCTGTAGAATTGATTTAGTTGCATTTTCTTTAAATTTATTGAATTTTACCGTACAACGTTTTATATATTATCATACTGATTATCCTGGATATTTTGACTATAACATTTCTAAATTTTATAAGGTAAATGGAAGTTATTTATAATATTCTTTAAGCATATTGTTAATACAAGAATTGAGAATGAAAATAAATATGTGATTGGACAATAGCTAGTCGCTATTACTTTTATTATAATATGTGTAAAAGACAAGTAAAGACTGATTGTCCTATTAGTTGGTGATTGATTGATCTGTACAAGATGATAGGATAACAAACTTTCCTTTAAATATGTGGTTTGATATTATCATCTACTGATTCGTGTGATATATTGATTGAGATTAATAAGTAGTCATTACTGTGCAGATGGACAAAGAGTAATGACTTTGTTTACTGAGCCAAACGGTGACCAACTATTGATTACTGAAAAATACCGTGATAACAATAACTCTTTGTTGAATAATGTAGCATATTATTGATTCATTGTTGTTGTTATTATATAATTTTACTGGTTTGCTATTATTGTTAATGATTTATTATCACTATACGGATTTAATGTTACTACATTGCTTTGTTGTTACTACAACCAGCTTTCTAATGACACTATTAGGACACCGTAATACCATTAATTAATTGTTGCGGATATAGAATAACTAGATATATAGTATGTGTACATTATTATAGGGCTTTATTGCATTGATTTGATTATAACAGCCTTTATCAAAGCTTTGATTTTATCACTTTATATGATTTATCTACTGATTGATTGTACTGATATGATGACTACGTTATTGATTCGACCCTCGTACTGGTTTATTGGTTTTATTATTATACCGCTTTATTGAATTCCATATCGTATTATTTTACTATTTTACAGACATTACTGCTACTACATGTGAGTTTTAATGTTCTACATTGGTTAAATGATCATATGAATGCTACTGCTATGATTTGATTGCTAACATGTATATTACTTCTTTATTGCATTTTGAGTTTAATTATAGGTTTTGGATGACTTGTTGGGCTTTTTTAGTTCATTATATGCAGTTAAATGATTTCACATCAGAGCAAGAGAGCAGGAGTGTGAGACTAATCAAGATTCCACAGGTTCATTCATTTTTGTTTTAGTTATTTTTTTATACTCATAACTGAAAAGATATATCATAATTGACAAATTATAATTCCTGAGTAGTGTAAATTTTTTTTTTTTTTTGAAATGAATACATATCTATATTTTGATATTTTGATCGATAGTTTTGTTTCTATTGGTATTGTATTGATTAAAAAAATAGATAGCCATGATTGTTGTTTATTCAAAAATAAAAGAATAATTATTTCAAATTAGACTATGGGGCATGATAAGCTGCTTAAGAAAGCAATAAGAAAGTTGACCCAAACGAAACCTTAAAGAGATTGGTTTTACGATCACTTTAGTGATTTAGAATTTTTCACTCAATAGGGCATAAATTTAAAGACTAAAGTAAGATATTTGCACGATAATAAGGATTTGAAAATAGATTGACTATGATAGTATAATAACTCTCCTATTCATGACACATTTTTTTTTCAAAAAAAAAAAAAAAAAATAGGATATGAATTTTCTTACAAGTTTGATGTTTATTAATAGATTTGCAGGCATTTAAGTTGCAAAGTACTCGAGTTTTATTCAATCATTAAAATGATTACGCTAAATAAAACTTTTTGATGAGTTTTTTTTATTAAAGAATTGAAATGGAACAAATTTTTATCTATAATGGATATAGAATGTTGTTGATGTACGCCCTAAATTTCTTAATTAAATATTAATAAAAATTCTATTGATAAAAATTTATTATTTATTATTATATATTTTTCACATATACGCTTTTATGTATGAATGCTTTTATATATATATATATATAACTATCTAATTTATTTTTCACTGTGAAAAATTTATTCTTAACTTAAGATTAAACCCCCATTGACGCTTCCAAAAGCCTTTCCAATCTCAGTTCCAAAGTCAGCGATTTCTACTTTGGATGCACCTTAGTGGGCTTGGAAAGCTTTCTGAATCATTGGCGGGCTTTGTTTGAGTCGGCTTTCTTACTGTTTTTTAAATTATTTTTTTAGTGATAAAATAAAATAAAAAATACTAAAAATATACTTTAAGAAATAATAACAAAGCCGTCCCAAATGAAGCTGCAATCAAACAAATGCCTTGCCAGAATGATTTTGTACTTTGCCAAAAGCCGACTATTTGAACGAGAAAAAAGAGCGATTGATGGATTGAAGCTAAAGGATCTATTTGGGATGACTACACTATTTTATAAAATTGAATTGTTGAGTTCCTACAAAGAAAACATCTTATTTCTTAAAGTTGTAGAAATCAACCTTCCATCATATCACAATTTCTGAAAAAAATAGTAAAAAAAAAAAAAAAAACGATTGTTGTCAAACAAAATTGGAATTATTGTATGAAAAACAAAAAAGTTAGAAAACTGTCTCAAACAAATCCAAAGTTAGTGGAAGAGCTTCTTTTTTTTTTAAGACATGATATTATAACATTGGATTGTAAAACTTTTTTCTTATTCATTTCTTGAAATTTTTATTTCTTCTACCATTTATAGCCATTCAAAAAATTCAACATATTCTTTTGTTAGATCATATATTTTCTGAACCAAGAAAGTGGATGTATGATAAAGGACGGATGACAATGCAATTCGAATGTTGTTATAATTATGTAGCTGTAATCTCAACTTATTAACTATTTTCTTCATTCATTAAAAAAAAGTGATAATAATAATCAAATGAAATATAGGAAAATAATGGGATATTGTTGGAATTCTTCCTAATGTGATTATAATAAAACGGTTGATTGTTTGTCATGTGCTGCCTACTAATTATGTACAAAATAGTTGTATTATTAATATCTATAACACTGGTGACTGCATACTGCCCCATATTAACATTCATGATTTTGTAAGGTCGTTTTGTATTGTCATTTTTAAGTGAGTGCAATATAATGTTCCTGAAAATAGTTGGGGTCGGAGAATTCATTGGACCAACTTTAATTTTATTTCCAGTTAGATAAGTATAAGATATTATCTTCTTCTTCTATCTTTTTTTAATAATCTTCTTGTTTTAAGATAGATGTGTACAATAATCTTCTATGATTATAAGATATTATTATAATTTTTTTTCATTGTCCATATTTTCGGTTATGATGAGATTAAGCTAATCGCTTCAATTTTTATATTTATGTGTATATTTTATTGATTTGCAGTAGTGGCAAATTACATATAATGATCACGATTTAATAAATATTCAAAATAATCAAAAGAGCATTGAAAGCAAAACCAATAACTAAACCGCCTCCCCTCCAACAATACTTCTACTGTGCAGGGAATAGGAATTGATGACCAAATAATAATAAAAAAAAAAACAATTTGTTAGCTTAAAAGGGGTCTCTCAATGTCCTCTTCCTCTTCTTCACTGGTGGTTGATTCTGTTAGCTTGTCCTGATCATCAGTATTTGGTAGCCCAAATCCTTCTTTCATCTTTGCCCACAAAACCATGTAGAGACCAAAAAACATTGCCAACATTCCTACAAAGCTGTTAATTACACATAACTCGTAAAAATCATTAGTGATTACTTAATCTTAGGCTTTGTTTGGGACGACTTTCTTATTGCTTCTTAAAACAAGTTTTTAGAATAAAAAATAAAATTTGTGTACTAAAAAACTGCTTTAAGAAACAGTAAGAAAGCTGTCCCAAAAGAAGTCATAATCTCATATCTAAATTTGATAACAAAAGTAAAATTTTGTTCTATACACATGAGAAATTATTAGGTGTCAACTTGATAGATGCGCACAATTAATTATGAGATTACTCACAATTGTGTACAACCTCTTATTTGATTATCTTAAATGGATTGGTTTCGCTTTGGGATGGCTTTCTTACAGCTTCTTAATGCAGCTTTCTAGTATAAAAAATTAATTTTTGTATTAGAAAGCTGCTTTAAAAAGTAGTATGAAAACCGTCTCAAACGAATCCTAAGAGCTCATTTGGCACAGCTTTCTCATAGTTTTTATGTTTTTCACAAATCAATCATATTTTTATTTAACTATAACATTTTTGTTGTTTTCTCTATTGAGAAATAATTTTTTATCTCCAAATTCACTAGATTGTGGTAGCGGCAAGAAAAAACTTGTTTGATTTTTTTAAGTAAATTTATAGTACTCACAAAATTTATAGTAAGTTGTAAAAATAATTGCAAGTCATCCCAAAAAATCCTAAAAAAGAAGAAAGAATACTAACCTTTCAAACTTGATAACTTGGCCAAGTATTATTGTTGAAAGAACCGTGGAGCAAACGGTCTGAATGGGATTAAACATAGAGACCATGACTGGCCCCTTCCTTAGCACAGCCCAAGTTTGGAATGCAACACATAGTGCAATCAGCATTCCTCCCTGTATATCAAAATTTTGTTTAAACAATTGAGAAGACTGAAATATAATTAATTATACCTAATTTCTTATGCAAAATAACAAAGATTGACCAGCCATTTGGGAGCCCATTATTTCACATACTAGGTAGAGTAAGACTTCGCTTGGGGCGGCTTTCTTGCTGATTTCTAAAACAGTTTTTTAGTAAAAAATTTCTAAAAAATATATTTTAGAAAGCAATGAGAAAGTCATGCCAAACAAAACCTAAGAAAAAAAAATCTTAAGAATGGATTACTTGAGTTGTTGAGTTACTTAAATAATCTCTCTATAAATACAAGAATATGATCAACTCTTTTTTAAATCCTATATTAAATTGGGTTTATGTATTACTAGATACACCCAAAGATTTTAAATCTTTCATAATTATAACTCATTTCTAAATGTTTAATTATGTACTTCTTATACTCTCAATGTGATTATTGTTGTATTTTTAATAATGCATGATCTTTCATGATTATAAATTATTACTAAATATTTAATTATGTACATCTGTATTTAATGAGTGCATTACTTGTACTAAACAGAAAAATATGTGGGCAAGGGGAAAAAATATACGCACCAGGAAGACAAAGGAGATGATGGCTTGGATACTGATAGTTGGCTGACCAAAATCCAGCTTCCCTTCCATGATAAATTGCACAATTGTAGTAAGTACTGAGGCCAGCAGGGATGTTACACAGCACAAGGACAAGGGAGCCGGGAACTCCATCATTGTCGCAGCCTAAAATATTGCAAAGATTTTCTATCATTCATATAACGACAAATGCGTTCTGAGACAATAATACAAATGAAATTTTGAGGTGAAGTAACAGCTCTATACATATTTGCAGCTAACCCAACGGTTAATAAGATTAATAAATAGATTACTACATTCAGGCTTTTTAACATGCATGTTATGAAGTTGAGCTCTAATCTGAAGTTTTTTTGTATGTATTGCTGATAAAGAGCAAGGCAATGGAAGTGGAGATCATGACAAACTACTGATATTTAGGTTTCATTTAGGGTAGTTTTTTTGCTGCTTTCTAAAACAATTTTCTAATACAAACATTTTTTGAACTAAAAAGTCATTTTAGAAAGCAATAAGAAAGCAGTTCCAAACAAAGTCTTAGATTATTGTGCCAAGAAAAAATTCAATGTAAAAGAACCTAATGGGTGATGATAAGAAGAGGCTGAGAATGAGAGATATACTTCAAGATGATGGAGTGACCTGATAGAAAAATAAATTAATCATAAGGATGTTGTGAACAATTCTACTGTCAGGACCTAAATCAACATTTAATTTAGGCTTCTTTTGGGATTGCTTTTTTAAAACTTCTAATTTTTATACTAAAAAGCCTTAGAATATTAGAAATTTAATTAGTCATTGCATTTTGTCAGAAAGAACTGATACTTTATGGAAAAAACAGTATATGAAAACAGAGTTGAGTGATTTGTGTATAACCTGCAAAACCGTGCTACAGGATAGAACGAGAACTGCTCCCAGCAGACTGCAGCAACCAATGATCCAGTCCTTGTACAGATTAACTGGCGACGGATTAGGCAAGACAGAAGAGCGTCCAAAATCCGCTGGATCTGTAGGACTTTGCAAGATGCTCAAGGCTACTGCTCCAGTCAAGCAAACCAATGTCCCTAGGATCTTTGTTCTAGTGTAGTTGCACTTAAAGTCTAGTTTTTCAAGCCTACAATGGAAATCAATCTCATATATTACTGGTCCATTGCAATCCCAATAAAACAAAAAAATCCTCAAAAAAAAGAAAGACAATCGGGAGAAACAATAATAGTAACGAAACACAGTAAAATCAACAAGGGAGTCCCTTGAAAATATAGGCTTATCATTATTGAAAACAACAATTTTTGATGTTTTCTTCTTATAATATAAGATAGAAGAAATCACTAGTGCATTAGTTCATCACAAAAATAAATTGAAAGGCAAGCAGTTGAAGGACATCTGAAAATGTTCATGGTGGCTGGAGCATTACTTTTGTTCCCTTGGAAGGCTGGAACAGACCTATCCGTTTTTACCAATAATTACATTGCATGAAGGACTTCTCCTTCGCTACAAAGAAGAAGCCAAAGAAACAATACCTGATCAACATTGATGATCCACAAAATGAAGCACTAGTAATGACAAATTTACGAATGGATATAATAGAAGTACTTTTAGAAAAGCATAACAGAAGTTTGCCTAAGGCTTCATTTGGGATGACTTTTTTATTGCTTCTTAAAGCAGCTTTTTGATAAAAAAAATTTAATTTTTATACTAAAAAGTTATTTTTAGAAGCAATAAAAAAGCTATCCCAAATGAATCTATGTAAATGTTGAAAAGCTCTTAAAGCAAAAAATGAGAAGCATAAGTTATCCAGATTTAACAGGTTTTGCAGATCATTCGAGCTTTACCATAATTTCCCTGATTATGCTAGTCTTTTACTTGTTTTCAGGATAGTTAGTTTATTGCATCAGTTGTTTTTGGGTTCTGTGAAACTGCTGCTATTAACATATAAATAGCTACAGGTTTTTGAGTTTAGGGAGCTTGGTTTTTTATTTTCATTCTCTCCTTAAGGACTGAGCGCAATGCTCTGTGAAGGGTGTTATACAAGTGCTGAAGAATTTCTTCTCCAATTCAATCTACATTGTTTTTCTAAATTATATTCATGGTACTTTTGGTTATTCTTCCATTCTCCGTATTGCTCTTAATTGACTTCCTGTGACTAATCTTGATTGTTCAAGAATAACTACAACTAGTATCAGAGCAAAGGGGACAATACCAATGCAAAATTTTCTTAGCTAATCAATTTTCTTAAAAAGGTCCTTAGCTAATCGATTTTTTCTAAAAAAAAACATCTATACCCTCTCTAAATGGATGAGTCAAAAGATCTCAGAAAGAATATGGACGAATTCAATGAAATTATACTTGATCTTAAAAATGTTGATGAAAAAATTGAAGAAGATTAAGGGCTCATTCTCCTCAGCACCTCGCCAAAATCTTGTGAGTACATTGTTGGTGCAATGCTCTATGGAAAGCAAACTTTGATGGGGACTGAGGTAAGATTATTATTGATTTCAAAGGAGATTCAAAGAAAATCTGTGTTAGGATCTTGGAAGATGTTCTTGAGAGAGAGAGAGAGGGAGACAGCAATTTGGGAGGAAATACAAATTAAGATTTTCAGATTTTTCCCCAAATCTTACATCAACCCAAGGCCTCTATTTATAGAGCATTACCAAGGTGTGGTAACATACATGAGCAACATAGTCTAAAACTAAAACAACTCATAACAATCTCCACCTTGATTTAGCTTTACAAAAAAAAAAAAAAAAAAACAAAGAACCACTTGTCACAAGAACTCGAACTTATTGCAATCCAACCGATCGCCCTGGACACCAGCGCGCGCTCCTACCTGCGACTTCGCACGATCCACCTGTCCAATCCCAAGTTCGCGACCATCTTGCCTCCACGAGGTTCTTGATGCTTCAACATGCTCCTATAATTCTCCACCTTGATCGAATCCAAGAATCCAAGATCAAGAGTCTCTCTCTCCGCCTCTTCAGCTGCCTTTCGTGATCAAGAACCAGGACGAACCAATCTTTCCATCTTCTGCAAGGCCAGTTCTCCAATTCTGCCGGTCTTTCTACACCTCGTGCCCGCGCCCTGAGCCTCCAGCTCCTCTACCGCGCCTTGCACTCCTGTGCAACCTCCTCGTGCACCGCACGACCTCGCACCTTCAGGCGCCCCGCATTCCCGGTACTACTCCCCAAGAACAAGCCGATACTACCTTAGTGTCTTCCGGACTCCACCTGAAGTCCAAAACTCCACCTGAAGTCCAAAACTCCACCTCCAAAGAAGATCTTCAACAGTAAAAACAAAAAGCTTAAAGAGAACAGCAGGAACCGAAAAAATGCCAAAGAACAAGAATAAAATCCCAAACTGAAACTTGATTCAAGATCAAGCAAAAAACTCCGGCCTCAACGGCTTCCATGCCTCCGCTCTTGTTCGTCTTCTCAACTTGCTAGACAACTCTAACGTGCCTGTCTCTGCACAAATCACGTGACCCGACTTCTCCACTTGAAGCTGTTGTTCTGACATCGAGATCAAGATTCCGGTGAGGAATTCTTGAGCCAAAAGGAGTTAGTGCTAACTCCGGCTTCCTCCCGAAGCCTCCCGCTCCAAACTTTTAGTCTGACTTCTTGTACGACCGTGACACCGGCAGCAAAAAGTTGCCTCCAATCGCGGCACCAGGCCGCTATGCCCGAACGGCCTCCCGCGAGGTTTCAGCGATCCGCCTTTTTCCGTTTCTTCTGCTGATTCCGAACGAACATGCGACTGATCCCGCGATCGAACTTTGCGGGATGCTCCAGCTTCACCCGAGCGATCAAGCCAGGCTCCGCCAGAAGCACGCGCGGCCACCTTTGCCGCTCGGTCCGACGCCAACCTACCTCGCGTGTTCGCAAGACCCGTGATGCCACCTCCTGCTGATCAAGAAGCCCACGCCGGTGACCCTTCTGATCAGACTTTGTCTGATCCGCATGTTCGTGTATCCAAGTTCGAATGCTCCACTTCAAGAACGCATTCCTCCATCTCCCTAGCTCTGATACCATTTGTTAGGATCTTGGAAGATGTTCTTGAGAGAGAGAGAGAGGGAAGGAGAGCAAATTGGGAGGAAATACAAATTAAGCTTTTCAGATTTTTCCCCAAATCTTACATCAACCCAAGGCCTCTATTTATAGAGCATTACCAAGGTGTGATAACATGCATGAGCAACATAGCCTAAAACTAAAACAACTCATAACAATCTGAAATAAAAAATGGAAGGTGTGGTGGCAGCCTACTGGTAAGAGGGAGAACAGATCAAAGAACCAGCAAGTCCAGCAAGAACTACTGCAGAAGATCAAGATGGAATTCCAAGGATTCAAGAAGATGTTTCCATTGCCACAAGGACATTTTAAGAAAAAATGATCGGATAGAAACAATTGACAGCAAACTATTCCTGGATGTTTTTATTCATGTTCTTCTTAAGGATTAAGAATGCAGTAAGAACTAACACGATTCCTGGATGTTGGGAAATAAGTTCTACCTGAGACAAGCCGCGATTATGAAAATAATCCCCGGCGCAAGGTTGGGCATGGCCGAGGCTATAGCTGGGGAAGTTTTCTTGATTCCCACGAACATTAGAGATTGGAATGTAGTCACCCTGCAAGAATAAATCAATAAATAAATAATGGACAACATTATTTCCCAAAATGCAAGGAAGACAAAACTCTAAATTCCCCTTTTTCCTCAGTTAGACTAATTCTCATGGAGGTTTTCCCATTAATCATTCAAAAATAACTAAATAAAAAGAGCATTGCAGTTTTCAATCATGAGAGATTAATTACCCTCCCAAGGAAATCAGAATAAACTGAACCACCAAAGTAAGGCTCAATTTTGATGGCCATTTCTTCCTGCACGATGGAAAGCAAAAAATCAGAATCCTAAACAAAGATAACTGCTACACAAAGAGGAAGAAGGAAGAAAAACAAAAATTAATCTCGTACGTACTTCTCCAATGCAATTGCGAAGGGGAAGATGAAGAAGGCCATCGCCAAGCTTCCAATGATTACGAGGAACAGAGGCTTGATTCCGAGGGATAGGATAGGTTTCAAGAGCACTATGTAGAAAGCGCCTATGATCTGCACAGCAATGAGGCCGGAGATGATAAGAAAATCCTCCATGAACTCCGCATTCGGCTTCCTCCCCGTCGGGGCCAGCGTCGAAGCAGGGTGGCGTGGCGGCGAGCCCGACGGTCGCCTCCTGGTCGGAATGCCTGCGATGTTCGCGGCAGTATTTGTGGCGAGAGGACGGTTCGGGGATTGAGGATTATTATTCATTCGGTCATTTGTCTCTCTTCGCAAGCTTTCTCTTTCCCTCCCAATGGAACAAAGTACGTGGCCGAATGCATCTCTCGCCAACGACAGAGAGCAGTCGTTGGGAATCCGCATAAGAAATTTTATGCGGATTTCTTCACGATCAGAAATTCATAGCGTTGAGAGTCTTGTGAAGGGTATGATGGACGGCGACGCATTGTTTCCGTGTACTGATTTTTATGCGCCTCTCTTGTCGTCCCAACGAACCAAAGGCCCGCTTCGGGTACAAAACGGTGGAAACGGAGGCTCTGTTTATTTCGGTAAAACATATTTTGAATTTATTGTACAGAAAATTACTTCGTGACTAATATTTTATTTAAGTAAAATAACTGTCAAGTTATTATGTTGTATCTGTATAGGAATAAGTTATTTTGATACCTATTGGGATTGATATGTTATTGAAAATTTTCTTGATCGGTCATGAATCTCGAGGAATATTCAAATTAGAAACTTTTAAAATTAAATTTGGAACCATTTAAACTCCGATTTCTACAAGCTTATAGTCAAATTGAACATCTCAAGGCGATAGCCCAAATAGATCCAAACCAGGGGACCAAAGCGTATTTGAAAGGTTCATAGCATTGATTGGATGACCAAATGATCACCAAATATGATATGCTTTTAGTCGAATCGAGTGGCTCGACGAGACGAACATTCTATGGTTGAGAGAATCAGTATGGGACATCAAATGAAGCTCGTCGGATTTACCATGGATCTCCTTTATTTCTACAGAGTGTGTCACAAAAATCTATAAATATACCTCCACTCTCTACATGGAGGGGACATTTTTCTGGAGATTGGAGAGAGTTTTGAAGTTTCAAAGATCTAGAGCTCCTCCACCTAAGCACCAACGCAAACGAACTCCTATCGGTCGACTAAACCACCGCTCGATTGCTCAACCACCGTCAAACCTTCTCGTTGATCTCCAACGAACTTCTACGGACCACCACCGGACCTCCGTCGGACTTCCGCCAAGTACCATTGGATCTCTGTCGGACTTCTGCTCAACCACCGCCCTGCCACCGACCACCGCCGGACAATCGTCGGCTATCGACCACCATCGGAGCTCGCCTATCACCAAACTTCTGCCAGACCATCACTTGACCTTTGATTGTCGCCGGACATCCACCCGATTAACACATGAGTTAGACTTTGGCCTGACCTCCGTTCCAGCTTCGCCGAACTCTCCAACTATTGTAATTGTACCGCCTCTAATAAATATTTTAAAATTTGACAAATCTTGTGAGAATGCTTAGCAATGCTATCTAGGATTTAGGGTGGTTAACTTATATGACATTTGCGTTTTAAATATGAGTTCTTATTAATTTAATTTTAATTTGAACTACAAATATTATAATTAGGATGTTATTTAAAAAAAAGTATTTAATCACTAATTTATTTAGGTGTTATTTTAATAAGTATTTTAGTGTAATTAAAATTATGTAATTAATTATTTAATTAAAATTTAAATTAATTGATATTTAATTACTATTTATACTACTAAAATTTTCATTAATTTTTAAAAATTATTTTAGTATATTTATAATTATCTAATTAATCAATTAAATATTCTATTACTAACGAGTTATTTAATTAATATTTACACAACTAATTGCGTAATTAATTAATTAATTAATTAATTATATTTAAATTATAATAATTAAGCTAATTAAACTACGTCTAATTAAGAAACTAAGAATTAATCTAATCCTTATAGCCGGGTTGGCTATCCTGTTTTCTGTCTTTTCGTTGCCGTTGGCGATGAGTAGAGCGTCAGAGACTTCGGCTTCGCTGGTTCGCGTGAGGTAGGGCAAATTATTGCCTCAGGTGACCGAACGCAGAGATGCGTTCGGTCTCTCTCTGTCTACAGTAACCTGCGCTTTACTGTAGCACTGCTACAGTAAAGCGCAGGTTACTGTAGACAGAGAGAGACCGAACGCATCTCTCTGTCAGGTGACCTGATCCAATAATTTGCCGTGAGGTAGAGCTTCGATCGACTCGATTGCCATTGCCTGTCTAGGGTTTGCTTTTCCTCTTCTGCATTTATTCGTTGCTGTTCTGCTTCGCATGAAGTAGAGTTCTGAAAGAGTAGAAGCTTCTCGGCCTTCTCTTTGACGTTGTTCCTGTTGATAGGAAGTTGCGCCAGGAGATCGCCGCAAAGTCAACGATATTTCTCCCCTTTCGCGCGCTTCTTCGGTCGGATTTACGAAATCCGCAAAAAATTCGGATTTACGATATCCCGGATTTGGGACAAAAATGACGAAAACGCCGTGAAGTTGAGATTAGACTTACCGTGAGATTTAACTTTGTATTTTTGGGCGTTTGGCAGGATTTAGCTCAAATCTTGCCTAAATCTGGCCTAAATCCTGCATCCAAACAGGCCCTATTTTTGCAAGTAACACTACAAAAATTCCAATTTGTCGTCGACCTCCTCTGTGTTAGCTCTATTCGAAGATTCGGCCCTGCACCTGTCCATCCGCACGTTCAAGCTAGGTAAGCCATTGATTTTGTTTGTTTGTTTTTTCTAAATATTGAAGGTGTATTTTGAAACAGGCCCAAGGTTTTTATGCCATGCTTTTAATTACTTTTTAACTGAAGATCTTTCAGTTTCAGGAAAAGTAATGATTTATAGAAAACATATTGAGATAATGTTTATGAAGAAAATAAATGCTGGCTTTATATGATTTGATTGTGTTATGTAGATAGCCCTGAAAATAGTATTCATGTAATGTTGTTATATAGAAAGCTTAACTGCGACTATTATGTCTTTTGTTGTTTTTCTTAAAACATCCAGACGTACACAAATGTGGCATGTGAGAAGTTCTGTAGAACAGAGACAGAGAAGCTCTGTCTCACTGAAACGGAAAGAAGCTTTGCAGGAATATTCTATATTATTTTAGTATCCATTACATGTATTTATACATTTCGTATGAGCTGTACCCGTACAGTACAGTTGTACATTACAGCTGTCATATAACTGAATTATCTTGAAACGTTCTTGAGTTGTCTAACACCCTCCCTCAAGCTGATGTTTCGGTAGAAGATATCAGCTTGGATGATATCAATCGGAATTGAGCTCTGGGTAGCGACTTTGTGAACAAATCAGCAAGTTGATCCTTGCTTGAAATGTGATGAACATGAATTGTTTGATCTTTAATGCAATTTCGAATGAAGTGACAATAAACTTCTATGTGCTTTATTCGAGCATGGTAAACTGGATTGTTTGCTAGTGCTATAGCTGATGTGTTATCACAATATAACATAGTGGATGAACTTTGCGGACAGCCAAGTTCTTGTAGCAATTGTCTCAACCAAATTATCTCAGCAGCAGCTGAGGCTAAAGCTCTGTATTCTGCTTCAGTTGATAATCTAGCAACAATTGTCGGTTTCTTTACGCTCCAGGAAATAGGAGAATTTCCGATAAAATTACAATAGCCAGTCATTGATTTCCGATCCAATTGATCACCCACCCAATCTGAATCTACATATGAATGTAGTTTAAGTGATTCTCCAGAAAGAGGCAGTCCATAGTGATTTGTACCTTTAAGAAATCGTAGTATTCTTTTTAATGCTTCAAAGTGACTTTCTAAGGGATGATGCATATATTGACTCACTTTGTTTACGACATATGAGATATCTGGTCTGGTTAAGGTCAAATATTGAAGGGCTCCTATTAATTGTCGTTACAGCAGCGGAATGTTACATGGGATGTCTTCTGATTTGATCGCTGACGTTTTTAATTGAGTTGGAGTAGCCACTGGTTTACAGTTCTGCATACTAGCTCGTTCTAATATCGTTTGAGCATAGCGATATTGATTTAAAATAACACTAGATGGTGTATACTATGTATGAATACCGAGAAACTGAGATAATGAGCTCAGATTTTGCATCTTAAATTTGCTATGGAGGTGATCCAGAATTGACTAAATGGTTTCTGTGTGGTTTCCTGTGAGCATGATACCATCCACATAAAATAGGAAGTATATTTGAATATTGTTTTGATTATAGATCACGAGTGATGGATCAGCGGTGCTTGTTTTAAAACCAAGTGTATGCAAAACTCCAGATAGTGTTTCAAACCATTGACAGGGAGATTGTTTCAATCCATAAAGAGCCTTTTTGAGTTTACACACATGGTTTGAATGAATGGCATCTGAAAATTCCGATGGTTGTTTCATATAAACATTGTCCTTAAGCTTACCATTCAAGAATGCATTTGATACATCCAATTGATGTATATTCCATTTGTAATGAAGAGCTAAAACAATAAGAACTCTAACTGTAGGTGTTTTAGCTATTGGACTAAAGGTCTCATGATAATCTAGTCCGTATTCTTGCTTATAACCCAATGCTACCAATCGAGCCTTATATTTGGCTATGTTCCCATATGAATTATACTTTGTGCGGAATGTCCACTTAAATCCGAGCAGATTTTGGTTGGAGCAAGGTGGGACTAAATCCCACGTGCCTTGTGATTGAAGGGCTTGAAACTCTTCTGACATGGCTTCACGCCATTGTTTTTTCTTGCAGGCTTGGTTGTATGAAGTAGGATCTTGATGAGTGAGATTGAATACTAGCTTTGGTTTAAGATAGCCAGTTTTGCAGCGAGTTTGCATGGGATGTATTGACTGTTGTTTGAATTTGTTGGTGGTTGTATCAGCTGGAGGTAGGACATGAATGCTATTATTAGAGATGGATGTAGGATCGGGTACATGTGTTTGAGAATGATCTTGTGGAGCTAGAGAGCATGAAGATGCTTGCGGTTGAGAGGAAGTTTGTAAGTTCATGGGACGAGGGACTGATTTTGTATGAGTTTTTGGAATTGCTGATGATGGTACTAGAAGCAGAGGTGATATGTTGTGGGAGGAATTTGGCGAATCTAGTGGTAAGGAATGTGATGATGCATGGTTATGATAGGGAATCTCACTTTCATTAAACACGACATGTCTGGATGTATAGATTTTGTGAGTATTAGGATCAAAGCAATGATAGCCTTTTTGAGAACCGGCATATCCAACAAAAACACAAGGTGTAGATAGGGGTGATAGTTTTGATTTGGTGTAAGGTCGAAGCCAAGGATAGCACAAGCATCCAAATGTCTTGAGGTGATCATAAATCGGTAGTTTGTTATATAGATATTCATAGGGAGTTTTGTTATGAAGTTTAGAGCTTGGGATGATGTTAATGAGATGTACAGAGGTAAGAAGGGCTTCAACCCATAATTCATGTGGATCTTGGGCTTGAATGAGAAGACTTCTAGTTGTCTCAGTGATATGCCGGTGTTTGCGTTCGGCAATACCGTTTTGAGCCGGTGTGTAGGGGCATGAGTATTGATGTGTTATTCCCCAAGCTTTGCATACTTGTTGAAAATGATGATTAATGTACTCACCGCCACCGTTTGTACGAATGGTTTTGATAGATTTACTAAATTGACATTTGACCCAACGATAAAATTTAATGAATTTATGAACTACATCAGATTTTTGATATAAGGGAAATACCCAACAAAATCGAGAGAAGTTATCTATGAATGAGACATAATAGCGATAGCCATGTATTAAAACACAAGAAGAAGGCCCCCATACATCCGAGTGGATGATTACAAATACAGAAGCAGTGGTGGAAACAGAAGAAATAAATGGTAATTGTTTGCTCTTGGCAAGATTACATGTGTTACACTTCTTAGTGAGTAAAGCAGTACAAATTATAGGATTTTGATTGGCAATAATTTGAAGCTTGCGATGGTTAAGATGACCAAGGCGACTGTGCCATAGGTCTGGAACCATTTGAGCCGAAAACAGAGCCAACGATGATGTGTCTTTGGTCGGATTTATGGAGTAGAGGCCGTTGTGACTAGGTCCCTGAAGTAAAAGACGATTGGTCCGAGAGTCCTTGATTTGATAGCAAGAGAGGAAAAGGATACCGTGCAGGCATTGTCCTGAGTTAGTTGATATACGAATAGAAGGTTAAATGAAAGATTTGGAACATGGTGAATATGATTTAGTTTAAGGTTACCTGTAGGAGTTGTGAGGAGACCTTTGCTAGTATTTTGAATAGGTAGTTGAAGCCCATTGCCTATTGTAACTTCTGAGTTACCAGTGTAAGGTTCTGCTGAGCTGAATTGAGTAGGATCTGATGTTAGATGAGTTGATGCTCCACTGTCCAGGAACCATTCATTGGATCGGGCTTCATCTGATGGACTGAATAAAGCGGTTTTTGATGTTTCTTGATATGTAGGATTATGTCTGTGCCAACATTTGAGAGCTGAATGCCTTGGTTCTGTGCAGATTAGACAAATAATAGATCTGTTTGATTGTTTTTCCCCCGAGCCTGTTGAATTTCGAGAATTGATGTTATTGCCAGATCGTCCACGGGAGTTAATGTACCGACCACGCCCATGTACGCGAGATGCAGTTAATGCCATTGTTTTATATGAGATTTGAAGTATTTGTAGATCACGAACAACTTCTTGAGCAAGAGTTTGCTCCTCGGTGCAAAGAAGTGTGTATAACTCATCAAGATCCAGAGGCTGACGGCTAGTACGAATTGTCGTTTTAAATGCTTGATACATTGCCGGTAACCCATTTAACGTATGAAGTATAATATCTTCCGGATCTATTTGACATTTTGCAGCTGCGATCGCATCTATCTTTGATTTTACAAGAAGTAAGTATTGAGTCATTATGTGATCACCTTTTGATAGAAATTGAAGCTTGTTTTTCAGTTGCATTATAGGTGATCTTGTCGAAGCTTGAAGACGATGATTGGGTGTGGACCAAATCTCAGCACAGTGAGTCAGAGAGAGCACATATGGTAAAATAGAAGGTGAAATAACGGACAGTAATGCCGCAGCTAGATTTTGATCCAGTAATATCCATGTATCATGTGAAGATTGAGCTCCAGTGGATGAGGATGTTTGTTGCGACGGACATGAGCAAGATCCATCAAGAAATCCTTTGAACCCATTTGCGGCGAATACTTTTTCGACTTGCGATCTCCATAGTGGAAATTTATCGGAGGTTAGTGTTGTTGATACTAGATTCTTGATGTTACTGATCAAGAGTTTTAGCTGTGGAGTGATTTGGGTGGCATTGATAGATGAAACACTATCAATTGAAGGTGAGGAAGAAGTGGAACCAGACATTTTAGAATCTAGAAATGGGACGCAGAAGAAGGTAAGAGAAAAAAATGGTGGATCAACGATGCTCTGATACCATGAGAAGTTCTGTAGAACAGAGATAGAGAAGCTCTGTCTCACTGAAATGAAAAGAAGCTTTGCAGGAATATTCTATATTATTTTAGTATACATTACATGTATTTATATATTTCGTATGAGTTGTACCCGTACAGTACATTTGTACATTACAGCTGTCATATAACTGAATTATCTTGAAACGTTCTTGAGTTGTCTAACAGCATGAACAAATTTGCAATATCGCACAAACCAATTTAATAAAATAGATACATGATAATAGTGTCTCAAAACTTGAGTATAGATAGTTGTGTTTAGACTAGATTTTTGTAAGGTTTTGACTTTTTTGTTTTTAATTTTGAATGTAAGAATTATGTATAAGTTTATACAGGAGGGCAAGCCTTCAGTTCTTGATATATCTTAGCTTGAGGGATATTTGTAGGAGGGAACACCCGTGTGTAGAGATTCTAAAGGAGTCCTACATGTGAAGAAGTTCTTGATGAAGAGAAGCAAAAGAGCAAAAGGAAAATTAACACATGAATACCAAGATATACTTGGTTTAACTTTTTACCCATCCACTGTGCGATGAGGGGGAGATTTCACTATGGAAAATACAAAATATACAAGTTACGAAGAAGATCAACCTTGCTCATTAGCCAACGATAGCCAAAAGAAGACAAAAGGAGTAGGAATAAGATGATGTGGAGGACTATTCTATTATATCCAGAAGTTCATGTCTCAAAAAGTTTTGTGGATCCTTAGAGGTATTCTTGGTGTGGCCGGTGAGTTGTTGGGGACATAATCGGTGATAATATTAGTAGACACAAGTCACCTCTAGATTGGTTGGACTATGTGACATATGATATAGGAAATGTGATCCTTTCATTTGGTGATATGCTTTAAAATTTTTATAGAGATTAATGGATATCTAAAGTAGATTCATGTGGGCTCCAAAAATTCGGCCCCGGCCTCCCCCGCTTATTTTTCTTCGAGGGAGTTTTAACAGATTAAGTTTTGGGGTAAATTTTGGAAGGTATATGAGTTTGTACATAAGACACTACCCAGAGATTTCTCCCTCATTTTACGAGGACTTTATGATTTGAGTTCTGGTTTTCTATCGGCGTAATCCCCTATAGTTAATTACCCCTCCCAATCATGAGAGAGAACTTTCGATTAAGGCTAGTCATCAATCAGATACGTAGAAATATGTGTTATCTGACATATAGTAGCAGCATGAGTTTAAGATATTGGAAAATTTGAAGATTTGATATTTAAAATAAAATTTTCATCACATTGTACTTAAAGCAGATGATGGGGGAATGGATGATGGATCGGATGATGGACCCTATCAAGAACCCATGGTTCTGTCGTCTCGGACCATCGTGATCTCTGGTCTACTTAGTCAGAGTAGGTAGTCGACCCAACCTAACAGAAGGATCCTTGTCGGTGTTGACCTCGATTTTTGCTCAAATATTCTCGAGCACTTTCGATTGATTCGATTAGACTTCGTCGAGCCCAATTCGAATTCGAATCGATCCGAATTGGTTTTAATTTGACTCGACCCTGTTCAATCAAGCCCGAACAATTTGTTTTGACTGTGACGAGCTCAATTTGACCCGAATCATCTTTGATTTGATTTGATCAAATCAATTGAGCCTAGTCCACTTTCCCCAAAATTCAAATTCGGTCGCGGCTGCAGGTTTCTGTCGCGTGATCACCTACTTCTGTGTTTTTGTCGGAGTCTCGGAGGGAGATCTGGGCGACACAGAGCCGTTTTGAGCTTCTGGAGCAGAGAAGAGCTTCAGAGAGACGTTAGAAGGTCGGGAGGAGGCCTTCGGTTAGGGCATTGGGACCGGCTCCCTCTCTCTCGTGGGCACAAGCTAGAAGAGACCGAAATCTCTCCAGCTCCCTCATCCACACGCTCCCTCTCTCTGGATCTCACGCCCCAGCCCTCTCTCACACGCCCTCTCACTCTCGGATCTCTCTTGTTCGCGCGACCCAGGTCACGACCTCCCTCCTCCGTCCAATCTCGCCTCGAGATCGAACTCGATGCCAGCCTTCTTTGCTCCGTCCGCAGGCCGCAGCAGCTGGAGGCGCTGATTCGACCGACCTTGCCCTAGCCGAATCCATCTCATGCAGTCTCTCCGACCATTCGCGAACCCCGACCAAGGCCGAACCCCATCAAACCCCTTCGGCGAACCCGTCCGAACCTGGCAGCCACCCGATCTACCTTCTCTGAAGCCGACGCCCTATCTCCTCCCTTCCTAGCTTCTCACAGTCCAGGACCGAAATCCCTACCTTGGCAGCCGGCCTTCTCATGCAGGTACATCGGAGCTTGATGATCAGGAATTAAACAGGAGCATTCACTTCGGAACTTTTAAGTGGCCGCGCCACAATCTGGACTTGCTTGCTTTTAGCTTTTAAGTGGCAGCGCCACAGTCAGGTATAACCTCTGCAACTTGTAAAGCAAATTTCTTGTAATTATATATCGGAACTGTTACACTCCACACACAAATTGTTAATAGGTATTCTAGCATGTGTAGGTAGCCAGCCATAGGGTAGTTCACTAACGAAGCTTTGGCCCTATAGGTCAAAGCTTGCCCCCTTCTGTGAGCCCTAGAGACCATTAGGGTCATTTAGGCCTGTAGAGTAGGCCACCTATTATGCCGGTTGGCATCGTTGTTTTCCCACACGAAGTGGGCATCGTTGTTTTTCTGCTAGGACTTTGGCCTTTTCCGGTTTTGGGTACGATACCCCTCCCCCTTTTTTTTCTTTCTTTCTGTGAGCCTTAGAGACCATTAGGGTCATTTAGGCCTGTAGAGTAGGCCACCTACTCGTGCCATTGGGCATCGCTGTTTTCCCACACGAAGTGGGCATTGCTATGATGATTTTCTGTGCGGGTATCTTGCCTGAAGGATACCCTTAGGGTGTGTTTATTTATTTTTTCTGTACTCTGGATGTCATGCACACATCTGTTCTTACACACTTTTCTCCACAATGCACCTTACATGCATGCATTGCATTAGTGGACCTAAGGATATTTCTTACTTATGCATCTTTTCATGCATCATACAACGTTAGATATGTTCGTCTGCATATTGTAGAGTCATTGATTTAAGTCTTCTGAACTATTAATCCTTGATTCCTTAGGATAGACCCTTCCCATCTTGCATACATACAAGACGGTTGGTTGTGCTTAGGATTTTAGCTGGCTTCCTTTTTCAGGCAAGGAATAAGTCCAGATTGCATTAGTTAGGTTGTAGATGCTAGTGTTATGTGTACAACACTACATCTCTTATAGATTTAGGATCTAAAGGTGAGGGATACGAGTGTACCCCTATACACCTTATTGGTGGGTAAGCTCTCCATCCTTTCGGAAGCTATAAACCCTACCCATCTACGTCACACGGATGACGCCACCTCCTTCCTTCTCTCGTGCATGTTTGAGTGCAACATCTTCTCTCTTTTTCTCCAGTTTCCACTTCTTCTAGCCGACCGGATGATGACTGAACCATGTGTGATCTGATTAAGCCAGTTTGGGACCTTCCCCTTTGATTAGGAAAGCCTAGAAAATTCCCTTGCACTAAACCCATTAGAGAAGATAATCTAACATCCCTAATCGAGAGTTTTCTTAGATCAAGGTCTAAGATGTAATTAACTACGGGGGCTTGCGCCCGTAGGAAACCGATCCCCACAATCAAATAAACCCTATTCAATGCTGATGTATTGAATAGGGGAAATCTCGTGAATTTAGGGTTATAGATATTATTATCCATCGAGGTGTGTAGGTGAAAATCCGCTATCCTCCATGGCTAATCGTATCTATAACTCCATCTGCTCTTCCATCGGCCTGCTTGTGCCGAGTGTAAAGGTTTACGACCATTTTGTCCTACGGGATAGTGTGATCGTACCCTTTGCATTCGAACCACACGAGCGGAATCCTTTCGGAGACCCACAGATTTCTGGCGACCACGGTGGGACAGGTTTCTCTCTCCATCTTTGGATGTTATATTATCTTCTTTCGTGTGCACTCCGGGTTTGGTGCTCCTTGGAATAGGTTCGTCCTACTCTTAGATAGGGTCCTTTTCTTAGTTAGGTTCCCTTCTCGGTTAGGGTTTCCCCTAGCTTTGGTCCCTTTCCTTCCGACCTTTTAGGTCATTTCGTACCTTATCAAATTCTCTTCTTTCCGTCGGGTTTTGTGTTCACTCGACTCTCTCACTCTGAGATCGTCGAGTAGACCCCGGCACCTTCCTACCTTTCGTAGGTACTTGATACCTAAGGGTGGATTCGTTGTTGATAGTAGTTCAGATGAGGAAGGAGACTTCCGACGTCAGACTACTAGCAAGCAACTTATTCCCCATCAAATGTGTGGAATTAGAGTCGAGGATTCCCACCAAAAATCTTATGACACTTCTTCCACTAGTGTTGGTTGTTTGCTACAGACTAGCAGACATTCCTACCTCCTATAAATATTCCTTTGTATTCGTATTCCTTGAAAGGATTCTTCTTACTTTTCAGCAGTCTGTGTGGCCACGACGATTTGTCCTCTACCACACGATGTTCGCTTTGAAGAGTATAAAGTTATCTTTAAAAGGGATACACTAAGATGTTGTAGAGATTCTTGTCCTTGTATTTGTGTACACCAATCATATTGGTGCTAACACAAAACCCTTGATTTTGTCCCTCCTTTGTGAATGGTTGTTCTACCCAGTTTCGCTTGTCACCCCAAGCGTGGTTTGGGATTCCAAAACCAATAATTCAAATATACTTTCTTTAGGTGATATTGGGTCCATACCAACCTGTGTTAGTCAGGTGTGGTTATGTTGATCCAATATCCCTAATTCAAATATACTTTCTTTAGGTGATATTGGGTCCATACCAACCTGTGTTAGTCAGGTGTGGTTATGTTGATCCAATATCCCTAATTCAAATCTACTTTCTTTAGGTGATATTGGGTCCATACCAACTTGTGTTAGTCAGGTGTGGTTATGTTGATCCAATATCCCTAATTCAAATCTACTTTCTTTAGGTGATATTGGGTCCATACCAACCTGTGTTAGTCAGGTGTGGTTATGTTGATCCAATATCCCTAATTCAAATCTACTTTCTTTAGGTGATATTGGGTCCATACCAACCTGTGTTAGTCAGGTGTGGTTATGTTGATCCAATATCCCTAATTCAAATATACTTTCTTTAGGTGATACTGGGTCCATACCAACCTGTGTTAGTCAGGTGTGGTTATGTTGATCCAATGTCCCTAATTCAAATCTATTTTCCATAGGTGATATTGGGTCCATGCCAACTTGTGTTAGTCAGGTGTGGTTATGTTGATCAAATGTCCCTATATAAGTTTCCTTCTCCTATCAGTCATGATACGATGGTTCTTCCCTTGTCACTTGTACATATCCCTCTGTATAGATATAACTCTAAAGGATTTCTCGTACTTTTTGGCAGTCCGTGGCCACGACGATTTGTCCTCTACCACGTGATGTTCGTCATGTAAAATATGAGATCATCCTTAAGGGTTGTATGTAAATACGCCGTAGAGATGTTTGTGCTTACGTTTACACTCACTAATCACTTTGACATTGTTGCACAAGATCTCATTTTCAGTCCTCTTTGAGGGTTGACTCTCCCCAGTTTCACTTGTCACTTTCAAGTGTGGTCTGGGATATCAAAACTACTAACTCGAACCTCTATGGAATGTGATACTGGGTCCATCCTTGATCTTTATTGGTCAAATACAGTGATGTTGATCCATTGTCACTATCTGAATTTTTCTACAAATTCTGTTGTAACAATTGTGCTCCCCAGTTCATTCATACGAGTTGAATGTGGCCTGGGTCACCAAAGCCAATGTCTCATTTCTTTACAAATCCTGTTTATAATATTTCTTTCTCCCCAGTTTTATTCATGAGTTGAATATGGCCTGGGTTATCAAAGCTAACAATTTTCCCTTCTTTATGTTCTAGTATACTCAATCTATATATGTGAGTGTAATATGAAAATAAGAAAAAATGATAAGAAAAAGAAAGGGAAGCTTTTAGTTGAGTAGAATTAGTTGCCCTTGTCACAGGTGGAACCCGGTTCTACACTCCAAGGGCCCAAAGTCCCTCCAAATTCTCTTCCTTTTCTCTCCTTAAAGCATTTTGATGATTGCTTAGGAGATGATTGTGTCCATTCATGCTATTATGGTCACTTATAATGGAGATGTTTTTCCTCCCCTATGATGTAGTACATCTCACTCTAGATGTTAACATAACTGCTTAGTGGATTTTGATCTTCTAGTAGAAAGTCAATCCCCTACGTCCTTTAGCAACATAATTTTCCTCGGAGAGCTTACTCTTAGTTACAAATGGTAGCATCTTTGAATGCATAAAGATTGATTGTACCTTTCACAGGGTCCCAACAGTTAGTATGGGTGTTACCACTGTGATCCCTTTTGCAATCATTAATGTTTGATATGATGAATGTTATTTCTAGTGGCAAATTCGTCCCCTCGCCACTTCACTTGATCTTTTGATATGACATTACTCTTTCTACTCGGTCGTTTATATGTTCCTCTGTTTGGAGAGATATATATATCGATCGTTCATTTCATGTTGCACATGATTTCAGTTTATCTAAGAAATTCTACTTATATTGGAATTACTCATGGCCACGACGATTTGTCCTCTACCATGTGGTAACTAGAGTATAAGTTTGAGATTTCTTGGATGATGGATTACTTCTTTGGCTTTCTCACAGCACCACGCATATGAGCGTTAGTTGGTTGTGGAGCTCTGGCCTCTTTTGATCGTCGCGGCATATGCGCCCGGCGGCATTAGAGTGTTTTCTTTCCTCTTTTTATCGCCGCGGCATATGCGCCCGACGATATTAGAGTGGTGTTCTTTCCTCTTCTTATCGCCGCGGCATATGCGCCCGACGGTATTAGAGTGTAGAGTTCCCTTTTGCTGGTTGAGAGAGCCCGACAGAGTCCCTGGGAGGTATTCCTCACCACCCCTTCCTCTTCTGATCGTCGCGGCATATGCGCCCGGCGGTATTAGAGTGTTTTCTTTCCTCTTCTGATCGTCGCGGCATATGCGCCGGACGATATTAGAGTGTTCTTTTCTCTTTGTATCACCCTGGCATATGCGCCAGGTGGTAGTAGAGTGTTTCTTGTCCTCTCCTTATCACCTCGGCAGCTGCGCCAGGTGGTAGTTGAGTGTTCCTTTAGTAATCATTGATCTTTGGTGTAGTTGTTGGTTCTTAGTGGCAAGCGTGTTCTGTCGCCACTTCTAATATCCCTTCTTTAATATAAAATTATTCTTGCTTGTTGTTGTATGATTCTTATTTCACCTAAAGAAATTTCACTTATGTTTGAATTACTCATGGCCACGACGATTTGTCCTCTACCATGTGGTAACTAAAATATGAGTTTGAGATTTCTTAGGTGAGGATTTACTTACCTCTCTATTTTTCTCACATCGCCGCGCTCGTGTGCGTTGGGGGATTGTTGAGTTTTCACTTTGTTCTACTGACAGACCTATGGTCGGGTAGAGACTTCGCTGTTTCGGGGCCTATGGCCGAGTGGAGGTGTTTCCTTTCTTTCCCTTCACCGACGGACCTATGGTCGGGTGATTGTTGAGCTTACCTTTATTCTGCCGACAGACCTATGGTCGGGTAGAGACTTTGCTGTTTCGGGGCCTATGGCCGAGCAAAGGTGGATCTTTCCTCTTCATTCTATCGCCAGACCTATGGCTGGATAGATGTTGAGCGTCCCGTTTTGTCCCATCGACAGACCTATGGTCGGGTGGACATCGGGCTTTTGGTTGGTTACCCGACAGAGTCCCTGGGGGGTACACTTCACCACCTCTTCATTCCCCCTGTTTCCTTTTTACCTGTTAGGGGGTTGTTGAGTTTTCGCTTTATCTTACCGACAGACCTATGGTCGGGTAGGAACCTTGCTGTTTCGGGGCCTATGGCCGAGCGAGGGTGCTTTCCTCTTCACCGGCAGACCTATGGTCGGGTGACTGTTCCTCTACCGACAGACCTATGGTCGGGTAGGGACCTTGCTGTTTCGGGGCCTATGGCCGAGCAAGGAAGTTTCTTTTCTTTTTCACCGGCAGACCTATGGTCGGGTGACTGTTCTTCTACTGACAGACCTATGGTCGGGTAGGAACCTCGCTGTTTCGGGGCCTATGGCCGAGCGAGTGTACTTCTGTTTCTCTTCACCGCCAGACCGATGGTCGGGTGACCTTTCTCTTACCGACAGACCTATGGTCGGGTAGGAACCTCGCTGTTTCGGGGCCTATGGCCGAGCGAGGCTGTTTCTTTTCCTCTTCACCGGCAGACCTATGGTCGGGTGACTGTTTTTCTACCGACAGACCTATGGTCGGGTAGAAACCTTGCTCTTTCGGGGCCTATGGCCGAGCGAGAGTGCTTCTTTTCTTCTTCACCGGCAGACCTATGGTCGGGTGACTGTTCTTCTACCGACAGACCTATGGTCGGGTAGGAATCTCGCTGTTTCGGGGCCTATGGCCGAGCGAGACTGCTTCTTTTCCTTTTCACCGGTAGACCTATGGTCGGGTGACTGTTCCTCTACCGACAGACCTATGGTCGGGTAGGAACCTCGCTGTTTCGGGGCCTATGGCCGAGCGAGGGTGTTTCTTCTTCTCTTCGTCGACAGACCGATGGTCGGGTGACCTTTCTCTTACCGACAGACCTATGGTCGGGTAAGAACTTCGCTGTTTCGGGGCCTATGGCCGAGCGGAGGTGCTTTCTTTGTCCCTTTCGTATCACCGCCAGACTGATGGTCGGGTGATCGTTGATCGTCTTTTCCCTCACTCTCTGACTTATGTTTGGATGATCGTTGAATTTCCTTTGGACTCTCTATGTGCTTGTTTCAGTCTTGCTCATGTGAGCATGAAATTTTCTTTCTCCTATTCTGCCACTTTGGTTGGGCAGATAGTTGAGCTGCTTTCTTTGATTCTCTCTTCGTTAATCTGGTTCTATTAGTTGACCCTAGGGTTGTATCTTCCTAGAGTTAGGAAGGTCAACGCCAACACGTACGGTTCACTTGTTGTTCGCCGCACCTGTTGGGGGTCCGTTTGTTGACCTCGATTTTTGCTCAAATATTCTCGAGCACTTTCGATTGATTCGATTAGACTTCGTCGAGCCCAATTCGAATTTGAATCGATCCGAATTGGTTTTAATTTGACTCGACCCTGTTCAATCAAGCCCGAACAATTTGTTTTGACTGTGACGAGCTCAATTTGACCCGAATCATCTTTGATTTGATTTGATCAAATCAATTGAGCCTAGTCCACTTTCCCCAAAATTCAAATTCGGTCGCGGCTGCAGGTTTCTGTCGCGTGATCACCTACTTCTGTGTTTTTGTCGGAGTCTCGGAGGGAGATCTGGGCGACACAGAGCCGTTTTGAGCTTCTGGAGCAGAGAAGAGCTTCAGAGAGACGTTAGAAGGTCGGGAGGAGGCCTTCGGTTAGGGCATTGGGACCGGCTCCCTCTCTCTCGTGGGCACAAGCTAGAAGAGACCGAAATCTCTCCAGCTCCCTCATCCACACGCTCCCTCTCTCTGGATCTCACGCCCCAGCCCTCTCTCACACGCCCTCTCACTCTCGGATCTCTCTTGTTCGCGCGACCCAGGTCACGACCTCCCTCCTCCGTCCAATCTCGCCTCGAGATCGAACTCGATGCCAGCCTTCTTTGCTCCGTCCGCAGGCCGCAGCAGCTGGAGGCGCTGATTCGACCGACCTTGCCCTAGCCGAATCCATCTCATGCAGTCTCTCCGACCATTCGCGAACCCCGACCAAGGCCGAACCCCATCAAACCCCTTCGGCGAACCCGTCCGAACCTGGCAGCCACCCGATCTACCTTCTCTGAAGCCGACGCCCTATCTCCTCCCTTCCTAGCTTCTCACAGTCCAGGACCGAAATCCCTACCTTGGCAGCCGGCCTTCTCATGCAGGTACATCGGAGCTTGATGATCGGGAATTAAACAGGAGCATTCGCTTCGGAACTTTTAAGTGGCCGCGCCACAATCTGGACTTGCTTGCTTTTAGCTTTTAAGTGGCAGCGCCACAGTCAGGTATAACCTCTGCAACTTGTAAAGCAAATTTCTTGTAATTATATATCGGAACTGTTACACTCCACACACAAATTGTTAATAGGTATTCTAGCATGTGTAGGTAGCCAGCCATAGGGTAGTTCACTAACGAAGCTTTGGCCCTATAGGTCAAAGCTTGCCCCCTTCTGTGAGCCCTAGAGACCATTAGGGTCATTTAGGCCTGTAGAGTAGGCCACCTATTATGCCGGTTGGCATCGTTGTTTTCCCACACGAAGTGGGCATCGTTGTTTTTCTGCTAGGACTTTGGCCTTTTCCGGTTTTGGGTACGATACCCCTCCCCCTTTTTTTTCTTTCTTTCTGTGAGCCTTAGAGACCATTAGGGTCATTTAGGCCTGTAGAGTAGGCCACCTACTCGTGCCATTGGGCATCGCTGTTTTCCCACACGAAGTGGGCATTGCTATGATGATTTTCTGTGCGGGTATCTTGCCTGAAGGATACCCTTAGGGTGTGTTTATTTATTTTTTCTGTACTCTGGATGTCATGCACACATCTGTTCTTACACACTTTTCTCCACAATGCACCTTACATGCATGCATTGCATTAGTGGACCTAAGGATATTTCTTACTTATGCATCTTTTCATGCATCATACAACGTTAGATATGTTCGTCTGCATATTGTAGAGTCATTGATTTAAGTCTTCTGAACTATTAATCCTTGATTCCTTAGGATAGACCCTTCCCATCTTGCATACATACAAGACGGTTGGTTGTGCTTAGGATTTTAGCTGGCTTCCTTTTTCAGGCAAGGAATAAGTCCAGATTGCATTAGTTAGGTTGTAGATGCTAGTGTTATGTGTACAACACTACATCTCTTATAGATTTAGGATCTAAAGGTGAGGGATACGAGTGTACCCCTATACACCTTATTGGTGGGTAAGCTCTCCATCCTTTCGGAAGCTATAAACCCTACCCATCTACGTCACACGGATGACGCCACCTCCTTCCTTCTCTCGTGCATGTTTGAGTGCAACATCTTCTCTCTTTTTCTCCAGTTTCCACTTCTTCTAGCCGACCGGATGATGACTGAACCATGTGTGATCTGATTAAGCCAGTTTGGGACCTTCCCCTTTGATTAGGAAAGCCTAGAAAATTCCCTTGCACTAAACCCATTAGAGAAGATAATCTAACATCCCTAATCGAGAGTTTTCTTAGATCAAGGTCTAAGATGTAATTAACTACGGGGGCTTGCGCCCGTAGGAAACCGATCCCCACAATCAAATAAACCCTATTCAATGCTGATGTATTGAATAGGGGAAATCTCGTGAATTTAGGGTTATAGATATTATTATCCATCGAGGTGTGTAGGTGAAAATCCGCTATCCTCCATGGCTAATCGTATCTATAACTCCATCTGCTCTTCCATCGGCCTGCTTGTGCCGAGTGTAAAGGTTTACGACCATTTTGTCCTACGGGATAGTGTGATCGTACCCTTTGCATTCGAACCACACGAGCGGAATCCTTTCGGAGACCCACAGTCGGTACCCATGGGTTGCTTCGTCTAAGGGAATCTTGTAGACCTGAGTTGGATGTTTGTCTAAGGAGACAAATTTGAATCCACCTTAGCTAACAGATGAATTTGTGCCCTATCGATTATATCATATTAATTCATATCTCAAGGATTTGATGTCACTAAGGAACGTATTTGTTATGGTCATAACCAGTATTTCGTGGTGCCATTTAACGGCAAAATCACTCGGTTCAGATGGCCCTGGGTCATAATTGTTTATGATGTGGTGCCATTTGGCGGCAAAATCGCCGACCAGAAGACATGTACCACATCCTTACTAATAGAAGATTGTTTAAGAATGAATCAAATTGATATTCTTGACTAGGCATTAGCTCTATGTGATCTGAAGTAAGTTTCAATTTGTCCGCCCTGACAAACTATTACGGAGGATAGATGAATTTTGCTTTAAGTGTTTGATAATGCTGAATTTCAATTTTAAATATTTGGAATTGGGGTTTTCTGGAATTTGGATTTTCGTGCGTATTTGGATGGAGCTTTGAATGTTGGAGTTATCCCTTCGGTTGATATCTACGTTCAATACGGTCATCATCGGGATGACTTTGAGGTCACTTGAAAATATTTGAATCTTCGTAAGAGTTTGAGGGCATTTCAAAATAATTGGAGTTAACCCCTCTGATTGAGATCTACATTCAACACAACCATCATCAGGATATTTAGAGTCATTTCAATTTTTGAATTAAACCTTGTCGACTCTATCAAGCTGTCGACAAAGGATTGGGTTTCATGGGCTTTATGCCTTTGTTGATGAATTTGTTTTGTCATAGACCTTCAATGCCTTATATGAATGTATAAAATAAATATTACAGTCTACACCCTGATCGTATATTTGTTTGATAATTCGAGCCATGTCGACTCCTTTCTACACATATAAAAGGATCTGGTTTGAACTATATTCATTTATTGACCTGCACAATATCCTTAGACGTCACGTGTATATCCAAGACATGCTCGTCAGGACCTATGCGGGTGTATTATACATTTGCATTTGCCCCTTTTATGTTCCTATGTGTAGACAAATTATAGTGAATGTGCGGAGGTATTTTGGACATTTAACAGTTCTTCTTCAACATCTCGTAGAAGCTCAAATTTGTTGTAGTTCTTCAGTATTCATCTATAGGTGATAAGTTGAATGCACAACGGGTTTCCCACAATAGCCAGTAGGAACTGGCGTATATTGTGTATCCTTCATCTTTGAGTTCTGTGTTATTATCAGTGTAAGCTTAGGGGACTACTTGTCCATCAAAGAACTTGCAAGCCTCAATAATCTTATCTATCTCAATTCCAAAACTCGGTTGAACTGAGACTCGCTCACTTAATCTTCGAATATACTGATTTGATCTGGCTTTCTCTTCCCAAAACTCATATAAAAATTTGTAGGAACCACCCGATGCCTTGTACTTTGAAGTTAATGGCCACTGTCTTGAACTAACAATCGCGACAATCGAAGATACTTCGAACCATCTAAGATAGCTTTGGGGGACACCCATTCCTGAAATAATTATTGCAGTTTTTGAGATGACTGGAATAGCAGTATATTTTCTATATGTAATTGTGATTTTAGGTCACCAAACTCTGCACTAATATTTGACAACACATTTGTCAAATATTGATCATTAGCTCCAGTGGGCGCGATGCAGTGTGTGTTGCCATTCATTTCAACACATCTAGATGTGTCACCTTTTCGTTTTCACTGCATATCAAATCTTTCTGATTTCAACTGACATGTTGGTTGTGGTATGAGTCTCTTGCATGTCATTAAAACCTTCAGCTTAATTACAGGAGATTGATGTATTTGATTGGTGGACCGTCGCATTTACTTGTGTATCTTCTATCATTAGTAAGGACTTGTATTGACAGATAACCGACATCAGTCGTAGGGGCTTCCATAAGACTTGTATTGACCTTATACTGTTTACACGTATACCATACAAAATATAACAAAAAAAGCTCATACCTGTACAATGATGTCGTTTGCACGTCGAAGACATCCACGAAATCCCGTAAATCTCGTGGATCGGATGTCCTACGCCGTTCTTTGCACGACCAATGTTGCCTCTCCCATGACGCTATCTACACGATTCTATACGAGTTTCCTGGCGTTAAATTGAAGAAAAGAGGCTGTTGGTCACTCTCTCTCTCTCACGGACGAACCAAACTCCTTCCTGAATTTCTTCTTCCTCACCCACGATCCCCTTCTTTCTCCTGATTCCTTCAATCCAGAGAGAGAGAGAGAGAGAGAGAGAGAGAGAGAGAGAGAGAGAGGTCTCCTCAAGCCCTAGTTGTGACCTTCGCACCATCGACGGCGTTCCCCTCTTATCAGATCTGAAGGTATGCCACTTTGATCGGAACCGACGGTGGGAGCTTGCCGCTGTGAAGGTAACTATCTCCTATGCGTGCGCTTCTTCGGCCGAATCTCGCAAACAAATAGAGAGGGAGGAAGAGACGATCTACCTCCATCTTGTTGCTCGACTTCACTCCTGCGGCGACGATCCCTTCTTGTTTAATCGGAAGTTACTGCATTTTGATCGGAGGCAACGACGGGAGCTCGTGCTGTGAAGGTAACTTTCTACCCTTCACGCGCTACTCCAGCCAAATCCCGTGAATCCGCCACACCAAAGGATTTATTTTTAATTTTTTATTGTAATTATTTTAATTAGTTTTAATTAATTACAATTATTATTTTTTATTAATTATAATTATTATAATTAATTATATTTAGTTTTAATTAAATAATTTAATTAATTATAATTAATTTTAATCTACAAAATTAATTATCATTAATTAATTCTAATTCATTATAATTTATTAAAAGTTAATTAATATCAATTAATTATAATTAATTATAGATTAATTATAGATTAATTATAATTAATGATTTTAATTAATTTAAATAAACTTTAATTAATTATATTAATTAATTATAATTAATTAATTAAAAATAACTTCTTATAATTAATTGATATTAATTATAATTAATACAAAAAAAAGAGGACCATCTTGCCTCGATCCACAAGCCACTACTGGACTTCAAAGTATAAGTTCCTAATTTAAATCCCTTCCTCGACGCGTTTGACGTGCCAATTGATCCCCTATACGCGCTCTGGTAGCACAGTGTGGGAGAATTCGGTGCGATAAGTGCGACGAGGCGGGTAAGCCCTATACACGCTCTTGTAGTGTTATGGGGACGATCCTCGACCTCGACATCAGCGCCAACGACTGCTACGTAAGGTATGATGTTCTAAAATCCCATTCTCGGCGTTTGCGGCGAATCGGAGGGCCACCTATACGCGCTCTTGTATCACGATAGGAGGGAGCCCGGTGCGATGCATACGACGAGTTGGTTAAGCCCTATACACGCTCTTGTAGCATAGTGGGGAGAGCTACTGGTGTTCTGGTACGGGTACTGCTGAAGGCCCCATACACGCTCTTATAGTGTGATGGGATGAAAAGATGTACGGCCGCGGTGTCTAAGGACACCTACCATACATGCTCGAGTAGCGTGGTGGGAAGGCCCAGCTCGCCCACATTTCCCCCAAATGGGGGATATGCCGGGGTAATGCTGAAATTTTTACTGAAATGTACAAAGTCTGAACAATAAGAAGACCTCACTTGGGCAACAATGCGGAAGACTTGTACTTGAACAAAAATGCATAGAACTTGAAGCAATGTGCAGAGGACTTGTATGAATAACAAGGGACTTGAACCTGAACGGAACTACAAGAAGTGGAACCTAAGTCCTAAAATGCACGATCAATATCTAAATTCAAATGCTAAATAACAAATCAATGCATTCAAACAAATACAAACAAACAGCAGGGGACTTGTGGCGAACAAGACGTTGATGCATACAAGCAATGAACAGTAATCTATTCACAGTATCTGAATAATCACAAATAAATCTCAATTATCAAAGCCTATGAATGCATGAGACAAAATACATAGTGGATGATACTGATGAATGCAGTGGACTCTTACAATAATCCTTACAAGTTTGCCTGTAGATTGACAGGGCAACATTGCAAATGATAATCAAAGACCCGTCCCTACAATCAAGTATAATCAACAAGCTCACCTGAGATTGATGAAAGATAGACATGATGTAGACAACAATAGATTTTATACAAACACTTCTAGGAGGTCGTATCAAATACAACGAGTCCCTGCAAATGAGTACGAGCCACTTGTGGATAACAACAATAGGTACATCGCAAGCATAGCGAACCATTGTGGACACAAGTACGGATATCACCTACGACAGTGGTGATTAAGATCTTCAGGTATTTCGAGTGTAAGGGCAACCCGGTGTACGAAGAAGGACACCTCCTGGCAGAATGGAAGAGAGGTTTGATCAAATTAGAACTAAACTTCCTAGTGTTCCAAAATTTCTTCTTGATCCTGTACTCAAGGAGAAAAATAATTCTAATATTTACAAGCACCGAAAATAACAAGTCCACTACACTTATAATCTCAAGAGTTCTTTTCAAAGCGTCGAACTTCAAAGTCCACAAGAAACCCTCCCCCGTTGAATGAGAAAAGGGGGAGTCAACATCAAGATGATAAGGTGTCTACAATCTACAACGCATCGCCACCGGATCTGCAACACTTGTACTAGCGGACAAAAGGCGTGTATAAGATCTCAAATGAAAAGTGTTGTGTGTTCAAATGGCAATTACCTGCACAACTACAATTATTTTAAAGTACCTCTACACGTGCACTATAAAGTGTATATATATAGGTACACTAAAGGGGAAAATATAATCATAACCCGCATGGGCTCCAGCGAGCGTGTTATTGGTACACACGTGACGTCTAGAGATGCTGCGCGGGTCGATAAGTGAATTCAAGTTCGAACCCGATTCTTTTATACAGATCAATAGGAGTCGACAAGGTTCGAACCAACAAACAAGTATACAGTCACGACGACCGGTATATTTGTTTTATTGAATTCATATTAAGATGTCAAGGCCTATAATCAAGAGAATTCACTAACAAATGCACAAAGCCTACGAAACCTGATCCTTCTAAGCAGGTAAATAAGAGTAGACAGGGTTCGAATCATTAGATAAATATGCGGTCACGAAGTTGGCCGGAATATTTATTTTATACATTCATATTAGGCCTTCAAAGCCTTTAACAAAGAAAATTCACAAACAAAGGCATGAAGCCTACGAAACCCGATCTCCCTATCGGCAAATTGATAAGGTCGACAATGTTTAGTCAATAAATGACCCCAAACACCCCCGATGATGGCCGTATTGAATGTAAATCTCAACCGGAGTGGTTCATAAATATCTTCAAAATGCACTCAAATGTCCAAAACCCAATAAATCCCAAATTTCAAGATATTTAAATTTGAAATCATCCATCATCACTCAAAGCAAAAATCCATCCACCCTCCGCAATAGTTTGTCGAGGTGGACAAATTAAAATTTACTTCAGCTCAAATAGAGCTAACGTCTAGTCAAAACTATGTAGACCAGGGACCACGATGGCCTGGGACGACGGAACCATGGGATCTTGATCGGGTCCATCATCCATTCCCCCACCATCCGCTTTAAGTACAAGATGGTAAAAGTTTCTACTTTTAAATATCAAACTTTTCAAACCTTTTCAAATTCCCAAATTTCCAAACCTCAAAACACCTCAAATATCAATACCCAATGCTGCTACTATATGCTAGATAACAAGTATTCTGTACTTATCTGATTGGCGACTAGCCTTAATCGAAAGTTCTCTCTCGTCAGTTGGAGGGGTAATTAACTATAGGGGCTTGCGCCTATAGGAAACCAGAACTCAGATCATAAAGTCATCGTAAAATGAGGGCGAAATCTCTGGGTAGTGTCTTATTTACAAACCCATATGCCTTCCAAAATTTACCTCGGAACTTATTCCGTTAAAACTCCCCTCGCCAAAGATAAAAGCAAAACAATCAAGTTGCGCGGCGGGGAGGCCGGGGCCGAATTTTCGGAGCCCACATATACATTAACTTCCATCATTTGCATGCATTTCGTGGTATTATTTAGAGGCTTTGCATATTTGTTTGAAATCAAATCTCCACTTATTTTATTGCTTGTAAAGTTGAATATAGTTGCTTGTACTTTGATGTTGACTGTATGACACATTCACAATCATTGTATTGAACACAAACATCACCATTCTTGCCAATATCTAAGAGTTCGCCATGCAAGTGCTTTTGAAGCATGTTATTCATTGACCATAACAAACATTTTCTTTCTTGTGATTCATTTGATCTAGCAAAAATTGTCGGAATAATCAAGACAATTAATCTTATCAAATACAACTTCTTCCAACTAAAGGATAGTCTTGTTGGCCAGATTCAAAACCAACAAATCTCATTATTGGCCTTTGGGCATCCTGTCCAACTTTAGACATTATCCAACATCTCTTATATTTGGACTCGATCTTAAGACCTTGAAAGTGGCAATCTTACACTTGAATGATTAGAATTCTCTTCTCGAGTATTTTGATTTTGATTGTTCATTTGCTAAACCAAAAGTTTGTTTTCAAGTGTTATGTCCCATTTTGAGTTCTTTGAATCATCATAAATTCCTTGCTTATTTAATAACTTCTATTTAGGTGATTAAGACCCTCTAGCAAATGTGATTGTTCACTTATCATTGTTTAGTGGCTTGTGACATATTCCCTATGGTCTGCACATGTTCAAGTTCCATTTGATGTTGTACAGTTCAAGTTCAAGTGCATGTTCATAATGCAAGTTCAAGTTCTCTGTACCCATTTGAGTTTGAATCCTCAAGTCTTATGTTTGTCCAAATTGCAAGTTCATTCTTGACTAAATTTGATTTAAATTTGATTTATGTTCAGTTCAAGTCCACAGTGCAAGTTTAAATTCCAATTCAGACTATCGTCACTTGATTCAAGTCTAGGTCTTCTGTAAGTGTTCAAGTATTCTTGTTATTTCGTTTGATACAAGTTCAAATTTATTTAGATTTGAGTTCATAAGTCATGTTGTCCTTTGAGTTCAATCAAGTCGAAGTGTTGTCTCATGTTCACCCGAAATTTCGGCAGACTCCCGTCATTGCACCGAGTTCACATCCTATCACGCTAAGAAAAGCGTGTATGTGCGGTTTTCTGGTGTGCCACGAACGCCAAAGAAATGTTTTTAGGTGATTACCCTTTGTCGCAAGCATCGCGACGAACTAGCTCCCATCACGCTAAGAAAAATGTGTATAAATGATTGTTTTGTGACAGATGCAAGTGTCGAAATTGGGCTCTCGGAATTTTAGGAATGTATGTGCAAAGGCGAGATGTTGGAACGTAGATCAAGGCACAAGAGAGGCATTACTCTCATTTATCTCTCTTTTATCCCTTCCCTTTTTCTAATTCTACAGCTTTGCGGGATTTGGCTGAAGAAGCGCACGGAAGGGATAAATTACCTTCACGGCGCTCGAGCTCCTGTCGTTGCTTGCGATCAAAATGGGGTAACTTCCGAACCTAAAGGAAAGGAACATCGTCGGAGGAGGTGAAGGTTAGGGCTTCTCTCTCTCTCTCTCTCTCTCTCTCTCTCTCTCTCTCTCTCTCTCTCTTTCTCCCTGGACCGGAGATGTGGCTTGCGAACAGGAAGGGCGGGGGTAGCTCGGGATCGTGGACGGCAGAGAGCAGGTGTCGGCTTGGAAGGGGCGTCGGCTTCAGGAGGTTGGATGTTGGATGAGTTCGGCCGGTTAAGAGAGATCTAGCGTCGATTTGCTTGCGGTTAGGTTCGCAGGAGGAGGTCTGGTCATGGGAAGTTGAGGCTTCGTATGGGTCGGGATGAGGTCGATTGTGAAGTTCGGATGTGGAGACCGGCATAGGAGAGGAAAAGGAAGTAGCGAATGGAGTTCGGCTTGGAAGAAGTGAGCGAGAGGAAGTGTGATTCTTGGCACCCACACTATTGGATTCATGTATTTGTGCATGCTTCCATCAAAGAGTTGAGAATTTGAAAAGAGTGAAAATATTTGGGGTTTTGTTATGAATTTCAATATTTGGGTTAGAATATGAAAAATGGAGGTATGAGGATATTATTTTTGTTCATCGCCAAAATTTGAATGTTATGCATGCAATTTCCCCTATTTTCAAATACGTGCATAAAACACATCTCAATCTTGGCAAAGCATTGGTTGATGGGTGGATTAGTAGAAAGGAAACCCTGTGGAGAGAAGACATTGGAGAGGAGTGTTCATTGAGGGTTTTGTTTGAAAGAGCCAAGAGAATTTTCATTTGACGCTATCTTCCTCCTCTCGCCACCATTGAGGCGTTGCCGTGTCAATTGTCATCGTGTGCAATAATGCAAGGATAAGTTATTACTTATTACCCTCTGGAGGCTGCCACAATCTGCTAGTGAGTGCTAGGTGATTTTAAAGTTTTTGGACATGGAATTTAAGGTTTTTTTACACTTCAAACATAACATACATATATTGAGATTAGCAATTTTCGGTTTTTCTTAGACTTGAACCTCTAGATCTCACATTTTGAGATTATTTAAAAAGATTTTTCACGCTTTTTTTTTTTACATCTCTTCTACCAATTTTAGGAGTTGCATTGAACCCAATACAAGAGGAATCATGAAGTCACTATTCCTGCTTAAGAAGTTTAGAGACTATTTAACATGTTAGATTTCAAAGCCTTAAAGGATTTACTTCTAATTTTTTCATTTGTCATTCCAACTTAGGTGTACAATGTAGTAAGGTAAACCCTATATTTTAATTCCAAATTTTAAATATTTTTTTATTAAGTTACTCAATTTTTTCTTTACTAGTTTGACATTACTGCTTTACTTATTTATTAGGATTTGCTTGATTAATGTAGTTTAGAGTTTAGCATGGATCATATGTATTTAATGGATTATAATTTTATGAAACTATGCTATTTTTACTTTGATTTATTATAAAGTATTCATTGTTTTATTTATCTATGGAGAAACACCTTAATAGATATCCTGATATAGATAAACTCAACATTGCTACTACTGGTGATAGTTGTAATGTAAAGTTTAAATAAAAATATGCAGAAACCAATCTAGATGATATTCAACAGATCTTGGATTAAGAAAAAAAGATTTTAAAGTATCATCCAAATAATCAAGTTAGAGTTCTAAGAGCTTACTTGCAAAATCGGCTTTGTCACTCATGACTATGAATTGCCTAAATAACAAATTATAAATAAATTGTGCAAATTTTAATCTGTAATGAATTGATGAATACAAAAGTTGGGAAAACCGTAAAGGTATAGTTTTGCAAAAGATGTAATTTGTTTCTCATTTTATGATTTTTGTAGATTTGATATGGGAGAACAATCAAATGGTGATAGTTTTCATGCTAAGTGATTTATGCATTAAATAAATAAAAAGGGGTTTCAAGTTCAAGTGAGCTATGCTAACCATGCTATGATTGTGGTTAGAGTATATGAGTATAAGTGATGATAAAAAAACACTTTTATTGATGACACATATTTATTCTACATGAAAAATCATTTAATCATTTCAATATGTGGAAGACGTTGTTTTCATGTTATGCGAGTGAGCCTAAGGCGGTATGTGCAAGCAATTACATATTTACCCTATTATGAGATACAGTTATTTTATTCTATGATTTACATGAACTTCGAGGGCTCAATAACAGATTCAATGAGGTAAATACATAATTGCTTCTATGTGTGGCATACTGGCATGCTTGAATATATGCTACTCCTTAAATTTTGATAGGCAAATGTTGATTTGTTTGACACATTTATATCCTTAGGACTTCTCAAATATAGAACTTCTTGTATTAAATAATCATCTTGAGTATTTTGTTATTTTCATAAACTCAAGTGATGCATTCTTGAAATTGAAGTAGGATGAAAATTGCGGTGTCAATAAATTATCCGACCTAACAATCTGACATGGACCCAACCCAAAAAATCTAGGTTTGGGTTGACCCGTTTAATAAATAGGTTAGATTTGGATCCATAGTTTTGACCCATTTAATTGGCGGTTTGGGTTCGAGTTGAAGAATCTTGGCACCCACACATTAACCAATCTTGATAGGGATTCCTGAACACAGATTAAGAGTTATAAGCATTGAATCAATCCTCTTATGACCCTTAAATTGCAATATGTATACCTTCTCTTCCTATTTTAGCCGTCTGCCCCTCTTAATGTATTTTTTCTTTTATTTTTTTTGTAAATAGCTTTGATTTATTTTAAATTTTGTAAAAAAGTAGAAAATTTCCATATTTTTTTACTACCAATCTTGCTTTCTATCGTTCCAATAAGAGCACAAGTTTACTCAGCCTAAGATTTGGACATGAATTTGATTTGTTGTCATTATTGAGTTCTAGAAGATGGTGTCGAGACCTGCAATATTTTATAGTGCAGAATGTTAACCATTAAAAGAGAAGCATAATATTAAGTTAAGTGTTGCAGAGATGAGGATGCCTAGGTGGATGAGTGACTTTGCTTTTAGCGACAGGATACGAAACAAGCATATACGAGAAAAAGTTGGAGTAGCTCCAATGGAAGATAAGATTAGAGAGAGTTGCCTTAGATGGTTTGGTCGCATAAAATAGAGGTCTTTCGATGACCCGTTTAGAAGAGTAGATGTATTAGATTTGACTTATTTTAAGAAAGGTAGAGGTAGACTGATGTAAAACGTACATGCAAAGATGATATACTTAATGAATTTGCACGCTTAATTTTAGAGAGAACAAATAATTATGTCTTTATGATGAATTGAACGACGAGATAAAACATTAAGAGCGGTAAAACGAGCTTAGGCTAAATCACATGCGTGGAAGTTAAGATTGTAAACTAGTCAATTACCATGACGTTGCAAACATGATTGGTTCCAACAAAAATACCTTTCTTAACAACAAGACTAGTCACTATGAGGAGATCCCTCACTCAACTCTTCTAATTACTGAGCTTTAGCGGTGAAGAGCTTGACGTGAGCTTTGTGAATCAAAGTATAACCACAATTGAAAGGTGAATTGGTAAGATATTAGCGTAGGAAGAAAAGTTTACCAAGGAAAGACAAATACGGAGCTCCGGCATGGTCGCTTGGATGCTTTGGAAATGAATGGACGGAAGTACTATCCTCCTAGCTGACTGGGGACAGCATTTCAGCAATCTGCAGGCCTTGGACAGCAGTCAGAGACCTTTCTAATTGGTGGGGCAGCACAAAAAAGGTGCAGAATCCTTTGGGCAGCAACTCTGACAGCAGGGACAGCAGTTTCGGGCTTATGGGAGAAGCTGGACAGCAGTTTCATAGGCCTTAAAAGTCTGGACAGCAACCGTTACAATTTAGAAAAGCTGCACAGCAGCCCTTGGAGTTCTTTTGACAGCAACCAGAAAGTTTGTAGCAGCAAAACTATGGAGTTCCCTTTTTTTGCTAATTGATTTCTTAATTAAGGTAGGAAATAATAGGAAAGGGAGAGGGATAAGGGCCGGTCTAAAGGGGGAAGGAAGTGTAGGATTTAATTCAATTAAATTAGAGGTATTTAAGTGGTGGTGAGGTGGCAATTAGAGAGAGAAACAATGGGGTGAGATGGCCGGCCACATGGAGAGAGAGAGAGGGGACTTGGTGTTAAGTAAAATGGGGCCCACATAGTCAACAAAGATTTAATAAAAAAAAAAACTGAAATATATTTCAGGTTTTTTTTTTTTTTTTTTAAAATCAATGAACATTTCCTAGTATGAGGGTATTAATTAAGATTAATTTGAATTTCAAATTCAAATTGAAACTTAATTAATTTGGAGACCTCAAATCAAGGAACTAAATTAGGAAGGTAGTAATGAGCTTCATGAAATTAAAGACATTCAATTAGATTGATTTGGAATTTCAAATTCGAAATTTAAAATCCAATTAAATTGAAGGCATGATTTAGGGAAGTAATTTAGGAAACAATTAATGGCTCAAGAGGCTCTAGAATTTCAAATTTGAAATTCAAAGGAGTGGGGGAAAAGGGGCCGGCGGGCTGGGGTTGGCCGGCGGCCTGGGCAAGCCGGGGGGGCGGGGCGGCGACAGAGAGCAGGTGAAGGGAAAGGGTATGGAAAATTGTAGGGATTCGAGGAGTGAATTCCAATCTTCCACAACGGCTTCCACCCAAACCTTCGTGACGATGACGAGATCAAGAGAAATAAAGAAAAATAGAAGAACAAGAAAAAAACCTAGAACTCACAAAGAGATCTAGCTTCTCCAACGAACTCACTAAGAGATCGAGGAGGATTGCACTCACAAAGAGAACATGAAATGTAGAACTCACAAAGAGATCAAAGTAGAAATTTTCATTTGTCAATAATCATCTCCCTTACATGAAGAGGGGGAAGGCTTTAAATAGCCAACAGACTAAATAAAATACAAAGACACAATTGCCCCTAAGGCAAACACATGACGAGGCCCTTAAGCAAGGGCATAAACGGAAAGAAATACAATAGACTCATAAAACATAAAATAAAATACATCAAATACAATAATAATCAAAAGTAGATCGTGACCGTAGATCATTTATCTTTTGATGTCCTCATCATAGGCCTAAAAACACTTGGTTAAAAAATATTAGAATGACATTTCTTTATTAGATTTAAATGAGAATTTGACTCTTAACAAGACATAATGGAGAAAAAGGATTCATGTAGCCAACCCCACGTAGTGGGATAAAAGCTTGATGTTGTTGTTGTATTGAGTCCTACAAGAAACTCAAACACTCTTTCTCTTTTTACAAATTATTTGAGAATAACAACATCATTGTAGAATGTCCTCTTGAGATCTTGGTATTAATCCAATTAAAGCCAATATGCCTTCATTGCATTAAAGTACTAATAACATGAATGTAACCTTGGTTGTTAAAATGTTAGTTTAAATCTCATAGATGATATCAACATCCTTCACTTTTAATTATGTTTGTTTGATGACATCCCAAATTTCTTTTGCGATGGAGAGGAACATATATGGCCTTTTTTATTTCAAGGATCATGTTTTTCCACAACAATTTCATACTCATGGAATTTCTTCATCCCAAATTATAATTTGGGGTCTTATGGCTCTGGAGGAGGATCCACAAGATAATTGATTTTTCCTTTTCCTTTCAGAAATGTTTTCACAATTTGGAACCATTTTAGGAAATCGGTCACATTGAAGAGAAGAAAGATTCTCAATAAGAAGGGAGAAAGAAAAAAGAATAGAAGGTTGGAAGACATAAACCTTTAACTTCTCTGATATTATATAGAAAAGTAGAAAGTAGAAAAAAAGTATTTTGAATTTCATTGCTTGATTTTGTATGAAATGTGGGAGTATTTATAAGCCTTCTCAAAAAGCCTATAATGAAAATAAATTAAAGCTATTTAAAATAACGTGAAAAAAATCCTCAAGAGGGTCAGGGGTTAGAATAAGAAGAGGAGCCAAACGGATTGCAATCTAAAGGTCATAAGATGATCGATCCAATTGTTAGAACCTTTATTCCATGTCATGGATACCAACTACGATTGGTTGACTTGTGGGTCGCACAATTCTTCTATAGGTTGTTTTTTTTTTCCTTGTTTGCGGCTTGTAAATAATGAAACAGTTGCTTGTTTAAGAATCTTGTATGCTTATTTTATATTTGTTTTGCATTAGATTTCTTGTAGCCCCATTAAAAATAATCCATAAAAATTGAATATCTTAATTGTATTTACATTGTATTTATTTCATTGCTGCTTTAGTTTGCATTTAAAAAATCGTAGACTTTGATCTGTCCTGAAATCGAGGGCTGTTCTCTTGTCGGAAATTTAATGTGTTTGTATTTTTATTCCGAAATAACATTTTATCATTTGAATAGGCACTGTAACTCTGGTATTGTTGATGAATGGGGAGTCCTTTTGCTTCTTACTTATTTTTGCAATCTTTCTAGGCTGTAATGGACGAAGTTGCACAAGCTGTCGAAGATGTGAAAAGGACATGGGATCAAACTGTGGTTCAAATTGAGGACCACATAAAAGAAATTCAACGTTGTGGGAAATCTGGAAAGGGAATTCAGGAAGTGAATTCTCTCCCTAGACTCAATAGTGCTGCACAGGATGGCCTGGCTTTGCTTAGATCACTGCAGTTTAGGTTTGATCTTTTGGCTCAACAACTGCCTACGGAAGAAGAAGTAGTGTCTGCTCTAGCAGCCTTAAGCTCTTGGAAAGAACAATACTTGGGGTGTGTGTTTGTACATTCTAATAAATGATATGTCACCGCTGACATCCTATTATCGTTCATTGTAGTCACTAATAAGCTCATTCGATTTTGCAAACATTATTCTGTGATATTTACCTTATTTGTTCAAATGTTGAAGCTTTTTTTTTTTTGTTCTCTCTTTTTTGCATTATTTCTTTCCAGACTGCATTCAAGCTTGAGAAATGCAAACTTGCAAGCCAAAAACAACATTAGAGAAGCTGCTCAGGAAGAGGTTGGCATTTTTATGCGTTTCTTCACTAAATTTTGACTTATCACTTGATTGTCATTTTTCTCCACGTAAATTTTTTGACATGCGCAGTTTTTTTCAACTTGTAGAGAGAGCTACTTTTAGGAGGTGGAGAAGAGTCTACCATCCGCAGACGTAACTTGCAGTATGTGTTTTTCTTTTAATTATCTGAAATGATTATAAACAACCATAATTTTTATAAATAGCTTCTATTGTTGTTTCTAGATGGTGGAAAGTGGAAACATGACATTAAATGGTCCTGTCACTCGTTTTCTGCCACAATTTAACCTCTTATTTTGCTGAAATCAAAGCGGATAAAACTCCCTTACCTTCAATAAAATAAAACTTTTCTCTACTTCCCAAAACCAAACTTTCTTGTCAATATAAGCACCTAACTACTCAATTGATTCATTCTTAATATCCATCAAATTCAGTTCAGTCGAAGGAAATGTTACTTATTGAAATTCTAACTTCTTATCATAAATCTCAATATCTTAATGCTTGCATAAACTGTGTTTTCTCAAGTAGGTAAAATAATGGATAATTTTTGAACTTATGCTTTTGGGGAATTTACGGACACACTTTTTAAAATATTATCTATTTACATATATAATACCTAAATTATACTATTTGCTACCATACCACAATTTTTTTAATACAACAAAATAGCACCATAGTTGTTTTCCGTTACTGTGCTAACCCAACCCCTTGATTTTATCCATGCTGGAAGTTATAGCAGACTTGAAAATAAATCATCCCAATAATTGTGGTGCAAAAATGTGCAAGGTGGTTATCTGTTCTCATTGTATGGAAAACCTGTAATACTTTTGCACATAGTCAGCATGAAGACTGCTAATCTATGAATTGCATCTTTTTGTTGACCATTTTTTAACTTTTGTTTTTGGGCTTTTCTATGGTCCTCGTCTTATGATACGAAGAGACTGTTAATATTTTTTTCGTTGCATTTTTCTACCTTCGAAGAGAGAGTCGTCTTAGATGGTTTGGTCACATAAAATGGCGGCCTTCCGATGACCTGTTTAGAAAAGTATATGTATTAGATTTAATTTATGTTAAGAAAGGTAGAGGTAGACCTAAAAAGACTTGTTAGAAAATATTAGAAATGACATTTCCTTTTTAGATTTAGATTAGAATTTGATTCTTGATAAGACACAATGGAGAAAAAAGATTCATGTAGCCGACCCCACATAGGGAGATAAAGGCTTGTTGTTGTTGTATTTTTCCACCTTCTGATTTCAGGGATCTTTTTAGCTTGCAATCTAAGAATTGCATCTTTTTGTTGACAATTTTTAACCAGTCCTTGCATTTGTTTCCTTGTAAAAAAATAAAAATAAATAAATATATATATATTATTTTTGATGCTATGATTATTAATATTATATGTACTTATGCTCCTCAAGTAGCTTTGAATATGAATTCAAAATTAAAATTTTAGAATGACTTTGAAGAATTAATACAAAAGATAACTCTTGAAGAAAAAATAATTTATTAAAGGAGTTTTAAATGGATATATTGGTATGGAGATAGATGATTATAACAACATTCATGGTGGCTATGAGTTTTAAGCAAAAGAGCTTAGAGGATCAAAGGATCCCGATGCTCCACCATAACACCACTACCATCCAATCATAGTTGGATCGCTACCTAACCAACATGCGATCGCTACTATTAGATCACTGTTTAACCACCATCATCAGACCGTAGCTTTACTTCTATCATCGAACCACTATTGTACTATCATCGGGCCACTATCAGACTGCCACCGCATTATTACAGTCTTCAGACCTTCGTTGTTTGAGCACGATACTTCAACCATCCTGACTATGGCCCTTTTGACTTCCACCATTAGATTACTATCTCTGACCTTTGTCGGTGGACTACGATCTCTCGAAATTCGTTGTAGGACTACGGTCCTCCAAACATCATCGTCATACTATGGTCATTGGGCCACTATTGCCTAGCTATGATCATCCGGCCACCGTTGCCCAACCACGGTCATTCAACCAATGTTGCCTTACAACATTCCTTTGAGCACTATCGCCCAATTTCAATCCTTTGAACACCGTCGTTTGATTAAGGCTCTTTGACTATTTTTGCCTGGCTTCATCGATGTTTGTTGACTTTGCCACCTATCGTCATCAACAATGTCAATGTACTCCATTCCTCTAAAACTTCAGACCTCATTTCCTCTATTTTTGCTCCGATTAAGTGTCATTTTACGTTTTTCTCTTGTTCACTAGAAGATTGAAACGCTATCCTTTAAATTTGATCTACGAAATTTACATGAACCTTTTTGCAGCAGATTGGCTGGAGTTTTATACCCGCCCTTATTTTTCCTCCATTCCCAATCTCTTAACTAGGTGACTGGTATCAATATGCCATTCGGAATGGTAGGAGGATGACGTGTAGCCTATTACCGATTATTAGCATAAGCCAGTACAAAGGGGTCATAATGTTCAATTTTATTCTACTCATATTTTCCTTGCATAGTAAATTTAGTAGGCCTAATATCTGCTTTTATGTTGTAGGACAAAGGCAGGAATGACATCTGCTGCGGAAAGCATTACAGAGAGCCTTCGACGAACACGACAACTAATGGTTCAGGTGATTGTTGATGATATTAAGGTGTCTACTGATTTAATAGGCTTCTATCTCTATTTGATCTGTTCTCAAGTTTACAGGAGGTGGAAAGAAGTGTAAACACCTTGGTAACTTTTGGTAAGAGCTCCCCCCTTGGCTTCTCTTATAGTTTCTTTTGTTGCTGTAAGGGGTGAAAGTTATGTTTAAGACATTCTTAGTTTAGTTTTTTTACTTAAGTGTATACTTTTTTTAAACATCTGATATGCTGCTTGGTTGTACGCATCATTTTGTGTGATTTTTCTTCACCCTCGTGAATTGTTTTGTAAAATTTTTTTATTGTCAATATAGATTTTGTTTCTGGTTCCTGCGTCTGTTTTCTTTTACAATGAGAGCAACTAACTTTTAGTATTTACTGCTAGCTTTCCTTTCATTTACTCTCATATTTTACACTTTTTGGCAATAAATACAAATTCAATCCTTCAAGGAATTTCCTTAGGGCTTAGAACATGAAAAAAAAAATAAGCCTCATATGACTTCAAACCATCCTGACACAGCAGTTGTAATTTTGAGAATACTGGAAGATACGTGATAATGAACATCAGTTCAACTTAATTTTGCTTTTAGCACTATTCTATTTCTCAAACTCACCTTCATTATCATTAGCGTTATCCCATCTAGGTGGGGCCGAACAATATTTCTCCGAATGAGCGAAACGAAGGCTACATTTGGGACGGCTGTTTTGTTGCTTCTTAAAACAGTTTTTTAATATAAAAAGTAAAATTTTTATGCTAGAAAGCTGCTTTAAGAAGCAACAAGAAAGTCGTCCCAAAAGAAATACACTGACATGCCCCTTTTGCTGCCTTCTTGATTTGATGTGCATAATCCAACATATAAAGTAAATCAATGAACTTAAAATTTGTTTTTATTTACACAAATGCCACTCTTCCTTGCCCCGGCTTCCCCTTTTAGTATTTTTTTTATTTGTATCATACTAAAAGCAGTTATTCAAACTTTATCTTCTTGTTATTAATGTTTTTCTAAAGTTATGCAATATTTGGAAGTAAAAAAAGTTCAACGATGATTCTCATTTACCGCAAAGTTTTTGTGAAGGTTTGTCCGTATTGCTTGTTTTGGAGAGAAAATTATTAGGCGCGGAGATCGGACGTAGAGATACGTCTTGATATCCACTTAAAGTTTGACACGTGGAGTGCACTTTGGTTGCACTTTTTTGTATGCTTTACTTGCGCATTACTTATGCTTTAGTTGCACTTTGACTGTTCTAATGTTTCGTTTTTTCACTGCGCTTTTTTTTTCTTTTTTTTACGTATTTTTTGGGTAAAAAATAAAGTTTTTTTTACTGCGTTTTGAATGTGCTTTACCTGCACGTTACCTACAGTTTACCTACGCTTTTTGTGTGCTTGGTTTAAAGTTCAACCTACACATTAAATATATAAAGTAAAAAGTAAATCCAATTGAATATCCATAATTTGATAGGAAATACTTGAGTTCGCAAGTAACCCTAAGGTAATACTTGAGTTCGCAAGCAAACCTAACCCAAATCGGCACACAAATAGCGCAAAAACAGCGGAAATATGGAAGAAACTTGTAGGAAAACAATTGCAAACGATTGTATTCCACTAGTAGGCAATCAAAACCAAAGCTCGATACAATGTTCTTCAATTCGAGAGGAAGAACAACTCTCCTACAATCTCCGGCAACGCCGAGAGCCCAAGCAAGAAGACCTAGAACTCAAACTCTTTTCAAAAGCAAGATCCAAAACCTCTCTCCTCATAACTCCCTATTTAATACACTCTAATTCAAATTAAAAGCAAAAGGACTTCTCTACCCTTCATTCTCCCTCCAAAAACATTTAAGTTTCAATTTGAAATCACTTGGAGCCCACCCCGGTTCCCTCTCTCCCTTCCGCCTTCTTCCGTCGGGCATAGGCCCGGACCGGCTGGGCCGGTCCAGGATGAGCCGGTCCAGGTTGGACCGGCATAACATTACTCCCCTCCCAAAGTACCACCTTGTCCTCAAGGTGGAAGGCAGGGAACTGTATTGCAATCCTCTCCATTGGCTCCCATGTGGCCTCATAATCTGGGAGGCCGTTCCACCTGATCTTCACTTTCTTTTTCCCCTTTTCATTGATGCGCACTCCTTCTACCGCTAGAGGCTCCAGTGTCACTTCCATGTCTTCCCTCAATGTGCTGGGCAGCTCCGGGCTTACTACATGTTCCCCCACCACTTTCCTCAACTGTGATACATGAAAAACGGGGTGTATTCTGGCTGTTGAAGGAAGCCTCAACCTGTATGCTACCTCCCCGATTTTCTCCTCCACTTCGAAAGGGCCGAAATATCTTGCTGCCAGCTTCTCATTTCTCCTCTGGGATATAGTCCTCTGCCTGTATGGTCGGATCTTCAAGTAGACCTTGTCTCCAACTCCAAATTGTATATCCCTTCTTTTACTGTCCGCCTGTTTCTTCATAATCTGTTGGGCTCTGAGAAGATGCCTCTTGAGCTCGTCCAACACTTGATTTCTTTCCTTCAGATGCTGATCCACTGCAGATACTGGAGTACTCCTATGGCTATAGTGTACCAGGTGTGGGGGGTCTCTTCCATATAACACCTTAAAAGGTGTCATCTTGGTAGCCGAGTGAGAGGAGGTGTTGTACCAATATTCTGCCCAGGCCAGCCATTTGGCCCACTGCTTCGGTGTCTCAGACACAAAGCATCTCAAGTATGTCTCCAGGCTTCTATTCACCACCTCTGTCTGCCCATCAGTCTGTGGGTGATATGCTGTGCTCCTCTTCAATATTGTGCCCTGCATCCTAAATAACTCCCTCCAAAAATGACTCAGGAACACCTGTCCCTATCCGACACAATAGACTCTGGTACCCCATGCAGGCGGACTATCTCCCTCACAAATGCTGCTGCTACAGACACCGCTGTGTACGGGTGTCTTAAGGGAATGAAATGAGCATATTTGCTCAGCCTGTCGACCACTACAAATATAACAGTATATCCCTCTGATTTTGGAAGCCCATCAATGAAATCCATAGTGATCTCCTCCCAAACCTTCTCTGGTAAGGCCAGGGGCTGTAGTAATCCCCCTGGTGCCATCGTCATGTACTTGTTCCTCTGGCAGGTATCGCACTTAGCCACCATTTCTTCTATGTCTTTCCTCATCCCCTTCCAGTACAATTCCGCAGCTAACCGGCTATAGGTTTTCTGCACTCCTGAATGCCCTCCTATGGCACTCCCATGAAATTCCTGTAGCAGTTGGGGAATATGAATGGAAGACCTAGGGATCACACTCCTTCCCTGATAGTACAGTCTTTCTCCCACCACTGAGTAGCCTGGGTGGCTGTTTTCCTCTGATAGCACCTCTTCTTTAATTCTCCTTAGCTCCTCATTCTGGATGCTTTCCTCTTTGATGGCTCCCCAATCAATCAGAACTGGTACTGATACAGCAATTCCCTGGAGCTCCCCCATACAGCGTGATAAGGCATCCGCTGCCTTATTTTCTAATCCTGGCCGATAGTGGATCTCAAAATCATATCCGAGCAGCTTGGACAACCACCTCTGATGCTCTTCTGTGACCATCCTCTGCTCTAGCAAGTATTTCAGGCTCCTTTGATCAGTCCTGACAATAAAGTGTCTGCCCAATAAATAGGGTCTCCACTTTTGGATGGCCAGCACAATCGCCATCAGCTCTCTCTCATAGACCGACTTCAGCCTAGCCCGGGACGACAGTATCTGACTGAAGTAAGCTATGGCTCTATGGTTCTGAATCAACACTGCCCCCAATCCATAGCCTGAAGCATCTGTCTCCAACACAAACACCTGATTGAAGTCTGGCAGAGCAAGTACGGGCACCGTCGTCATGGCCTTCTTCAGCTTCTCAAAAGCCTCAGAAGCTGCTTCCCCCCATAAAAAATTATCCTTCTTCAGCAGCTCTGTCAGCGGTCCTGCTATGGTGCTGTATCCTCTCACGAACCTCCTGTAGTAGCCAGTCAGTCCCAAAAACCCTCTGAGCCCCTTCAAGGTCTTGGGTTGAGGCCAGGCTAACATTGCCTCTATTTTGGACTGATCCGCAGCCACTCCCTCCTGAGATATCACATGCCCCAGGTACTCCACTTGTGCCTGAGCGAAGTCACACTTCTTGAAATTGGCCTTCAGCTGATGCTCCCTTAGCACCCCCAACACCACTCTCAGGTGCTCTAGGTGTTCCTTCTCAGTCCTGCTATAGATGAGAATGTCATCAAAAAACACCAACACAAACCTGCGAAGGTGTGGCTTGAAGATCCGGTTCATCAATGCCTGGAATGTGGCTGGTGCGTTGGTGAGGCCAAAAGGCATCACCAGGAACTCGTAGTGGCCCTCATGAGTCCTGAAGGCTGTCTTCTGCACATCTTTCTTCCTCATCCTGATCTGATGATAGCCGGACTTTAGATCAATCTTGGTGAATAAAACGGCTCCATGTAGCTCATCCATCAACTCGTCAATCACAGGGATGGGAAATTTGTCAGGCATTGTCTCCTTGTTGAGGGCTCTGTAATCCACACAGAACCTCCAACTCCCATCCTTCTTTTTTACCAGCAGAACTGGGCTAGAGAAAGGACTCACACTGGGCTGAATGATCCCTCCTTCTAGCATTTCTCCCACCAGCTTCTCAATCTCATCTTTCTGCATCTGAGGGTATCTGTAAGGTCTCACACTGATAGGGGATACCCCCTCTTTCAGGATAATCTGGTGCTCCCGTTCTCTGTCAGGTGGTAGTCCCACCGGAGGTTGGAACACATCCTCAAATTCCTTCAGAAAGGGCTGAACTGACACAGGAATGTGTTTGTCTTCCTCCTCCTGGCGATCTTCCAAGCTCTGCAACTCCACAAGGAACCCTCCTCCTTCCTCATGGATCATCTTCACCATCGACCTGAGAGACACTCCAGCTCTGGATAATCCTGGTTCTCCTTTCAGCTTCACCCTCTTTCCCTCTACCATCAGTTCCATCACCATGGTCCCCCAGTTTACCTTGGTTTCACCCAAGGTCTGTAGCCACTTCATGCCCAGAATGACGTCTGTGCTACCCAACCTCAGGGGTAGGAAGTCCTCCACCACCCTAATCTCCTGTAGTCTCATCTCCACCCCCTTGCAGATCCCAGTGCTGGACTCAATCTTCCCTGTCCCCATCATCACTCCATAACTGCCTGTCTCAGTAGGCTCCATTCCCAGCTCCTCCGCTACCTGAGCGGATATGAAATTGTGGGTGGCTCCACTGTCGATCAACACTACTACCTCCCTCCCAAGGATTTTCCCTTTCACCTTCATCGTATGGCTAGGAGTGAATCCCATCACAGAATTTAGGGATACCTCAGCTACCTCCAACTGGGGATCAACCTGCTCCTCATCAGAAGCATCACCCTCCTCAGGCGCCTCGTCTATATAGACGGTGAGAGCCCGAAGAGCGCGATCCTTGCACCGGTGCCCTGGAACAAACTTCTCCTCACATCTGAAACAAAGGCCCTTGGCCCTCTTCTCCTGCATCTCCTCTTCGGTCAATCTCTTGAAACTCCCAGCTGATCGGGTCACCCCGCTCTTCTCCTTCCCACTTTCTTTAAGGACACTAGGGGTTGGCCCTTTTGGAGCCAAGTAAGTGGTAGTTGTCCTGGTAGGACCCACTGCGTGGTTGTTCCGCCAACTTCGGGCGTTGGTCTTCTGGTTCTCCACCAGTTGAGCCAACTCCATGGCCTCCCTCAGGTCCCTCGGTCTCATTACCTTCACCGCATCTCTAATTTCTGGCTTAAGGCCCTTCATAAAGTTTCCCCCCAGAGTGCTGTTTGATAATCCCTCCATGTCACCCACCAGACTTTCAAATCTCTTCTGGTACTCTTCCACTGTTCCCTCTTGAGTGAGGGCGTAGAACTGTTCTGATATCTCCCATGGGCTGCCCCCCCTGAATCTCTCCCTGATAGCCTCCTTGAAGTCCCTCCAAGTCCTCACCGGATCCCACTTATCCATGTATTTGAACCATGAAAAAGCCGCCCCTTCCAAGCACATGCTAGCCGCCAACAATCTCTCCTCCTCCATCAGGCCATTTACTGCAAAATACCTCTCTACCTTGTGGATCCATTCATCCACATTTCCTTCTTCGAACACGGGCATTTTCAGCTTTCTGGCTCTCGTGTCCACCCCGTATGCCCTATTCCCACCATGGCCTCCTCTATCCCATGCAATGGGGTCTTCCCAAGTTCCCCTCTCTCCATATCGGGGCTCATCATCCCTCCTCGGCCGCCGATAGCCATCTTCCCCTCGCGCTCCGCCATGGTGATTCTGGATTCCCCATGGCCGGTCCACTGGATCGGGCCGCCGGCGACGCCAATCATCCTCTCTTTCTTCTCTGAAGTCTCTCCTTCTTTCATGCTCTTCTCGCCTGATGGACTCCCGAGGTGGCATCCTCCCGCTGCTGTTAAACAGTCCCACCTCCTCTTCCTCGTCTGGATTCACCTTCTCCTTCCCCCTGCTCCCACTCCCTTCTCCTCTTTCCTCTCCCGGCACAGCCCTTGCTTGCCCTTCCAACAACTTCTTCATCATCTCTTCCAACGCCACGAATTTCCCTTCCACATTCTCGCTCAATGTGGCCATCTTCTCCTCCAGATCCGCTTTAAGTTGCCCCATCTCGGTCTCCAAGACTTCTACTCGCTTAGATGCCATGGGAAATGACGAGATGCCTCCGGATCCTCCCCAAAATTAGCAAAATCTGCAGCGAATAATGGGTAAAAACCCCCTCCACCGCCCGGATCTTGCTATGATACCAATTTGATAGGAAATACTTGAGTTCGCAAGTAACCCTAAGGTAATACTTGAGTTCGCAAGCAAACCTAACCCAAATCGGCACACAAATAGCGCAAAAACAGCGGAAATATGGAAGAAACTTGTAGGAAAACAATTGCAAACGATTGTATTCCACTAGTAGGCAATCAAAACCAAAGCTCGATACAATGTTCTTCAATTCGAGAGGAAGAACAACTCTCCTACAATCTCCGGCAACGCCGAGAGCCCAAGCAAGAAGACCTAGAACTCAAACTCTTTTCAAAAGCAAGATCCAAAACCTCTCTCCTCATAACTCCCTATTTAATACACTCTAATTCAAATTAAAAGCAAAAGGACTTCTCTACCCTTCATTCTCCCTCCAAAAACATTTAAGTTTCAATTTGAAATCACTTGGAGCCCACCCCGGTTCCCTCTCTCCCTTCCGCCTTCTTCCGTCGGGCATAGGCCCGGACCGGCTGGGCCGGTCCAGGATGAGCCGGTCCAGGTTGGACCAGCATAACAGTGTCCACTCCACATGTCAATATTTTATTGGAGTCCGGAGTCCGGACTTACTCTAGGTACGATGTCCGCACCTAATAAATTTCCGTTTGGGAGAGCTAGATTGACAGGACTTTCAGGACACTTACTTGGGTCATTATTGTTGATTTGTCATAATATTTGTCTTCCTAATTAATTCAGTAATGTTATCTTCATTTTTTGTGAGAACCTTCTCCTTTGTTCTCTGACACGTTCATCATAAACCCCTGCCAAATCTTTATTTTCCCACAAATCTGTGGAATATGAAGTATTGTTTTACCAACGAGTTCAATCTATTTTTTCAGAGGAATCAACTGGTGTTTTAAAAAAGGCTGAAAGCGAGTACAAGGGGCAACGTTCGCTGCTTACGCATACCAGGCGGTTGCTCACCATAATGCAGCGACAGGATGTCATGGATAGGTAATCTCCGTTTTTTAAGCTTCATTTTCATAAGTGAGCTAATTAAGGATCTATTTGGGACAGCTTTAGTATTTTATAAAGTTGGTTGTAAAATTATTAGGGGAAAATAAATTAGCTACTTTGGTTGTAAAAAATAACTTTCTGTCACAAAAAACTTTTAGAAAATACTGAGAAAACAAGAAAAAGTAGTAGTCAAATGAAATTGTAGTTACTGTATAAAAAGCAAAACAACAAAAAAGTTGTCCCAAACAAATCCTAAATTTAACTAATATCTTCCATTCTTATTTGCATCATTATATATTAACTCAAATCTAATCAAGATCGATATGATGAGTTTTTTTTTATAATTGGGTTTATTCTAAGGGTCTGCGGAGGATACATGTAGTTTTTTGTAAAGATGATTGTAAAATTATTGCGAGAAAAGTAATTCATTTAAAACTGTTGTAAAAGTAACTTCCTCGTACACAGATTTCTTGAAAGCAATAGCGAAATAAGACTGTGGTCATGGTCTGAAAAGCTTAGTAAAGAAGTTATCCAAATAGATTCTAAGATGAATGTAATATAAAGTCTAATTATTTATTCATATTACATTCATTTTAAAGCTAAAACCAATACAAAAGTAAATTTGGAACAATATATGATAGGTGGTTTGAATAATGTTTGATCTTAATTGAAGATATGAACCAAATAAAGTTGTTTAATACTTCAATGTTTTATTAAACAGGGTTATAATGGTGGCCGGTTTTCTTATATTCATATCCGCTGTGTTCTATGTTGTGTCAAAGCGAATTGGCCTGCTAGCTTTGCAGAGAAAAATTGTTACAGCTATCAAATCGGGTTCAATGGGACATGAAGATTTGGGCAAAGAGCTCAGTAAATCAATAAACAAAGATCACTTGACCGCTGGACAACCTAATATCCTTTTACATGTTAACGATGAACTCTAAGGTTTTGTTTGGGACGGCTTTCTTACTGCTTTTTAAAGCAGCAGTTTTTTAATACTAAAAAGTTGCTTTGAGAAGCTGTAAGAAAGCCATCTCAAACAAAACCTAAATCACTTTTATGATGTTTTTTCCCTTAAATGGAAAAAAGAAGAAGATTATCACTGACTTTGTGCTTTTATTTTTTATTTTTTCCCTTAGAAAAGAAGGCATGTGTGATTTATTATAATAATCTCTCTTCAATTCCTTCCATTTATTGTATTAGTTCTCAAGGATTTGGTTGATTGTCTCTGTCATGACTGATTTTGGATTAGGATATTTTGTTTTAACGGTAAAAAAAATGTCATTTGCATGAATTAAATATGTTTGTAATTCATTTGTGAAGTTATGAGGGACAATATAGAAAGTCCCTTTCAAATAATTAAGGTGAGACCAATTATGACGATGGCCCAACATTTGAACTATATGAATGTATCTTGTGAGGAATATTCATGGAATATCTTAAGTGAGAGCTTAAGAGGAAAGATATATATTCGATATCTTCAATTACATAGTCATTAAAGAACCCAAAATATTGGAAAAAATATCAAATGATTATAGGGCTAAATTTAGTTATTTGGTGAAGTTTGTATTTTTATTTTTATTTATGTATAGTTTTGGAATGCCCTATAAAATTTATTAATTTTTTTGAGTAAAAATGTAGATTGATACTATTTCGCTATAAATTTTTTTTAATTATTGATTTATATTGATCATAAGCTCTCCTTACAAACCATTTAGCATTCTGGAGAACGAAATGAGTTGCATAAAATCTAAATTTATTTTCGTATTACTATACCTCTGCAGAAGATTTTATAATATAGGAGAGTTGCTTTGAATCGAGCTATTGAAATATTTAGATATATAAATATAGTTCTACTTCACAGTACATAGTAGAAAGATGATCTTAATGTCTTACTCATCATTAATAATTAAGGGAGTATTTGGTTGACTATAAAGTGTATATAGTATAAAGTAAATACTTTGAACTTGTTTGGTTGGCAGTAAGGTGAATATAATGCAAAAGTGAAGTAAATTCTCTTGAATTTGTGTATTCACGATCATTGGGGATGAATAGGGAAGAAGCGGATGCAGGAAGAAGGGTTTTTTGCATGCAGAAATCCGTCTTCAATTAACGGTCTGACGGAAGTCTGGCGTCAGTCAACAGTCAGGTAGAAATTCGGCGTCAATTGGCAGTCGGGCGGAAGTCCGGCATTCGTCAACGGTCAAGCATAAATCTGGCGTTGGTCGGCTATCAGGTGAAAGTCTGGAAGTGGTTGTGGAGTCTGGTGGCAAGAAAGCTCTCTTCTTCCCTCATTCTCTTCTTTTCTTGCTTGGGTTCCCTCTCATGAGAAATGAGGGTCTATTAATAGTTTTATGAGAGTGGTGTGACTAGTAAATAGAAGGAAGATCAATAGTAATTTGGGAGTTGTTTGAATGGCCGACCAATGTTGATTCCCTTGATCATGGGTCGTTTAATGGACATTTGTCTTAATAATATCATAATTTGACTATCTTGGGCTCATTGGATTTGCCTTGTCGAGCCACTCGATTCGATTATAAGCATGCCACTTTTGGAATTTTTTGGTCATCCATATTATAGATTGAACATTCCAAATGGGCTTTGGGTCATTGATTTGGACCCATTTGAGCTTGGATTGAGTTGAATTTGGTGTCATTGTGTTCGTATTTTCAGGACGTTTAGTTTGACTATAAGTTCGCTGAAATCAGAGTTCAGATGGTCCTAGATTTAATTTTTGAAGTGTCCTACTTGATTTTGCCTCGAGATTCTTGCCCGATCAACATAATTGTTTTTATGAGATATTAAGGGTCTATTTGGTTGGCTATAAAGTGAAGTCAATGCAAAATAAATTAAGTTTAAAGTAAATAATTTGAGCTTGTTTGATTGGATGTCAAGATAATATAGATAATTATTTTTTTTTCCTTTTTGGTTGGATGAATTCAAACTAAAGTAAATTCTCTTGAATTTGTGTATTTACAACTGTTGGGGGCGGAAGAAGCGGATGAGAAGTCAAACAACAACCATGGAGCTGAAGAAGCGGCTCGTCACGCGAAGCGGGATCTTCCTGTGTGTGGCTCGAACAAAGTCGGGCTTTCTATGTGCGGCATCCAAGAAGATTGAGGGGCTTCTCATCTGCAAGCTTGGGCTGGCCTACCACACGTAAAGCAGGAGGAAGCGATGGATTATTCTTGTGTGTTGCTCACTCTCTTGTTGTAGAATTCCTTTTTCACTCGAATCGAGTGGTTTACTTTACCGATAAAATGAACTAATGTGGGCAATTTGCTTTATTGCAGGATTTGTTTTACTTTACTAAGTGCCCAACCAAACACAAAAATAAAAGGATAAATTATTCATAATATTTTGCATTTACGTTTTCTCCAACCAAACAACCTATAAAAGAGTAATGCCATTAATTTATAAGTTAAAGAACAATAGCATCTTCATTTATGAAATAATATTAACAACATTAATTAACTGTTAGGTTTGATGAATATAAAAATTTATTTAAATTAAATATGAATTATTTGATCATATTCATTTTGTACCCAATTAAATAAATGCTTGTGAAAAATGTCCTATAAAATAAAATGATAATATTTTACTGTAATAACTCTATTTGAAAATAAAGATAAAAAAACATTATATATAGAATTTTCTTGCGATCATATCAAGCCCAATCTTCTTTGCTCATATTATTTATTGAAGAGTTAAAGGCTGTCCGTTTTCTTTAAAACATATAAATTTTGAAAATACATGCATTTGATCAAGTGGTCGCCTTCTTTTGACGTGGATGTTGGATCACCTATTATTATTATTTGGGTGTCTTTCCCAAATTTGAGAGCTCATCTCTTCTCTCTGAGGATTCTTTATGGCCTCGGTTCTATTTTTTGTCACCCCCTTAAAATAGATTATGCTATCTCTACTGGTTCTCGTCCCTCGGTTGCTCGTGTTTTGGTCAAATTAGATGTCTCCAAATAGTTTCTTGACAAGGTTTGGCTTGATCCCGATAGTTTGCGGTATTTCCAGTCGGTTATTTTGGAGGATATGCCTTTGTATTGCTTGCACCAGCAAATAACTAAGTCCCATTTGCAAAGGGATGTCCCATTTGCAAAGGGATGTTCCTCCTACTGCTATTGAGCTTGTTAATATTGTAAGTTTGCCTGGTGTACCCTTTGTGGAGGTTGTTGTGGAACCATAATCGAATCATTGTTTAGTCAATTCAGTTGTTAGTCTGGTTGTGTCTCCTGGGGCTGGCTGTTATGACTCTGTGACTGCTTTTGTTAATCTTGGGGGTGAGAAAGTTTTACTATTTAATGAGAATTGTGATGTGCTTCCGTTGCATGAATTTGTTGTTGGTAATGTGGTGGATTTATCTAATGAAGGCGGTGGCTCCCCTAAACCCATTCTGGATGGTGTTGGTGAGGAGGATATGTTATCCTTGAACAATTGTAAGGTGAATTGTATTGATGCTGGGGGTTTGGTTAGTGTGAATTTGGACTTTGCTGCCATGGAGCAGGTTGCTTCTATTCCTTTAGGAATTCCGTCTGAGGCTGTGAATGTTGGGGTCGCTATGGATGTTTGGTCTCCTGGGGTTGGCAGTCATGATTCTTCTGGTGCTGTTAGTGGAGGGGCTGCAGTCGGGGAGGGTGCTAGTTTTGCTGTTAATGTTGGTAATGGAGTGTCTTGTGGTGCGTTGGTTTTTTCCACTCCTATGTCGTCTGGTGATCGTCATGTGTTGGATTATGTGGATTGTCGCCTCTGTCGCCTCTCTGCTGAGGCTTCGATTAACTATGTTGTGTTAGATTCTTCTAGTATTGTTAATCTTGCCCAGATAAAAATGAATTTTGTGGATATTCCTATTTATGTTATGTCTAATGCTCAGTTAAATGCCCATCTGGTTGGTACTTTGAAGAATTTAGTTTTGGTCCAAAATGACTGGTTGATTATGGATGAGGAAGTTTTACCTTTGGTTGAGGTTGAGGAGGATGTTCTCGGTGACAATGTGGATGGCAAAAAACGTATAAGTAAAGCTAAGAAGAAATAGCTTCTGGTCCCCTCCATCGCTTTTGTTTCCATGGGTTTTTTAGATGCTATGGACGATGATGAGGCAGCTCCTTACATCACCTTGCTGGTCATCTTGTTAGCAACCTTGGTGGTATTCTTTTAGCTTGTTGGTTACCTAGGCTTATGGTGGTTTCTACAGATTTATGTCTCCAATGGATGACCCTTGGTGGCTATGAGGTCGTTGCGGGGGACTGCCACTTTGAGTTTGCTTTTGGCATTTAGCTTATGATCTCTTTGTTACTTTAGCTTCTGTTTCTTTTCATTGTTGTTTTTTGGTTTTTGGTATGTGCTTGTACTGTTTTTTTCTTTCTTAATTAAATTATTTTTATTTTAAAAATAAAATAAAATCTATTATCTCAATATCAAATTAAAAAAAAAAATTACAAGTGATTGCCTGATTGGGCACTACCATTTCAATCATTGCAATTGCAATGATTTGCTAGCAATTTAACTCATTGAAACCATCGTTGTATAGCTTGGTTGGCGAGCGAGCACGATTAGGAATCCTCCGTGTGGGAATCCCTCCGAGTTGCAACACCTCTTCAGTGGGACCCAATTAAGTGATGGCCAGGAGTTTTCTGAGCTGGGTGTGTCTTCTAGGTCAGCCGAATTGTTTACGCCGGCAAGCACCTCCTAAAAAGTTAACAACGGGTAGATACTATCGTTAAAAAAAAAAAAAAAAAACTCATTGAGTTTAGAAGAAAACTTTTTAAAATGATTTTTATATGACCATTCTAAAAATTTCTCCACGATTTTATCTAAGATTGAGAAAGATTATATATATATATATAAACAAAATATAAAACAAGAGAACCTAGAAATCCTCTTCTCTCCCCCCCCCCCCAAAAAAAAAAAAAAAAAAAGAAATCCTCTTCTTTTTCAAAAAAAAAAGAAAAAAAAAAAAAAAAAAGAAACCCTCTTCTCAACATAGTAAAAAATCAAAATCATCGAACACTACCATGTCAAAAGTGACCTTCTGGATCTCGTCGTTAGCACGTTGGTCTATAAGTTGGCCAAGAATATGGTGAAAATTAGAAGTAAAATAATAAAGAAATGTATCTTGGATTTTATCGCTCTCCCTGCTTCGTGGGTTCCAAATTCCAATGTCCAGCAACAGTGGAATGGATTTTTTAATTCAAATTTCATTAAATATTTCGTTCTTTATTGATTTTTCTGAGATGAAGCCCTAACTACGTTCTAATCAAATACAATGATCACGTAAACGTTAAGTAGAAGAAACCCAATACATCGCCATCAAATTACTGATTCAACGACGCCCTGCTGGAACAATAATGAGCGGCGTAGAAATCAATTTAGCCCCGGTGGAGGAGTTCGATCGGAGATCGATCTCTTCCGTGTCTCGGAGGATTTGAAGCAGAGGAGGAGAAGGGGATGGAAGGATACTCGTGCTTTTGCTGGAACAGGGGAGGCGTGTATGATCTCGTCTCCAGCGAGCCGGAGCCTTTCTCCTTACCTTCTGCTATACCGGAATGGCCTAAAGGTGTGATCTTTTTTCCAGTTAGATTGAATTGCTTACTGTCTCTGTTTCTTTTGATTTTCTTCTAGGATTTGGAATTAGCTTCGAAAAGGGAGTGCTTTCTTTGTTTTCTCTGAAGGCAAACTCTTATTGTTCTTCCCAAAATTCTTTAATTTCTTCTTGTATAATAAGAGATGTAAGAAGAGATTGAGGAGAAAGCAATCTTCTTTTTGACAGTTGAGTTTATATTGATCTAATTGCTGATCGTCAGGCCACCTTTCATTATTGATTTTCTATTTGGAGTGGAATAAGTGCTAACCTCCTGTGTAATTTTTTTAAAGAAAGTTCCCGTGCTTATTTTAGTTTCTTCTTATCCTATACAGCATGGCCGCTTCCGAAATAGTAGGGATAAGGCTATGAACTAATGAACATGGTCCTTCCATAAAGATTCTCTTGATTTTATAGGGTTTGTTCCTTTCGAACTTAAAAAAGAAAGTCTATATTGATGACTCAGTCTCATCACCTAATAGATCACCCACCTTCGATATTGTGTGCCCTGTTTTCTTGCTTGATATAATGGACTTTTGCATATAGTGTTTTACCTAAGAGATGCTGTGATGGTCAGTTATAGTAGGATATCACCAACATTAATAACTAGCATGATGGACCCTATTGGAAGTGTAATGTAGAACATATATTATAAATTATAAGACTTAGTAAGACCAAATAAATAATAACCTTACAGGAAGTGTATTGTAGAACATATAAAACAACAAAGACAATTATAGATTTCAAAGGAGATATAATGCCTTTCCTAAAAATGGGGGAGGGGGAACCACCAACCCTAATCCCAGAAGAAAGATAGGTCATTTGGAGAGAGGAAAATTTTGTGATTATACATGATATGGGAAGAAGCTATGAATCTAAAACTGAGGATGTATTTGAGGAGACGTGCAATAAACATAGTGGTGGAAACAATATGAAAAACCCAGATAGATGTTCGACAATTTTGAATCAAACATTCATGCTCTACCCGAGAAAGCATGACCAAACATGAATGAGTGATAGTAGTGAGATGCGGCAAAACTATTTGCATGAATAGATTTTCCGAAGGCATGTTGGTAATTAGGAGGATAGAAAATTTTCGCTAAATATTCTTTTGAAGGATGATTGGTAGAACCATAGTGAGAGCCGGGATGGACTTTCCCTTGCGACCATAAACAATATCAGTCCAACCACCATAACTATGTTTCCCATGATGGTTAGTAGTGAAGGTTGTCTAATTCGAATTTTGTGGAGAATGAGATGATAGCTCAATGTCTCTAAGAATAGAAGAGATAGCAACTGTTGCATTGAACATCATTTGAGATTGCTTAAGTTGAAGGGATTAATGAAGGCCAAAGAGAAGTTACTAACCATCAATTTTCATTTTGGTGTTGTCAGAACTTAGGTTAAGTGATAAAGGATATGTAGTAAAGTAAGTCACCCCACATACCCCACATGGTGCAATAATAATCCTGGAAAAAAAAATCTTTCCCTTTTAGAGAAAATAGATCATAATAATAAGGTATACATTTGAGAAATGTTATTTTCTTGAAAAAAAGTGGAGCATTGAAATTCCTACATTGCCTTGGTAGTCTCATGAACATGACTATGGAGATAATAAATGGTTCAAAGTATTCAACAATCTGGTGAGAATGATATAATCAAAGGCTTATCATTTGGAGAATTTGATAGTTCCATCATCAGGATGGGATAGAGATTCCAATAATGGTTGAGTTTCATGTTCTGAAGATTTGTTGAGGGCATGGTACCATAGGAGACAGCGACAAAGAATAATAAATGAGATCAATTCATTGGGATGTAGAGGAAAAAGAAAGATGAAGAGCAAGCAACAAGCATAGCCATTGTGCAAGCATGGTGTGCTGTGCAAGCACACCTGAGAACAATAGACATTAGCACAAGGGTTATGATATATTGTATATGCATAATGGAGAGAGCAAGTAACTAGCTAAAGTGGCAACTTTTGAGGAAGTAAACCACGTAGCGAAGCAAAACAAGAAATAGAAAATGACAGCGCAAAGAAAGATCATCAGCATTTAACGTGGAAAAACCTAAACCAGAAAAAAAATCATGGAGCCACACCACAAAAAAAAATTCACTATGAAAATTTAGGAGAAATAATATAGATATCTATTCTCTCCTCTCTCTCTCTCTCTCATTGTCTTTCTTTACCATTTAATTGTTCTCTTACAAACAAATAAAGATAAACTTTAAAAACCACCAAGGGACGTAATCCTTCAAAAAAAAAAAAAAACAAGTAAGAAAACTACCAGTCCGCCTTATGGTGCTGCAGCGTCAAATTTGGAGAGCCGTGGCACTCATCTATTGTTCTCCCTTCTACTTGACAGCGCTATAGCGCCAGGGTCTGGAGCGTCACAGTGCCAGGTTTAGAGTACCGCAGCGCTCCCCTCTCTATTTGTTTGCAAGTAAATTATGCAATGCTGCATCGTCTAGGTACACAACACCGTAGTATTGTGCAATTGTACGAGCAAAAAAAATTTCTTGGAGCAAAGCACCCGAATTTAAGCAGGGGGGAGGACCCCCTGCAACCCCCGCGAGCTTGGCTGATTGAATTGAGGTCTAAGGCAGTAGTACTATAATTCCTCATAATCTGAATTAAAAACAAAATTATATCTTTTATCTCTTATCTAATCTACTAGAGCTTCTATAAAATCATTAACAAAAATCAATCCAACGGAAGCAAATCTAAAAATTATGTACATCAAAATCTGATTTACAATAGCCAAGAGATCAACTATAACATCGATCTATCTCAACAAATTCTTGACTACAAAAGAAGGAATTTTAAAAATGCTTTATTTCCTTCTCCCTAACCTCCTTCCTCTCTTCCCTTCCTTTCCTTCTCTTCTTTTTCCTAGCCTGATCTCATCACCTTATCTGATTTATGAAGTAAGCCGCAGCAACCCCGCTATTCTTCCCCAGCTCCTCTGCTCGCGGCCTACAACTCCGAATTCCAGGGACTAGCGGGTAAGAGGAAGGGATGGAAAAATGCTATAGTATATATATAAAAGCATTTAATCAAAGTTAAATACACTTTATATAATAAGCACCCACTCAAAGCATCATGACACATCTTCAAATGACCTCCCCTATGTGCTCCGTCTTAGTGCAAGGAATCTAAAAGATATGCTATATAAACAATAGCAAGAAAGTGCATTTTAAGTGTGGACTAAAGAAAAGAGATGAGGAGTGCTATGAGTTCAGCATATATAATAGATATAAAAACTTTATAATTATATATATATATATATGAAAGTGCTATAGTATAAATCATATTAATATAAATACTTATATGATATCAATTAAATGAATATATATATATATATACTTTAGATACACTTATATATATCAAAATGCTCAAAGTTAAAAATAGATTTAATGAAAAGATATTTGATGTTTTATGGAGGTATGATAAAATGGGATAAATTTTGGGGCAAATTTTTATGTTTACCTTTTTGACAAAATTTTAGATATTATACCATTTCTATTAATAAAAAAATTACTTAATAGTCCATTTTTTATAAATTTTTTTTATTAGGAATAGTTTAGTAATTAGTATATTTTAGTCCTTACTCTCTTTCCTATAAATACCTAAGTCTTATGTGGAGGAGGGAGAGTTAGTTCATTTTTTTTCAGATTTATAAATCTGAGAGAAGGGAAGGGTCTCTTTTCCTTGGGGTGGATTTCCCCTAAACTTGAAGAGAGAAACTAGTGGAGTCTAGGACTTCACCAATATCATTCTCCGACCTTTTCTTTGCTTTCCTCCACCATTCTTTTTCATCATTCCACAAGCAGCCTCTCCATTTCCATCCTTGGAGCCACCAATCCAGCCATGATCTGGGCTGTTTTCAGCCGACTTAGCTATCAAGAACCTGCTTCCAGTCATTCCCAAGCTGCCCGTCGTTGTCTCAACGCAAGAATCAATATTCTTGCTACCTCCTACCAATCTCCCTGCATTAAGTTCCTGAGCCGCCGGCCTTTGGATCGAGCAAACAGCCACTGATTTAAGGGCTTGACAGAAATACAGCTCACTGCCTTTGCAAGAAGAAAGTCCAGATGATGAGGGAAACCTCCAACTACCCTCTGGATCATCCCTAACAGGTTTTGTATTCTTCTATTCTGTTAATTCGTTGAAATCTTTTAAAATAGCAAAGCTGCCCTTGTTTTCTTTTTCTCTTCTTGAAATTTATGCATGAGTTTTTTTGAGTTCTGATTTCAGATTTGAAAAAAAAAAACTGAGAGGGAGGGAAAGATCCCATCATTTCTTGGGGTGGATTTCCCGTAAATCTTGACAGGAGAGAAAGAAAAGAGAGGGGTTGTTGTGGGGTGGATTTCCCCACCTGTTCACTATTGAGGCGGTTTTCACTTTTCAGCTGTCAGTTTCAACAAGAAGTGTCCTCTCATGGACATTTACAGTTTAGCCACCTAGGAAATCTTCAAGAAAGACCCAAAAGACAATGCAAGTAGTATAATCAGCAGAGACAACTTTCTTGTAATCAAGAAATCAATCTCTTACTGTTATTTTTCTTGTTTCTTTATGGAAAATTGGCTGGCTTCCTCCTGAGTCCTGATGCCTGCCTTGTTTAGAGATGTAATGATCACTATTCATTGGTTCTCTGACCAAATAAATCTCTATTATCTATGGAATTGTGTTCATGTTCACCTGAAGTTCTGTTGTGTTTTTCTCAATATAACAAATGAGATTCATTTCCCTCTTGACTTACTACGCTATGTATACTAAGTAAGCATTTCATTTATTTTTGTCCTAGGCGATGGTTTTGCTAAAGGAAGCATATACTTGGGAGAACTTGAAGTCGTGAATATCACTAAATTTCAGAGCATCTGGAGTTGCTATGTGTCAAAAAACAAGAGAGAAGGAGCCACTTTCTACAAGCCTTTAACGATTCCTGATGGATTTTTCTCCCTTGGTGATTATGGCCAACAGATTGGGCAACCTTTTCAAGGTTTTCTTCTTGCAGCAAGACCAGCAGCTAATTCGAAAGATGCAGAACTTCCACCCCTGCAAAAGCCCATAGACTATAAGCTTATTTGGTGCTCGGCAAACTGGCAGGATGATAGTCCATGATGGATCTGTCTGCTTTTGGCTTCCATGCCCTCCAGAAGGCTATAGAGCCGTTGGTTATCTAGTCACTGATGATTCCAACAAGCCCTCTGTCGATGAAGTAAGATGTGTCAGAGCTGATCTCACTGATACATGTGAGAATCATGAACCCATTCTTTCTTTTGAGTCAAATAGTTTAGATGTTCCCTTCACTGTTTGGAAGTCTAGGCCTTCCTTTCGAGGGATGTGGTGCAAAGGTGTCCCGGTTGGTACATTTTGCTGCAGCACTAACAGCAATTTCAATGATGAAATAGAAATCTCTTGCTTGAAAAATTTTGATCCGGCATTGCTCGCTATGCCGAATCTAGATCAAGTTCATGCTCTTATCAAGCATTATGGACCGACGGTTTTCTTTCATCCAAAAGAAACTTACATGCCCTCATCAGTATCTTGGTTTTTTACAAATGGAGCTACTTTGTACACAAGAGGTGAAGAAGAAGGACAGGCCATTGATGCCAAAGGTTCAAATCTTCCAGGTGAAGGTGACAATGATGGAGAGTACTGGATTGATTTGCCTGATGATCATGTCAAATATGGGAATATAGATAGCGCAGAACTTTACATCCATGTGAAGCCAGCTCTTGGGGGAACCTTCACAGACATTGCAATGTGGGTGTTTTGTCCATTCAATGGTCCTGCTACCCTCAAGGTTGGGTTGCTAAACATCTCTCTAAAACATATTGGACAACATGTGGGAGATTGGGAGCATTTCACTCTTCGAATAAGCAATTTCACAGCGAGCTCTGTAGTATATATTTCTCTGAGCACAGTGGGGGTGAATGGGTGGATATATCTGGTTTGGAGTTTGTTGAAGGCAACAGGGCGATCATTTATTCTTCAAAGAACGGGCATGCCAGCTTCCCTCACCCTGGAACTTATCTCCAAGGGTCTGAAAAGCTGGGAATCGGGGTTAGAAACGATGCTGCTTGGAGCAAATTCTATGTGGATTCTAGTGTTCATTATAAGATAATTGCAGCAGAGTATCTGGGGGATGTTATATCTGAGCCTTGCTGGTTGCAGTACATGAGAGAATGGGGACCAACTGTAGAGTACAATTCGAGGTCAGAACTAGATAAGATTCTTAGTTTTTTACCTTTTAATCTTAGGTATTCAGTGGAAAATGTATTGGATAAGCTTCCAGTGGAATTATTCAGGGAGGAAGGTCCTACAGGACCCAAGAAAAAGGATAACTGGGTGGGAGACGAAAGAACTTAGCTTCTTTTTCTCCACCATTGAAGTTTGAATCTTAACGGATAGGTTAGTTCCTAGCCAAAGTGGGCTACTTCTGTTTCAAACTTTCATTTGCTTGTAATTCCTTCTTTCTGTTTTGCACTTGTGGTCTGTTTAGATCGGCTGCAATTGTTTGTATATTAATTGTGGGATTGTTGTAGGAAAATTTGAGTTCTTAAGATGCAATGATTATAGACTTTTTTCCTCCATAAAAAAAGCAGGTCTATAGCTTTAGGCTTAGTTTGGAACAGCTTTCTTACTGCTTCTTAAAGCAATTTCTCAGTATAAAAATTAAAATTATTGTATTAAAAAACTGCTTTAAGAAGTCGAAAGAAATGCTGCCCCAAACGAAACCTTAATCTAGATATCACCCTTCATTAAATTTGGCTGATAGATAGATTCTTTGTTTCTTAAATTTGGTTGCTAAAAAGTTAATACATTATGTTTAAAAAAATAATACTCAATTAGATAATATTAAAACTCTTTAATCCTAATATCTTATTATGTTTTTAATACAATGTTCTTATCGAAATACTAATCAAAAGTAATTTTATTTGCATAACTTTAACTATCAATTGCAATAATAATATTATTTTTATTTCATATTGTTTATTAAATGTAATATATTTACTTTGTACTATTTTATTTAAATAAAATATTATTATTTAGGTGATTAAATATGATTATGTTTTTTATAAATTTATTTTAGTTCATAAATTATCTAACATATAAATGTTGAAACTAGCAATATTATATTTATTATCTATGACAGCTGCTCTCTCCTCGTTAGATGATTGCGCTAAATTATCGACATAAGCGGACAAAGGCTGCGTTGTCATTCTCTCTCCAATGGTTCTCTCCCAATCTAATGACACCGCCTCACTTGCGTTGCTTATCAGCTCCTGGCTTCTCTTGGTCTCCTCCATCCTCCTTCTCTCTTCTCCTGCGCAAATTCGCCATGTCAGTGAAGCAGAGAACTAGCTATGCAGAGGGGAAGCCGGCGCTGAGGGGCGTGGTGTTCGACATGGATGGGACGCTTACGGTGCCGGTGATCGACTTCGCGGCGATGTACAGGGCAGTTCTTGGTGATGAAGGTTACACCGCGGCCAAGTTTGGGAGTCCAGGTGGTAGCGTTGATATTCTCCATCATATCGAAACATGGACACCGCAGGAGCAGCAGCGTGCCTACGAGATCATCGCCGATTTCGAGCGACAGGGCCTTGATAGGCTCCAGATAATGCCTGGTTTATTCTCTGTCAAAACTTTTTTTTACCTTTTTTTTTTTGGAAGATTATCTTATTTGCTTATTAGGAGGAAAAGCTCATCCTTACACTTTTATATTTGTGCTAATGTGGAGAAAATCTCCTGTTGCTAATGTTGTTACGCTTTTATTTTGGGTGGAGATGGGGAAGCACGTCAGATCATTGATAAACTAATCAAGTATGAAATTTTAGCCAACATTTGAAGTTTATACTGTTATTGCCAGCCATCAAATATGTGAAAAATATTATGCTGTAAAAATAAGAAGAAGCTTACACTGCATAGACTAAAGCTTATTGGTTCAAAGTACACGATTATGGGCCAACAAACGAGGAGACTCTAAAATATTCAACTCATCATCCCATCTTAAAGGATGATCATAAGCTAACTTGACATCTTGCTGAAGGATGTCAACACGTAAGCCATCTTATGATAACATACACATAACTAGAAATAGTCTAACCAATATGATATAGGATATGTAGGATCTTTATGTTGAAGGCACGACTTGATTAGTATCTCCTTAGGATGGTGCTGAAAGCTTATTTTGATGGTAGTGAAACAGATATTTAGCATTTACACTGACTTAATATTGAAACTTCTAGGATATCAAAGGAGGAATTCCTTGAAAAAAAGGGCGAGAGACTTCATATCAAAATTTTGGTATATCAATGAACTGATGTTGGTATTTTTATGAATTTTAGATCAGTAGTTAAGGAGTTGTGATATTTTTAATCCGGTTGCTCAAATTAGAAAATTATTTATATATATTAGGCTTTTAATTAGGGTATCTTAGGGTTGTTGGGGGGTTGAGACTTTAGAAGTTATGAGGGATGTGGATGATTATTTGGGAAAATTTTGAAGCCATTGGATGTATTTTGAGGTTGAGAAAAGTGAGTATTAAGATTATGTAGAAGAGATGAGAATTGCACTTGGAAAGTTGAGGAATAATGTTGAGAAAAGGTAACTAAGGGTTAACTAAAGGCATATAAGATCGGCCACCAAGCTTTATCGAGGAATATAGCAACCACCAAACTTTTTCACATGAAATTTATACAATCAAAAAGCAATTTTTTTTATAAATCCAAAAGTATAGAGCAATGCCCTATGTACAAGTATTTTTCAAGTCTGGATTATCTTAAAAAGCTTGAGGGGCTAATAAAATAGTATTATATAGATTGACAACTTATTCTAATATTAAAAAAAAAGAGAAATAAAATAAAATTTAAAGCTTTTAAAAATATGAAAATTCAGATTGATTACATAAGGCAATTAGAGTGGTCATGAAATCAATTATTTTTTGAAGACATTTGCTTTTTTTATTAGTATGACCTACCTACATATCAAGGGATCCTAAAGTAAGCTTCTTAATTATTCTTCAATGATTTTATGAGATTATGTGTCGCCCTTAGGCTTGCATGAAGAATTGTATATGATGAATGATCAAAATCTTGATGTAGTACCTTGATTTGTCATCTTGTCTTTGACTTTTATTATCATGGTGTTGCATCAGCCCCACTGGACTTTAAAAAACTCTGCTTTATAGAGTTGAAGTTCATGTGTTCATTAATAAGACTTGGGGCAAGCTTATCAAAATCCTTTTGTCATCCAAGTGTCCTTAAAAGGAGTTTGGTCTTTTCATCTGAATAAGAATCTAGATGATGTGCCTCTTGGTTGTGAGAGCTCTTCTAAAATGATACCCTAACTCCCCCAACTCCCTGCATGAAAATGATCTTTGGCTAGAGATTAGAGAAAGCTCCGAGGCTTTGTATCCCAAAATTCCTCTTGAGCACCACCGCCAACAACCCTTCATTGTCCAATGGTCACAGTCAGACTTTTGCCCTACCAACCATTGCTGACCTTTGCCCGGCTGCCAATCGCCAGACTAGTGCCTGACCACCATTGTTGGACCTTCATCAACCAAGCATCGCCGGATTTCTACCCGATCATCGTCGCTGGAACTCTGCCCGGTTGTCGACTGTTGTCGGATCTCCATCCAATCGCCACTGCCAAATCTCCTCCTGGATAACCTTTGCCAAGTCCCCATCACCGGAACTCCGCCTGGTTGCCACCACCAAACCTCCCTCGTGCTGCGGATTGCCAGTTGACCTCTGCTTAGTCCTTACCGCCAGTCCTTTGCCCAACTGCCAACTATCATCAAACCTCGGCCCGACTCCATCGTCACTTGATCTCTGCCTGGTCACCGTTGCGTCAGACGTCAGACCTCCACTCGGCTGCCACCATCGTCGACCTCCTCGAGACCTTCACCCAGCCGCTACCACTAGACTCCTGAATTGAATGAAGTCATTCTCAAATATAATGAATTTTCTTAGTAGCTTGATCAACCACTTGAGGTTATAAGAGTTTTTTCTCACCAATCTCAAAAAAGTATAAAAGAGATCTCTATAACGAGCCTCATATGATATAATGTCGATGCTAGCCTGAAAATTATTATTGTAAACAAATTCTACAAGCAGAATACAATCTTTCCAACTATATCCAAAATCAACAATGCAAGACCTCAACAAATCTTCTAATGTTTGAATGGAGCGCTCTAGCTGAACGTCTGCCTGTGGGTGAAATGCAGTGTTGAAATCTAACATTTTACCCAAAGTATCTTGTACTTTTTTCCATGATCTTGAAGTTAATATTCCATCTCTGTTTGACACGATAACAAGTAGAAACACATGCAGCTGAATATATTGTCAATGCAGATAGTTGCTAACCTCTCAACTGAGGTTATTCAGTGGAAAGATTAACAAAGATTTATGTAGACAATATCATTTGACTGTATGAGATTCCACTTGTTATCATGTCAGACAGAGATAAAAGATTTACTTTAAAGTTATTGATGAAAATGCAAGAAGTTTTGAGTACGAGGTTAGATTTCAAAACTATATTTCACCTACAGACAAACGACTAGTTAGATCGTACCATTTAGATATTTGAAGATTTGTTGAGGCCTTTCATTATTGACTTTGTAGGTAGTTGAGAAGGCTACATTTCACTTGTGGAGTTTGCTTAGAATAATAGTTTTCAGGTTAGCGTCGGCTTGACACCATATGAGACTCTTTAGGGCAGGAAGTATAGATCTTTTTTATACTAGTTTGAGGTGGGTGATAGGAATCATAGAATCGCAACTGGTCGATCAAACTATTAAGAAGATTCATTAGATTCGAGAGCTTCTTTCAATTTCAATAGTATTAGAAAATATTTTTTAACCCTAAGCATAAAATGGTTGAATTTGAGGTTGAAAATCATGCATTTCTCAAGACTTTACCTATGTGTGGGGTTGCCAAATTTAGCAAAAATGGAAAGCTTCAGCCTCATTTCATTGGACCATTCTTAGTGATCGAAAGAGTTGATAGATTTTTATATAGATTGGCTCATCATCCGAGGCTCAAAAGTGCACAATATTTTTCATATCTCCCTTCTACGACACTACATGCATGATAGTTTTCATATTATTTAGTTTGAGCCCCTATTGATTTAAGAAAATTTGAGTTATGAAGAGATACCATAGTGCATTTTGGAATGCGAAATTAAGACATCTTCATCGATCATCTATTTCCTTTTTCAGGGCACTTTGGAAGAACTAGCCAGAACGAGAAGCCCTTTGGGACATTGAAGAAGAGATGATCGTAAAGTATTAACAATTGTTTCAAAAATTTGGTATGAATTTTGGGATAAAAATTTTTTAAGGGATAATATATTATAAACAAGATCGGCTCCAAGCATGAATTGAAGCTGCAACACACCCGAATTGCAGCCCCCTCCTTTGGATGCGAGCCTGATTGGCCGCTCAATCGTGCGCGACCAATCTCCTTCTCACCCAAAATCCATGCACATCTTCCCCAATCATGCAATCGCACAAATTTTCCCTCCCCCAACCTTCAATCTCGCAATTTTTGTGATTCTCGCGATTGGAGAGAGAGAAGGAAGTGCGTGGAAGGGTACCGTTCATGCTGCATGCAGGCTTGGTCAAGTTTGGTCACGAGTGAAGAAGTGGGGGCGATTTGGTTGCTTAGGAACCCTAGACTGGTTCGGTCTAGGAGGTTATAACAATACATTTATCACGAGAGCTAAACCAATTTGAATCCCTTATTTAAGTCAATCGTCATACCCTTCTCCTTCTCATCATAGAAATTATTGATGCCTACCTTGCCTAGGAAACTATGATGCACATATATGGACATAGCGACACAGATACAACACGGATACAAGACACGTTAATTATTGAAAATATAAGATACGAATTTGAGTTCAACACGATATTATAATTTTTATATCTTAAAAATAGTGTATAAAAATTGAATAAGCAGAATATTAAAAATAATTGAGAAATAATAAGTCATTTAAAAATGATATATTCTTAAAATGATTAAAATTAAGATGTCGAGAGTTGGTGGTGGATGCCATGTCAGGCATTGAGAGGGGAGACGACAATGTGGTCAAGAGTCGGACATTGATGTTGTTCAATGGGCATTGAGCTTTGATGTCGGGAAAACATTGACCCTCAATGTCAAGACAACGTCGTCCCTCGATCATTTTAAGGACATGCATCATCGCTTTGTTATACTCCTGATCATCGCTACTCTCTTAGTTCGCCATGGATCTGACCTCAATCTCCAACCATGACCACTCCCGATCTTACCTTCTTGCTCGATCAATCTTGTTGCTTTTAGAAATAGAGCGCACAACGATGTAAAAAACAAGGTCGACGTGGGCAGTGGAAAGCAAGATAAGAGAATCTGTGAGATTCTCTTTTTTGCTTAGCACAAGAGGTGGAGTTATACTCCTGCCTCAATAGGGCATCTTCCTTCATCTCTAACTAGAGTGGGTAGGCAACTGTGGAGAAAGACCATATGAGTTGTCGTCTTCATTGCTGCCATTGGCATTGATGTAATTGCCACGACAATGTTTGACGAATGATTTTAATGAACGAATTTTTTGTTGTAGTTTTTGCAAATGTGGTTGGTGTAGTGTTTGTTATGATTACTGCAAATGGTGTATATCCTCTTTCTTCGGTGAAGTCTCGTTCAACTTTGGTAGTAGACGTGCCTTTGTTCGGATAGGGAATGGGTTCATGGTTAATCTTGTTGGCTCCATCAGCCTGCCAAATGCTCGTATGCTATTGAATCCTTTATTGCATATACGACTGTGGCATTTATGTTTCCCTTGCTGTTAGTCTATGGTCAATTCTGTCACAAATAAAATAGGAAGAAGATAAGTGGATAAAAAGAAAAATCAAGGAGTTGATTCATTTTTAAAATGTGTATTGGTAATTAAAATAAAATTTTTCTTTTTAAAAATAGAAGTTGAGGAAGAGCTAAATGTATTTTAAAAAGAGAAAATTTATTTGAATTATAACACACATTTGTAAGTCTACTCCCTTAAAAACTAATCTTCTCCCAAATTTCTCTAAACTTCACCATTGTTCTTTCTATCTTGTCTGACACAACAATGATGATATACCAACAACAGAAGTTGTTAGAATAGTAACAGGGGCAGCGTTAGCTTCAATGTTGGATATGTATTAAGGGATTCAATAGCATACAAGAATTGTGGTACCTACATGAATGAAGGCACATCCACCACCAAAGTTGAGCGGGACTCTGTCGGTACAAGCAGATTTATTCCATATACAGTAACCTTATAAGCCACTGCACCATCCACACTTGTGAAAACTACCACAAAAATGCTTTCATTGAAATCATTTGCCAATCATTGTTATAGCAATTGCATCGATTCCAGTGGCAATGAAAAAAAAAATGATAACTCGTATCGTCTTTCTCTATCGTCGCCCACCCACTCTAGAGATAAAGACAAATGCCCTATTGAGCTAGTAGTAGCACTTTTCCTCTACCTCTTGTGCTGATTGAAGAAGAGAATCTTGCTAATAATCTCGTCTTGCTCTCCACAATCCACACCAACCTTATTCCCTACATCGAATATGCAGGGGAGTGCTCTACTTCTAAAATGAAGTCAACCAAAATATCCTCTAGCCTCCTCTGCCTCAATAAAAACTTCCTGTCCCAACACTAACCCGTCCAATTGCTTGCCGACTATTTGAATGCAATACTTGCAAGAAACTCTTCACCCTCACACCAAGCCTTAGGTAGCCATCAAGCTAGTCATAAGAAAGTTAAGGGATGTTTTGCTGTTGACCGAGGGTAATGGAATAACATGAAGAATTGTGATAATAATTTAGAGCTCCATTTAATATATGCAATTATATGTGTCAAATCAAGTAATATAAAGATAGAGTAGAGTATCAATATCACGAGGAAGAATGCTTACTTGCAAACAGTAGTACCGTTTACTATAATTATAATAATTATCCCACTCAATAAAAATAAGGGTTGGTGGAGATTCAATCACTTTTATAAAAATCAATATCAAAATAATAGATGCACTTATATGGGAAATAAAGGCAATAAAAAGAGTACATGTTTTAGGTATCTCAAGTCTATTGTTCAAAGTGATGGTGAAATAAATATGGATATTATTAGTAGAATTCAAGTTGGTTAGTTGAAATGAAGGAATACATTGGGCCTGTTGTGTGATACAAAAGTACCCTCAAACTTAAGGGAAAATTCTATAAGATGATGGTGATTTCTATAATTCTTTATAGCGTAAAATATTGGCAATTAAAATAGAAGCATAAAATTAAGTTTAGTGTTGCAGAGATGAGGATGCTCAAGTGGATGAGTGACTTTATTTTTAGAGACAGAATGCGTAACGAGCGTATACGTGAAAAGGTTGGAGTAGCTCTAGTGGCATATAAGATTAGAAATAGCCACCTTAAATAATTTGGTTACATAAAATGTCGGCCTGGTTAGGAGAGTAGATATATTAGATCTAACTTATATTAAGGGAGGTAGAGGTAAACCTAAAAAAAAATTGTTACAAAATATTATAAATGACATTTTTTTTAATAAATGAGAATTTGACTCTTAATATGACACAATGGAGAAAAATGATTCATGTTGCCGACCCCGTGTAATGGGATGAAGGCTTGTTGTTATTTTTGTAGTATCTTGGGTATTATAAAATTTTGTACTTCTGAAAAAGTCATACAAGACATTTCTTAATTCTACAATGCCCTACAAGATCTAGTTATAGGAAATTATTTCTCACTGTGGAAATTTTTTAGTGATGAGATTCATTTGATGAGATGTGAGGTTTCACTATTTTAATGAAATTATTATTAGAAAATTTTACGTGTTATTTTTTAGAAATTGGTATTTGAGTTCTAATTGGGAGGAGAAAAATAAAAGATAATTATAATTTATTTTTATGTGAAATTATTATTAAATTTATGAAATATTAAAGTTGAAATTTTAATGTTTAAAAGTAGAAATTAATTAATTATAATATATACATGTTAAATAAGAGTATATATTAGATATAAAGAGGGCATATTTAAATACGTATATAAGATTTTAAATTAGATAATGAATAAATTAAGCTTATGTTATGTTAAATAATAAATTAGATTTAAAAGAACAAAGAATTTATGAGTTAAGGATAATTTGTATAGAAAAAATGAGAGTATATTTAATAAGATTAAATAATAATAATAATAATATAGAAATTTTCTTAAATTATGATTTTTCACTAATTTTTTTTAAATTATTAGCAATAAATTTATAGAGAGAGAAGAATAAATTTTATCATTAATTTAATTTAAGTGATAAAATAAATTCTTTTAGAAATAAATTAAATACAAGAGCTATTCAATAGCTAATTAGAGAGTGAGACAGCAATTTATAAAAAATAATATTTAGTAATAAGTTGAATTTATGAGAGGAAAATTCAAATACTAAAAATAGAGAATGTTTTTTAGTTAGAGATAAATTATAAAGTATGATAATAAAAACGTGTATTGTTGGTGTGGCCTTTTAGGAAAAAGGTATTTGTCGAAATAGTTATAACATTCTTTTTGTCAAAATGTATTAGAGGTTTTTGTGGCTCATTCAATGTATTAGAAATTGTTAGTTAGTAGATAAAATTTAAATAATCTTCCGATTATTTGTTCCGTCTCGTTAATTTGAGTCTACGGGCCAAGTGATAACATAATATTTGTGTGCTTCCTTGGATAAGGAAGATAATGTTCATAGCGAAGGATTACCATGAAGGTTATCTTCAATATCATCATTACACATTCTAGATTGGTTGAGTCTCCACCATAAAGTTACCGTTGTATTATTATTGTTCTTTCTTCTCTTGGTTTATCACTCTCTATTTTACTAAATTCAAAATAAAATATAATTTTCATTAAGTTTGCATCTTTTTTGAACCTTCAGCTAGTACATAGTCATAGTTTTATTTGATTTTAATTGGAAGGAATGGTAAATATTTATATTTTAGAAGTTAGTAACCATGTTTCTTAGTTTGTTCCACATCAACAAGAAGTCTGCAAAAATATTTTGGGTATGGCATGTCTTGCTTTTCAATTTGGCATTGCCCAGCCTACTTAAGCACGCATGGCGTAGATCTTTGTATGGGCTTGCATGGAGGTTCAGATAAGCTTGGAAGGATTCTATGATGTGTTAGGAATGATGTAGAAGTTTTGGATGGTTTGTTGGAGAATTCGTTACAATATCCTCAAAAACTAATGGTTGGCTAAGGCTTAGTGGGCAATTTTGCCAAGAGCTCTCTATTGGTGATAAAATTTTTAGTGGTTGGAAATGGGAGAACTATATGGACTAGCTTGGGCTCTTATCCTTTGCCTTTTTCTGGCCTCAGCTAGTTTCTTCATTTGGGCTCTTGCTGTTTGCCCAATTCTGTCACTATGTACTCCTTGTGCTACTTCAACACACGTTCTTTTGTTCTTATAGCTCACAAATGAAAAGGCTACTTAGTTTTGGATGGCTCATATCTAATGTGCTTAGCAGTAAGCATCAACCTTTGCAGCCTTCGTTCTCTCTGACACTTCAGTTTTTGTCACCGCCCTGCTTGGAATTCTAGCATCGTTTTCTAAATGCTATAGTGTCATTCTAGTTTCCTAAATGGCGCAGTTAGTTTTCAAAGTCAGTGTTTAGAAAGTAAAAATAGCTTATTTTTTTAAAGACCAGATATGATACTGACAAAATGATGATGATCCAGATGGAATTTCATGATGCCGTTTAATGGAATTGTAGTTGTTTGGGTAAAGCACATGAACGTGATGAATTTATTCTTTCTTGTTTTTCGTGCTATCTGAGTTTCTTCAAATGTATTTTATTCTTAAGGCCTTTTTTTTAATGTTTAAATGACGAAGACTTAATAAGATCAGTTTACATTTTCCTTTATTCAAAGCTCACCGATAAAGAGTAATATTTTATACATATTTTTTTTTTCCTTGTGCATTTTTTTTCTCACTTTCTCATACTTTTCTCTTTTTTCATTTTTGATCCGCATCACAAACATAGAAGGCTTATAACTTTTTCATGGCTGGAAAATAAAATAACTTCCTTTCTCTTAAGCATTTTCCCCATAAATTTAGCAATGATCGCATAAATTTCATTTCTTAAAAATTCTTAGCATTGGGCGTGCAGGTGCTTCTGAGCTCTGTGGGTGATGTAATATGCGATGATTCCAGGAATTATAATTAAGAAATTGAACAAGAGATTATTTAAGTAACATAATTGCAAAAGAAATCTCGTTCTCAATCCAACTTTCCGGAAATCAAATTGTAACTATGGCTAGGCAATTATTTGCAAGTAAATTAGCAAGACCAAGAAAAATAACAACGTTAGTATCGTAAAACAAATGAGATGCTCAACAAGATCCCAAGGTTAACAAAGTGATTTTCACCTTGAGGCCACTCTCATTTACCTACCACTAGGATTGTTGGGAGAAGAAGATCCATACGATGGACGAGATCACTCCTAGGGCGACGGCACCGTAGATCCGAAGGGATGAAGAGGTCGGCGCAATATGTGGAGGTTTTGCAAAGCGGCGTCCTCTGATAATCCAAGTATACTCTGAAAAGTGATCGTCAACAGTCTCTATCAAGGTGGGTACAATCCGAGCCAAGTAATCCTCGACGGTGTCGTCGAAGTCAAATCCAACGTCAAAGAATGGGGACCGGATGATGTCGACTCGTCCTTGACCGTCGTATTCAAATCCGAAATTCCATTCGGGTACTTCCATGCCTCATTGAGAATGGAGGGAGAAATGTTTCACCGGGATCTTCAAGGGAGCTTAGGAGCCGGCGGGTTGCAAGCCAAGGGAGGCCGGCGGGTGGGCTTGGGTGATATGAAGGGAAATTATGAGGGAAAATATGTAGGGATTTAATTTCAATTCAAAGCAATGAAGGCTTTAATTGAAATTTAAAGGAAGGGAGGAGAAGGAGGAGGGAAATTAGGGGAATTCAAATTAATTCCAATTAAGGAGGATTAATTAATTCCTTAAAGTGAGGCTCAATAGGGGGCCGGCGGGTCAATAGGAGAAAGAGGGGGAATAGGGGCCGGCGGTTCCATAGGAGGAGGAATAGGGGCCGGCGGTTCCATAGGAGAGGGAGGGATTTGTGGGGTGAGTTGTCTCTTACTTCACTTGGATTGATGACATGGACAAATAAGAAAATAAAACTTCAAATTAATATTAATTTGAATTTTATTAACTCATGAAAATTTCCTAATTTGGGAATTTCCAAATATAGAAAGAATTCAAAATTTGAATTTTCAAATTTCAAATTTGATGGGACATTGGAATGAATTTGGCCGGATGTGGAGGTATGGATGGCGGGAGGTGGCCGGACGTGGGTAGGGACGGCCGGTGGTGGGGAGGAGAATGGGGGGGGGGGGCGGATGTGGAGGTAGGGACGGTGGGAGGTGGCCGGATGTGGGGTAGGGACGGCCGGTGGTGGGGAGGAAAATGGGGGGGGGGGCCGGATGTGAGGTAGGGATGGCCGGTGGTGGGGAGGAAAATGGGGAGGCCGGCGGCTCAAACTTGGAGAAGAAAATTTAAAACTTTTAGGGAGAAACTTACTCAATCAATCCACGTAATATGGAGAACTCACCAAGAGATCTCCTTCAAAGAACTCACTAAGAGATCTTTTGTGCACTCACAAAGAGAACAAGGGGAATATTTCATTTATCATCAATCAATCCTCATACAAGCAAATCAAGCCTTTATATATAGGCTATACATGAGAAGAACAAGAACAAAGTCACAAATGCCCCTTGGGCTACAAAGCAAATCATCCCTCATAGGGGTACAAACGGAAAACACAAAATAACTAATAAAAAAGAACTAAAGCATCATAGATAAAGACTCTGAATCAGGGCCGTCGATCGTCGTCCTCGGCGATGGTACACATGGCGAAATCCGATGCCCTCATCATTCTCCCCGGGTGGGAGAAAACTCGACCCTGTCGAGTAAGGGTCCTGAGAACTCTCGTACAGCTCCAAAATATCGGGGTCCAGTCTCTGTATCTCATCCCGCTCTAGCCAAGTGTCCTCCGTCTCTGGCTTTCCTCTCCAACGCACTAAGTATCTGTGGCGTCCGCCATCCCTGGTGGAAATAATCTCATCACTTAGTATAGTCTCAATCTTCTCCCTGTTAGGTAGTGTGGGAATTTTGGGGAGTGGAGGTAAGGCTGGGATCTCACTAGGTATGGACTCACAAGGCTCAACAGTCAAAGGATTGTTAGGGTTAAAATCAGGTCCATCAAAGGCTACTAAATCCTCGATGTTAAACGTGGGATTCATGTTGAAACCTTCAGGAAGGTCCAAAACATAAGCATTACTGTTTACTTTAGAAGTTATTTTAAAAGGACCCGCACTTTTAGCATGCAATTTCTTAACGGCCCCAGGAGGGAACCGCTCCGGACGAATCCGAACCATGACATAGTCTCCAACTTTGAATTCCTTGAAGCGTCGTTTGAGATCAGCATTTAATTTGTAATTTTCGTTACTTTGTATAATTCTTTTGTTGATTTCTCGATGTAATTCCTGGATATGGGATGCAAATGCAGATGCAGACTCAGACACTCTAATCTTAGGACTCATAGGAACTAAATCTATAGGCTGCTTAGGTCGATATCCATAAACAATCTCAGCTGGGCTCATGCCGGTGGTTCGGTTGACAGAGTTATTGTATGCAAACTCAGCAATGGGTAGTTTGGAATCCCAATCCCTAATGTTATCACCTACTAAGGCCCTAAGGAGGTTACCTAGGCTCCTATTAACAACTTCGGTTTGGCCATCAGTTTGAGGGTGGAAGGCGGTGGAGAACTGCAGCTTAGTACCCATCCTATTCCATAAAGTTTTCCAGAAATAACTCGTAAATTTTACGTCCCTATCTGACACAATTGTTTTTGGGAGTCCGTGGAGTCGGACAATCTCGTTAAAATATATCTTAGCAATTCTAGAGGCATCGAAGGTTTTAGCACAAGGGAGGAAATGGGTCATCTTAGAGAAACGATCTACTACGACAAAAATGGAGTCATTCTTCCTAATGGTCTTGGGGAGTCCTAAAACGAAATCCATGCTAATATCTTCCCAAGGATGGTTAGGTACAGGGAGTGGGGTGTAAAGGCCTGTGTTCTGTTTTCGCTGTTTTGCCAATTGACAGGTATGGCAACGTTTGATCAATCTAGTGACATCACGCTTAAGGCTGGGCCAGAAAAACCTATACTCGACGGCAGCAATGGTCTTAGTTTGCCCAAAATGTCCAGCTAACCCTCCTGCGTGCAATTCCCACACAAGAAACTCACGAAGAGAAGTGTTAGGAATACACAGTTTTTGGGATCTAAACAGGTAGCCATCCTCAATCAAAAATTCATCTACAAATGGTTTGTCTCCTTCCATAATTAGTGCATATATTTCCTTAAAGTCAGTACATTCCAGGTATTCCTCCTTGATGCGTTCAAATCCTACAACTTCTGTCCTCATTTCTTTCGTGATCATTATCCTACGGCTTAAAGCATCGGCCACTTTATTCTCAATGCCGGCTTTATGTCTAATAGTGTAAGAATATTCCTGTAAGAATTCAACCCAACGACCATGACGGGCATTTAACTTCTTTTGAGAGTTGATATATCTCAACGCCTCATGGTCGGAAAAGATCACAAACTCCTGAGGTAGTAAATAGTGTCTCCAATACCTAAGAGACTGAATGATAGCATAAAACTCTTTATCGTAGGTGGAGTACCTTTGTCGTATGTCATTAAGCTTCTCACTAAAGTAGGCCACGGGGTGTCCTTCTTGTGACAATACTCCTCCTATCCCGATTCCAGATGCGTCGCAGGTTACTTCAAATACTTTAGAAAAATCTGGGAGACGCATAACAGGAGCTTCTACCATTTTCTTTTTAATATCCTCAAATGCTCTGGTAGCGGCAGTCGTCCAAAGAAATTTCCCTTTCTTAAGACAATCAGTTACGGGGGCTACAATGGTGCTGAAATTCCGAATAAACCTCCTATAGAAAGTAGCCAATCCATGAAAACTCCTAACATCCCGGATATTCTTAGGTTCTGGCCACTCATTTATAGCTCGCACCTTCTCGGGATCTGCAGATATCCCTTGAGTTGAAATAATGAATCCAAGAAAGGTTACACTATCGGTAAGGAATTTACACTTAGTTGGGTTGGCATACAGCTGTTCTTTTCTTAAAACTTCACAGACTTGAGTTATGTGATTGAGATGTTGATCCTCCGAAGTACTGTATATCAAAATGTCATCAAAGTAAACTACTACAAACTTTCCTAAGAAGGGCCTAAGGACTTGAGTCATAACTCTCATGAAGGTACTAGGGGCGTTGCTTAGTCCAAACGGCATAACAGTCCATTCATAAAGTCCATCTTTAGTTTTGAATGCCGTTTTCCATTCATCCCCGGGGCGGATCCTAATTTGATGATATCCACTCTTAAGATCTATTTTGGAAAAGAGGGTGGATCCAGTCATCATGTCTAGCATGTCATCCAGTCGAGGAATGGGAAATCTATACTTGACAGTAATCTTGTTGATAGCACGGCTATCAACGCACATTCGCCACGAGCCATCCTTTTTGGGCGTTAAAAGAGCAGGCACAGCGCAGGGGCTAAGGCTCTCCTTGATGAATCCTCGTTGAAGGAGTTCATCAACTTGTCTCTTAAGTTCAGAGTGTTCAGTAGGGTTCATACGGTAGTGAGGAAGATTGGGTAGGGATGCTCCTGGCACCAAGTCTATTGCGTGCTGTATGTCCCGCAGAGGTGGCAGTTGGTTAGGTAAATCTTCAGGGAAAACATCTGAAAAATTTTCAAGAAGAGGTTTAACTGCATCGGGGATGGGTTCTTTCTGATCATCGTCTACCTCTCTAGCCACTAGGGCATACATAGGGGCTCCCTGGGTGATTTCTTTTTCCACCTCTTTTGCTGTCAGTAGGTGGAGGCCTTTACTTTGTTTGGCTGAGGTGGGCTTATTTTCTGTTTTGGGAGGTTTAGGTTGAGATGGCATTAATTTGATTTTCTTTCCGTTATGTTCGAACACACAGGTGTTCGTCCTCCCATAAATATGGACGTCGTTGTCAAATAACCAAGGGCGACCAAGGATAATTTGACCCACATCCATGGTTAACACATCGCACCAAATCTTGTCTTGATATCCCACAAATTCTATTGGAATAAGACTTCGATCCTTAATTTCTATATTAGTCGAGTTGATCCAAGAAACCTTATACGGATTTGGGTGCGGGGTCACCTTCAGATTGAGTTTGGAGATCATGGCTGATGAGACTGCATTGATACAACTTCCACTATCTATGATAACTTTGCAGCTCTTTTCTCCGATCTTAATGAAGGTATGGAAAATAGAGGTTCTACGCCAATCATCGCTTAATTTAGGTTGGGCTAAAGCGCACCTAACAACTTGTAATGTCACAGATTCCTCGTCAGTAAAAGAGTCTTCTTCATCATCCACTTGGTGAACCAAATCAGTTTCAAGTTCTTCCTCTGCTTCGTCCACTTCTTCAATTATGGTGACTTTGTAAGGACTAGAACATTGCGAAGCAATGTGTCCGTACCCATGACACCTATAGCATTTGGTTCCAGAATTGGGTTTGGTAGCGTCACGCTCGGGAGTTTTACCTTTGAGGTCTGTACGAGGTGGGGCTGAACTAGCAGGGGTGCGGTTCGCAGTTGATCCTGAGAGTCGGGTTTGAGGTTGTCCAAATGAGGTTCTATACGAGTTCGAACGGGAGTCAAAGTGCTTAGTTTGAGAGTGGGTTCTAGAATCTTCGAGGTCGAGAACTAGGCTACAGGCTGCTTCTAAAGAGTCTATACCTCGAGCAAAAAGTTCAGTACGCAGGTCTTCCCTAAGGCCAGCTCTAAACATGGAAAGGATTTGGGTTGGGGTGGTGGACTCTTCACCATTGCAACGGATCAGGAAGTCATCAAAGGCTGAGATGTAGTCTTTGACGGACTTGCTCCCTTGGGTTAATCTATTCCACTTATCGAGGAGCTTCGGGTAATACGAAGGAGGGAGATATTTTCTCTTGAGTTCTTGTTTCATCGCTCTCCAGTCCGTGATAGGATGTTCGCCTCGAGCCTCGCGCATATTCTCTAAATTGGTCCAATATAAGTTGGCTCGACCCGTGAGTTTCATTTCGGCAAATCTAACCTTCCTAGCCTCCGAGATGTTATACCACTTGAAATAACTATCCATGGATTTGAGCCAATCCAAGAAGACTTGGGGATCGAGGGTCCCATCGTAAGTTGGCGCATCAATCCTAATGTTTTTCAGCAATTGGGCATCGTTATCGCGCCAAGGGTTTTCATCTCCAATAGGGTCTTGATGGGGTCTCGGGTTATGCCGGTGTGGTTCTCTATGGTGGCCATGATCGGCTTGGTTTTCCTCGTTGTAAGGCGATTGAGGTCGTGACGGGGTGTAGATCGCAGGGTTCCCAATACGCTCTATGTTATCTAACCGATCACTGGTCAATCTCCTAAGATCTGCTAAGTCCGTCTGAGTGTTACGAACTTGCTGTGTAACAGTTCCTAATTGGCCCAAAATGAGGTCGAGGGTAGCCTGGAGGTGTTGCGGATCCATGGGATTGACAGAGGGTTGATACGGGTAGTCTTGGAATGGGGGACAGCAGTGAAATGCTGCAGGAAACAGCACTTACGGTCACCAAACAGCAACTGGAAAGTGGAGACAGCAACCTAGCACAGTGGGGAAGTGGTGTTGGTGATTAGGGTGGATTGTTGTGTGTGGACAGCCACTAGACAAGGGTTTACGGGCACCTAATCAGCCACTAAACAGTGCAGGAATTAATCTGGACAGCAAGGATTTAAAGTGAAGCAAGTGACTTATGTGTAGTGGTGGGTGGAGAGTGACCAAACTAATCACTTAGGTAGCTAAATATGCTTGATTACAATGAAAATGGCATGCAGAAAGTTGATGGACAGCAAAGTAAAATATGGAATAATAGTACCTAGATGATGTTTTTGCATGTAATTGCTGAATGGCAATGTGAACTAGACTCCTAGGATGCATCTAGCACAAACAAAGCATGCTAGCCATGCTCTGATACCAAAATATGATGTAATATGCGATGATTCCAGGAATTATAATTAAGAAATTGAACAAGAGATTATTTAAGTAACATAATTGCAAAAGAAATCTCGTTCTCAATCCAACTTTCCGGAAATCAAATTGTAACTATGGCTAGGCAATTATTTGCAAGTAAATTAGCAAGACCAAGAAAAATAACAACGTTAGTATCGTAAAACAAATGAGATGCTCAACAAGATCCCAAGGTTAACAAAGTGATTTTCACCTTGAGGCCACTCTCATTTACCTACCACTAGGATTGTTGGGAGAAGAAGATCCATACGATGGACGAGATCACTCCTAGGGCGACGGCACCGTAGATCCGAAGGGATGAAGAGGTCGGCGCAATATGTGGAGGTTTTGCAAAGCGGCGTCCTCTGATAATCCAAGTATACTCTGAAAAGTGATCGTCAACAGTCTCTATCAAGGTGGGTACAATCCGAGCCAAGTAATCCTCGACGGTGTCGTCGAAGTCAAATCCAACGTCAAAGAATGGGGACCGGATGATGTCGACTCGTCCTTGACCGTCGTATTCAAATCCGAAATTCCATTCGGGTACTTCCATGCCTCATTGAGAATGGAGGGAGAAATGTTTCACCGGGATCTTCAAGGGAGCTTAGGAGCCGGCGGGTTGCAAGCCAAGGGAGGCCGGCGGGTGGGCTTGGGTGATATGAAGGGAAATTATGAGGGAAAATATGTAGGGATTTAATTTCAATTCAAAGCAATGAAGGCTTTAATTGAAATTTAAAGGAAGGGAGGAGAAGGAGGAGGGAAATTAGGGGAATTCAAATTAATTCCAATTAAGGAGGATTAATTAATTCCTTAAAGTGAGGCTCAATAGGGGGCCGGCGGGTCAATAGGAGAAAGAGGGGGAATAGGGGCCGGCGGTTCCATAGGAGGAGGAATAGGGGCCGGCGGTTCCATAGGAGAGGGAGGGATTTGTGGGGTGAGTTGTCTCTTACTTCACTTGGATTGATGACATGGACAAATAAGAAAATAAAACTTCAAATTAATATTAATTTGAATTTTATTAACTCATGAAAATTTCCTAATTTGGGAATTTCCAAATATAGAAAGAATTCAAAATTTGAATTTTCAAATTTCAAATTTGATGGGACATTGGAATGAATTTGGCCGGATGTGGAGGTATGGATGGCGGGAGGTGGCCGGACGTGGGTAGGGACGGCCGGTGGTGGGGAGGAGAATGGGGGGGGGGGGCGGATGTGGAGGTAGGGACGGTGGGAGGTGGCCGGATGTGGGGTAGGGACGGCCGGTGGTGGGGAGGAAAATGGGGGGGGGCCGGATGTGAGGTAGGGATGGCCGGTGGTGGGGAGGAAAATGGGGAGGCCGGCGGCTCAAACTTGGAGAAGAAAATTTAAAACTTTTAGGGAGAAACTTACTCAATCAATCCACGTAATATGGAGAACTCACCAAGAGATCTCCTTCAAAGAACTCACTAAGAGATCTTTTGTGCACTCACAAAGAGAACAAGGGGAATATTTCATTTATCATCAATCAATCCTCATACAAGCAAATCAAGCCTTTATATATAGGCTATACATGAGAAGAACAAGAACAAAGTCACAAATGCCCCTTGGGCTACAAAGCAAATCATCCCTCATAGGGGTACAAACGGAAAACACAAAATAACTAATAAAAAAGAACTAAAGCATCATAGATAAAGACTCTGAATCAGGGCCGTCGATCGTCGTCCTCGGCGATGGTACACATGGCGAAATCCGATGCCCTCATCAGTGGGTATATAGATTCCAAGCAGATGAGGTGAAGGTCTGCTTTTAATTTTACTGCCCCAAGGTTTCATAATTTTATGCTTTACTGGGTTTTGATGATAAGAAATCGTCATCATTTGGAATTTTTTTTTTGCTGATGTCGTGCCTTAGATGAATTTTGAGGGCAATAGAAATACCACTCAACCAAGTGTTTGGTGGTGTGAACCATGTTTTCATAGATGAGTATGTTTAAGTTTTACATGCTCTGTCGTTTTAACAAGCGACAATGATGTTTGCCGATGAAGCTCTTCTTTTTTAGCCAAACTTTCATAGTTTGATGTGCAACTCAATTTATTTTAATATAAAATCATTCATTTTGTGAACTATTTTTTTGTGATGAGTATGTTTAAGTTTTCTATCATATATCCAAAGGCAAAGATGCTTTGCCCATGAAGTTAACGGGGCATCATATTGGAACTCAACTTATGCAGAAAAGATCCATTTATCATTTGCAATTTTTTTCTTCTCCAGTAAAGTTTCAAGAAATTGAGGTGGTAACTCAATTTGCTAAGGCAGTGACGTATACATTTCAATGGCGCAAAATGAGGCACGCTATAGCACACGGTGTAGCGCATCAAAATTGCACGCGCTATTTGTGCCATGCGGGCAATAGTGCATTGTGCAAGGCACAAGACACAAATAACGTGAGCAATTTTATTAACATCTTATCAATTTCAAATTATAAATTATAATTAATTTATTAAAGATTTATATATTAATATCATAATTAATTATTAATTAATTAAACATCAAATTAATAAAATGTCAAAAAAATTTAAAAGATTTAACTTTTTGTAGGATTTAAACCTATCCTTTTTGCTATTTGGCATGATTTAGGCTAAATTATGCTTAAATCCCACTCAAATCTATTGATGTAAGTTTTTGTAAGATTGTCATTTTTCCTGTTTGGCAGAATATTTATGCTTATATTTGTTCAAAGCTACATATCATTTGCTATTTAATGATATATATATATTATTGTGCGCCATGTTTAAAATAGCGCGCGCAGCGCCGTGCGCTATGCATCATAGCTCCACGGGGAACTTTGCACCATGGTATGCCATTCGTCATTGACAAGTATGCACGGACGCATCCATAAATTCTTTTGCTAGTGCTTACCATCTTATGAGGATGCACTTGATAGTGTTGGGTTCTAACACGTGTTTTCCAACATTTGAAATTGCTGTCAAGAAGTCTCCACATGTCCATCTATCATTTGCAGCTCATCTTGCGTCTTTTATTAATGTATCTTATTCAATAGTGGATCCTTTATATATAATAGGGAAATAATTACAATGTAGTTATACAACCAAATGAGCATTTACCCCGTACTAAATACAGAGTAATTTCTTGATTTGATATTCCTATAATAATACTCCTCAAGTGAGAGTATATATATTAGTTAGCTTCAGCTTATTATATAAGCATTAGAAAGATGGTGGGAGCCATTATAAAAAAATCAAGCATTTGTTATGAACTGGAGACACAATAAGTGATAATCTTCTTTGATAGTATATCATTTTTGAATGAAGTGGCAACCAGTCCTAATATATTTTATTCTTTTATGGGACACAGGATTACCGGGAATGTAGATCATATAACATGATTTTCATAGTTCAGAACTCTAGGTTATCTAACAAGAACATTAAACTCCCTTAAAGGAGTTTTTCAATTGAATCATTTCATATGCATAATGGCCCATGGCTCTGTGTTCAACCTTAACACTCAATCTAGTCACAACAATTTGTTCCTTTTCTAAGTTACTAGGTTACCTCCATAAAAATATAATATTCAAAGTGGACTTCTTGTCTTCGATTGAGTCAATAAATTGACATCTAAAAATGCTTCCACATCTAAGTGATTAGTTTTAGAGTGAACCCTTTTCTAGGACTTCTTGACAAACATAAGCATGTGTAGAGTTGGCTACCTATGCTTTTATTCTGGAGCTTGCATGTGCTAGCTTACTATTCCTATAACAAATGAAATATTAGGCTTAGTAATGGTAGAATAAATCAACGTTTTGGCTAACTATGAGATTGAGATGGATCATTAAAGAGTTATTTATTTTAGAAGTTAAGTATCCATAGGATTATTAGTTGGTTTTTAACCAAGGGGTTAGTTTCTTTTAAAAGATAATTAACATACTTTAACTGAGAAAGAGATACCCTTTTTAGTGTAGTAAAAATCAATTATTTGAAAATACTTTAGGTACCTTAGATCGGCAAATAATATATTATCTTAGAAATATCTTTTTAATTACTCATAGTGAGTAAGATGTCATCAACACAAACAACAAGCATGATCAATCCTAATGGTATATGTCTGATGAAGATGGAATGATCTTCGGTGTTCCTCCAAAAAAAAAAACTTAATAGAAAATTTCAAACAAAGGCTGAGGGATCTATTTAAGTTAATAAATGACCTTCTAGCTTCTATTTGTGGGTTTTCTCTTTAGCAAAACACTTAGTTGATTGCTTCATATAAATTTATTTATTAAGAATGGCAGAGACGAAGACATTACTCGCAATGAACCAATCTTGATTGATAATCACAAATAGCAAAATTTGGATGGAGTTAAAGCCTCATAATCTAGTAGGTGTCAAAATAGTTTATGGTAGACCTTTGCAAACCCTTTAGCAACCAATCAAGCTTTGTATTGATTTATTGATCCACTAGGATTAAATTTGATTGTGAATGTTTATCCTCAAATAATTGGTTTAACCCTAGAAGGTGGAACAACCAATGTACATGTATGATGGTCTAGTAGAGCACTCATCTTTATACCATTAGCCTAGTTACATAGATGTTTATGTAGTGCTTCTTAATATGTCATGGGAATAGATGTAGATGATAATGACTAGGCAAAGGTATGAAGGAAGAAGATAAAAGATCAAATAACATATAAGAGTGAATTTGTGGAGCCATTCATCATCTTTTACCTTTTCATAGGGCAATTTGACAAATGTACATCAAAACGCTCACTCATAGGAAGATGCTCAGTCAAATTTGACAATGCGTTTGAAGCTATCATTATGAAAGATTGTTAAGGTAATTATGATAAACTTTTTGAGGTGTAGAGGAATTTACAGGAGCTTTTAGAGTAAGCAAAATGGTTATAAAAGTAAAGAAGAGGAGGGGGGCAATAAGTGGTTTCATGAAAGCAATATCAAGCAAAGTGTTCAAATATCAGGTAAAAAGATTATAACATTTATATACTTTTTGAATGCAAAAATACTTGAGAAGTTACATTAGAAGACACAAGGATAATCCTTATTGTGCGAGTGAAATACTCAATGAAGTAGACATAAACAAACTCCATTGATGTGGGAGTGCATGTAATCTAGAAGGGCTAAAGAGTGGAAATGGGTCAAAGATTATTGAGGAAATAGGTCAAAGTCCTTTTAATAATCATCATGTACTTGATTAAGACTCCACTTGTTTGAGTAAAATAATTTAGAAAAGAAGATTATGATGACTAGTGGTAGAAGTAAAAGACTCACAATTTTGCTTACCCAACTCGTTGCTAGGACAATAAAATTTGGAGAGAGATGAGAAGAAAGAAACAAAATTCTAAAGTCTATTAAGAGGAGAATGACCTAATCAACAATATCATCTTTTTATATTAAAAAATTTAAAATGTTATGTATTTAGCACTAGCAAATCATAGCCACATGATTCCATTACCCCATGTGGGCTCTTACCTAATCAACAATTTCATTGATACAAGGTATTGATGGAGATGGGGTTGAAGTGGCATTGATAGTTAAGTTGTAAATTTCGCTAGCTTCAAAACCTCCAACAATTGTCTTTCTCATGTTGAGATCCTGAAAAAATAAAATAAAAGTTTATGAAATATTATAAAATAGTTAAGAAGTTTAGTAAGGCAATGCATATATCATAATTTATAGGAAATTGTAAGTTATAAAATATACGAGAGAGACCGAGTGCAAGGGATGTAAAATGCACTTTTTAGGAGTGAGAGATGGGAAACATCTATCATAATGATTGGGTAGAGAAAGGACACGTGGAGATGGGAGATAATTGGCAATAATTTGCCATAGAATAATAGGCACCTGAAACTAAAATCTAGGACATACTAGTAGTGATTGCTATTACGGATCTTAAGAAAGAGATGATATGAGAAGCTAAGAGAGATATCTGAGATTGTCGAGGCAATTGATCATAGATAGGTAGCGTTTAACTAACTGTGGAAGTGTTCTGAGTAATGGAAGGATAATCAGACTTTTCCCCAATAATGTTAGAAGAGTATTGGTTTGGCTTTCATGACGATAATGTGAAAATACATTACAATAGTGGTTGTGGCTGCTACTAGTTCGACCATGATGTTGACGAAGCTCATGACTGCTGTCACTGCTCCTATTTATATGTGAAAACACAGATAAATAAAACATCACTTTATTTATAATAATAGAAGAATCAAATATAATATGTCAATTTACAACCAAATAAACATGCAGTACTAACTAAATACAAAATAATTTTCTGATTTGATATTTACTACCCTGACACACTATATTGGTGATAGCCCTTCTTGAGGTTTACAAGCACACAGCCTTACTGCTTGAAAAAAGGTTGTTATCTTGCCACCTGAGGTGCCAAGGCTATGACGCTTCCATTAATATACTTTTTAATTGAAGCGCCAATAGTGCAGAGCCTTACCCCTGAGCTTGCCAGTATTGCAGAATGGCATTGCTGCCTTTTGAATGTGTTAATTAATGTCCTTATTTGATTTTGTTAAAAGAAGCCATTAGGAGGACCTATTTGTCGGATTTTGAGAACTTACGGATCTATTTGTTGGTACTTGGTAGGGTCAAAAGAAAACAACATATTGGCAATTTTCCCTTTAAGCACCTTTACTAGCACTTAAATTAATTCTTGAGCCTTGCTACCACATGGAGGGAAGCTTCATAGAGCCACTGAATTCTCTTTTGAGAATGATATTTTTATCTTTTGTAAATATCAATTGAGGTCTTTTATTTATTTATGCTAGCATCCATTAGATGAACCTATTTGTGAGCTAGTATAAACATCAACACCTTTTGTGAGTTAAAAATATGGTTCTACTTGTAGTTAGTTTCATACACAATTATAACTGTAATTTACTAGTCCTTTCTTTTCTTTATGAATGCTTTTCATGGCACCTGTTTTGTTTTTGGCAGAAGGGGATTGATCACTCGCAATGTTAAGGCTTCAGTTGATTTGTTCCATCGAAAATTTGGGGTATGCTATACTTAATTTATCATCTTGTCATTATACAATTGTTATCTTGTTCTATAAAATATAAATTTAGTGATCTTGGAATTTGGTGTTATGGTACTTAAAAGACAAAATTAGTGGTGTGAGGTATCTATTAGGCAGGTCCAAGGACCGGCTGAACCAGTCCCTACTGGACCGGTTTAATTCTATTCCAGGCGGAATAGGAATCCCGCCCAGTAAAGGGGTGGGTGGCTTGGTGGGGCCCAGCTGCTTTAATTGAAAGTAATGGTTGTGAAAGTAATGGTTGTAATTAGTGAAGGCTTGGAGAGAAAAACTCAAAATTAAGGGTTGTTTAGGGATTTCCTTATTGTATTCTTCTTAGGGATTTCCTTATTGTATTCTTCTTAGGGATTTCCTTATTGTATTCTTCTTTAAGTAGTTTCTCTTGCTAGGGTTAGAGTTTTCATCTTGAATTTGGTCTGAAATTTGAGATCTCTGGGTGTTGTTTGGGCTGTAGTCATCGGCTATGGATTGGGAGAGCTAGATCTTCCTCTCAAATCGAAGAGTCATTGTATCATATTGTTTCTTTCATCTATTATTTAATCAAAAGAGTATTTCCTTGCAGTTTATCTACATATTTCTCAAAACCTGCTTTGAATATTGCTGGAATTATGAATTTAGCACAGTTTTCTCTCGGGTTTTCATTATTATTTTCTATCAAATTGGTATCAGAGCCCATTGATCTATGATACCAATGGCCGGGAGGAAAGTGGAAGTATTGGAGGGTGAACTAGGCCAATTGAGGTCAGATTTTGGGGGAAAATTTTCAAAATTTGAAGGCCAATTCACATCCGTCCATGCAATGATGGATGGGAGGTTCACTGTCATGGAAGAAATGTTGAAGAAACTGCTTGAGGACAAATCCAATGACAGTACCTGATACATGGGAAGCCACCAGAGGCCAAGGAAGTAGGTGAAGTCCTAATCTGTTTAGGGGAAGGGAAAACCAAGAGATTGAAATTTTGGAGGGAGAAGACGGGATGTCTATGCTAGAACCTCTTTTTAGGGAGGAGATGATTACGGGGTATGAGCGAAGGGGTACTGATTTTGAAGAAGGGTTTGGGTACAAGAATAGAAGGGAAGATCAAAATACTTGGGTGGCACCTCCTCTTCGCGGAATGGGAGGTTATGGAGGATTCAGGGGAAACATATGTGATCCAAGAGTAAGAAAGCTGAAGATGTTCATCTTTGAGGGCGAGGACGCACATGGGTGGATCTAAAAGGTAGAGAAGTACTTTGCCATCAATGGGTTGATAAAGGAGGAGAAATTGTTGGCGGTCGGTCTATGTTTGGAGGGGAAGGCATTGATATAGTACCAGTGGAGGCACATGAGGCGACCTATTCGATATTGAAGGGAGTTCAAGTATTGTTTACTAGAACGTTTTCGAACTAGTTGGGGAGGGGACTTAATTCTACGATTTGTTTTTCTCCCTAACGCAGGAGGGTTCTATGGCAGAGTATTGTGATAGCTAGCCGACTGGATTGAATTTCTGAGATTGTGCTAGAGGGGAACTTCATTAAGGGGCTCAAGCTTGAGATCTAAGCGGCTATTAGAGTGATGAGGCCGTGTGACTTAGGAGAGGCTATGGAGCTTGCAAGTATATGGAAAAATGAGCTAGAAGTAGCAGCTCAGGGGGGTCGTACAGGATGACCACTACTTTCTTAACTCCTAAGAGACCAGCATCGGGGAGCTTGCATGAGGCCCCAAAGGAGAAACCTAGAGGAGGGGGATTTGGGGGAAACTTCAAGAAGCTCATAGAGAGTTGCAGGAGAAGCGGGCAAATGGGTCGTGCTTCAGATGTGATGAGAGGTACATGCCGGGGCATAAGTGTAAAGACCAAACTCTTCAAGTTCTTACAGTCTGTGATGACAAGGAAGCTGAGGGAGGTGAGAGTGACACAGTGGTAGAGGAGGAGGAGAAGCCACATCTGGACATGGCTGAAGACTCCTTGAACTCAGTGGTGAGGTTCACCTTGAATAAATTTTCAAAACACTCCTCCAAGAACAACATCTATTTGCCAATCTTACTAAATGTGAATTCATGATCGACACCATCAAATTCTTGGGGTATTTGGTATTAGCCAAGGTTTTGAGATGGATCCCACAAAGATATAATCCATTATCAATTAACCCATCCCTAGATCCATAACAAAGATATGACAGTTTCATAGGTTAGCCTCGTTTTATTGTCGCTCCATCAAAAATTTCAGTACCATAGCAATTCCATTAATATAACTACTCGAGAGCACACAATGGCACTGGACTAATGCAGCTCAATCTAATTTCAATCGTCTAAAACAATTGGTGACCTCTGCTCTAATTTTGGCCCTTCCAAACTTCAAATAGGTATTTGAAGTTGACTGTGATGCTTCCAACATAGGAATTGAAGATATTCTAAGTGAAGGAAAACATCTCATAGCCTACTTAAGTGAAAAAACTTAACGACACCTGAAAAAAGTATTCAACTTATGCTAAAGAATTATATGCTATTGCATGGGCTCTACAACATTGGAACCATTATCTATTAGCACAAGAATTTGTACTCTTCTCATATCATGTGGTCCTTAAGCACCTACACGATCTAAGCACATTAAAAGGGAGATACACTATGTGGATGGAGTACCTATCTTCATTCCATTTACACTCCTGTAGAAGTCAAGATAATGCAATCAAGTGGCTGACCTTTAAGTAGGAGACTACTTCTAATCAATACTCTGTAACTTGAAACTATGGGATTCGAAGCCATACAAGAATTGTACTAGCAAGATCTAGATTTTCAGAAAATATGGGAGGTATGTCACCGAGACCTTGTAATTTTTTTCATATTAATTATGTTTATCTGTTCTTTGGCAACAGACTATGCATACCTCAATGTTCTTTTAGAGAAACCATCCTATATGAAAGTCATGATGGCAAATTAGCAGGACATTTTGGTCGAGATAAAACATTAACAATTGTCCAAGAAAGGTTTTATTGGCCATTATTTGTTAATGATGTGGATTGTTATGTGAAGAAGTGCAGGTATGTCATCTAGTAAAGACATCTCAATCAGGATCTGGGGCCTACAAATTATTAGATGTTCCAAAACTTCCATGGACCAATGTTAGTGTGGACTTTGTGGTAAACCTTCCCAACACACAACATCATAAAGATTTTGTCATGATTATTGTTGACCGATTTTCAAAGATGATGCATTTTATACCTTGTTATAAAACATTATATGCCACAGACATCGCCAATCTATATTTTCAAAAGATTGTAAAGTTACATGGCCTCCCTAAAACCATCATATTAGATTGAGATGTTAAATTTTTTAGTCATTATTGAAAAACTCTATGGAGTAAAATGGGTACCAAATTTCAATTTTGCTCTAAGGCATATTCGCAAACAGATGACCAAATAGAAGTTGTCAACCGAATTCTAGACAATCTGCTAAGATGTTTCATTGGCAAAAAATATCCGCTAATGGGATCTAATTCTTCCTCAAATAGAATTTGCTTAAAAATAAGAAAAATTTATGAACATGTATAAGATCACTTCAAAAAACAGAATGCCAAATATCAAGCACAAACCAACAAAAACAAAAAAAATCGAACTTTCAAAGTAGGTGATTTAGCATGAATTAAGTTACAAAACGGTTTGCACCTGGCCCTCTTAGCAAATTAAAACCTAAAACTTATGGAACTTTCAGCGACAATGCTTATCAACTAGAACTGCCTGGTGATTATCAAATATATGCTGCCTTCAAAATTCCAAATTTAACCCCTCATTACGAAGAAACATCGGCTTCCAATTATGATGAAGCCTCTCCACGCTGAGGAGAATGACACATGGCTTAGACTGGTTCAATTAACTAACCAGACCCCCTTTTTTGTTTTCTTTAGTTTCTTTCTTGCTTTTATTAATATTTTTTTTAATTCTTTTTTTTCTTTTTATTTACTTATTACTAGTCTTGGGCTTATACATAGAGGATCCTTAAACTTGAATTGATTTTGCATTTTGAAGTAATAGACGAAGCTATTTCTAGGTTCTCCTTTATCATGGATTCCTCCAGGTGGTGGCCAACATCCTCCAGCCGCCTGCCCCTCGTTTCAACAGGTGCCATCGACATCCTTGGCTTCCTCCCTTGCAGCAATGGTGATGAGGAGGAGCCGACAGTGAAAGTTTATCAGAGGAGGAGCCGAAGATCGAAGACTATGATTGTTTCACTTTATTTTGAGTTATTATTTATATTTTGATTTATTTTTTCATTTTTTCGTTTTTACTTTCACTTGAGGGAGTAGGCCTATGTGATCCAAGGGACACTTTTGTCATTTGTCTTATTATTGTATTTTGGCTATTTATAACCCCTCTTCTTTTGATTGGATGGATGATTATTAAAAAAAATTTGCACTTTGTTCTTGAAGGCTTTGAGAGTTCTTACGAGAGTTAAAGTCCCTAGGTGAGAGCAACATACTACTCACCAGCCACAGGAAGCGTTCGGGCTCGTGGCTTGAAGTTCCTAGGTGAGGGCAAAGTATTATCCATCAGCCGTAGGAAGCGTCCGGGCTCGTGGTTTATCTTTCTCCACCGACTCCCTCTCCTCCTTCTCACTTAGCCGCCATTTTCATCTCGCTCTGATATCATTCCTTTTCCCTCAGTTTTCCCCACCTCTCAGCCCAACCACCTCCACCAAGCCGCCGGCCTCCACTTTCCCCCACCTTTGGCCGAACCTTCCCCCACCCAACCACCGGCCCCACTACCTTCCTAGCTGCCAACCACCATCCCCCTGGCTCCAAAATTTCAAAACCAAGCATTTATTCCTTTCCTAATTAAAATTCTTGTAAATTTGGAAAGTCAAAAGATTTCAAATTTAAATAATTTTAAATTTGAAATCTCTTTCCTAAAAGAAAAGAGTTATGTTAGGAAAGCTTCTCCAATCATGCTATTTGAAATTCAAATAGATAATTACCATAATTTCCTTTCCTAAATAATATTCTAAGATTGACAAGTCATTAAACATCCCACATCTCCCCTTTGATTTCAAATTTTAAATTTCAAACACATAGTCATTACTTTCCATAATTGCATTTTAAATTAGGAAAGTTTTCAAATCTGATTTTTAATTTATTTAAAATCTGAAATCACTTTCATAAAATATCATGAGCTATAATAGGAAACCTCCCCCAATCATGCCAATTTGAATTTAATGGGAGATTGAACTGAATTTCCCCACCCATAATTGATAGCCTGGGATTGACAAGCTATGATGCACCGACACGGACACGGCGACACGGACACGACACGACATGACACGGACACGAACACGACAATTTTTAAAAATATAGGACACGGGTGCGGCATGGACACGACATAATATTTTTTTTAATATAATATATAATAATTTTTAAAAATATAGGACACGGATACGGCGTGGACAGATGGCTCTTTTGAACCTTCACCTAATCCACCCCCGCCAGTAGCAGAGCTCATTTTGCTAACAAACCAATCATACATATGAATACACCAAATTAAATTGATATGAAGTGAAATCAAAATATCCCAATAATAAGATAACATGAATACACCAGTCTGCCGGGGGTCCAAGGGGGCGCTGCCCCCTGGCGGGGTTCGACCTGCCCGGTCAAAATTTTATTGTAAGAGTAATTTTGAAGTTCTGCTTGCTTTTAAAGTTCGTAAGTTGTTTGTATGAGAAGATACCGAGTGATACTGAGCATATACCGAGCATGTACCGAGCATATACCTAGCAATACCCATCAAAGGGGTCGGCCCCTCCCTCTTTCGCTTTCCCCTTTTGCTCCTCCCAATTAAGTCTCTCAGTCAATTATTCCAAATTAACTTTAGATTTGGGATTTGATTTAATTCCTATTTTCTTAATTGAGAGATCATAATTGGCAACTCTATTAAATCAATAATTCCACCCCAATCATGACTAACTTGGTTCTACATCAAATGGGCTTCCTGCCGCCCTTCTTCCCAGCCAATTGTCTCCTCTGCCTCCTGAAGACTGCTGCTCGTTGTCCAGCCTATCCAACCAGCCGCTTATTGCCTCCTGAAGGCTGCTATTCGCATCCCTGGCTGTCTAGATAGCTGGTTCCGGCGCCCTTAAGCTGCTGCCCCTTTCTTTCTGGTGAAGAAAGATGCAGCATACATCTACCTCTGAAGCCTCTTAGCCTTAAAGAAGGCCTATCATTACTAGTTCCAGGTTATTAGCCTTCTTTTCTTTGTCTTGTACAATTTTTCAGTGTCAAAGTGTGGCAGGAAGTGCAAACTGGCATTGTCGTCTGCAATGAACTAGTCCAGCTATTCGAACACCATTGGATTCAGCTTTGAATCAAATTCCACAAAATACTATATTGCACTCTTGATTATCGCATCACCATGAGTTAACATATGTGGGCAGCCTATGGAAGCTTTCTGATTGATTATCTAATCATTGAGATCCTTCACAAGACAAAAATGAAGTATTATTACACGAAGTGATTTTCTAAGCATCATCACATTAATTTAATATTATTATGTTATTATTAGAAGTAAAACAAAAATGCAAAACTAAAGCCGACTTCCTAGACTTCCTAGGCTTCAAGATTGAAACTCATCTCACCTTTTTGAAGACCATTCAAGAGTGAGAACTAAATTCCATCCAGTGTCAACCAAACAAATGTTTGAAGTAACTTTTGAAAGTGAGTTTCACACTTCCAGGCACTTAAAATGAAGCAAACCAGCCCCAAGTGATATTTAATGTTTTTGAAAACTGAAGAACTAGCAAAATTGTTGTACTGGTAATTTTATGGAATTCATGTTGCCCATTCTTCTGGAACCTTCTTTCCTAATTTTCTTTTTAATTTGCAGTTCGTTTTCACTTAATAAAAAAATTTGCAGTTCTGCCAATTGTTGCTTGTCAGACAAATGATTCCATTTCAACATTTCCTCCATTATCATTGCAGCTGAAGTTTGTTCCAGCATTGAGCAGGGAATTCCGTCCGTATAAACCTAACCCAGCTCCTTTGTTGCACATCTGCTCATCTTGGGGTATTCCACCTAATGAAGTTATGATGATAGGTGATAGTCTCCGGGATGATGTAAGTTTATTAGATGCAGATATCAATGAAGATTATTCTCTCAGATAGAAACACTTCTGTTCATGAAATATTTATTCAAAATACTACCTTTCTTCTATATCAAAAATACTTCTCTTGCCCAATGTTCTGCAATGCATATATTTTTGTTTGATCATCGGTCAGTGTCAAATGCATATATTTTTGTTTGAATGGTATAAGTATGTAACATTATGATTTGTTGCTCATTTATTTAGAAACTCCTAGGTCATGACATCAGGCCATGTTAAAGTTGTTGATTAGATGATCTCCAGTAGTGCATTTCAAGTATTAATTTCTATAGCAGTCATTCCTAAGGGGCATGTAGTAATCGATAGTTTTTGATAGCATATTAGATGTGAGAAATAATTGTAAAGAATTACATTTTTACTAAATTGTCCTTCCAGTACAAGCATATACATGCCTATATAAGCACAAAAGAATAAAACAATTAAGAAAAAAAATAATAAAGGTGAATATTATATTATTACAATATGAAAATTTTATAATAATAAGTGATGCAGATTCCTCCTATAAGTAACTTAGCGCATGTGATAATTTAGATATAATAATATTTTACACACTAAAATTTAATGTATTAGTTAAGTCTCAGTGATTCAATTAATAGTGGTTTTTTAAGAATAGGATTTGACATTTTATTTTATGTGATAACTAGCATAAAAAATTGAGCCCAAATAAATGAATTAGGATTTATCTATTTTTTTTTTTTTTAGATGTTTGAGAGGCAAGCCTTTTTATTAGAGAGAACGATTGAACTTTTATTTCTTAATAAATTTGTTTGAGTATAGAGGAAACTTCTAACCACTTGAACAGATAAACCTAAGTAACCTTGGTGAGATTTTCAATAAAAAATAAAATAACCAAAATCCAAATAAGTTGATACAGGACATGTCGCTGGATATTTTAGTTAACTAAAAAGGAGCACTACTAGGAGAGATGCATATGAAGATTACCCAATGGTGTTTATAATATTTACAAGTTTTATATTCAAATCTGAATATAGGCGAGGGAATATGAGTAAAACACCAAAGACGGCGTGGGGGAGGATGATCTAGACAACAATGTGACTAATAAGGTGAATAACAGGGGAGGACAAGGTAGTAAAAGTTGTATTATTGAGCTAGTAAATGCATCAAATTTTAGCATTTCATTAAATCATCTTCTTCAACTTTAGATTCTAAAAAATACATTGAGAATGATATAAAGTTATGTATAGTTGTGAGATTTGTTAAGAAAATGCATAGACATAAGGTTTATTGGAAATTATGGAATATATAAAACATTATCAAAAGTCAATGATAAGGAGGAACGGATAAATCATTTTTTAGAGATGAGATGGAGATCTATCATCAACAGAAGAGAAGTCATAATAAACAATGAAAATTATTGTGGGTCACCTGCCATATGGAAAGAAGCACCAAAATCTTAAACTAGTAAAGGAAACCATATGAGAGGCTGAAGTGGTCATATGAGACTGTATAGAGGTAGTCAATCATATTCTTCTTGTGAAAGAGACTAAATCGAAACGAGTTTCAGTAGAATTGATAAGAGCAGTGGTGGAGACATCCCGAGGTACTGGAGGATAGAAAATTTTTTCCTTCACAGATATCAGATGAGTGATTGTCCCTTTGATAATGCTAACAAGTTAGAAAAGAGTTGTGATCGTGATCACAACCACAACCACGACCACCTCAGTCATAATTTCTTGAACTAATCACAGTTCCTGTAACAAGAGTATTCTTATCATGATATGAAGAAGGTGGAGCAGGTAACTCAGAAACCCCAAATACTCATGAAAGAACAGTGCATTTGAGAGAGTAGAGTTGGCCATCAATTAAGCTTGAATATATTGTAGAGATGGATGAAGATCAGAGACGAATAACTTCTCTCTCTTTTTTTTAAACAAGTAATGGTGTCTATGGTAAATTGGCGATCTTGAATATGTTCATCCCATTTGCCTTTCAAATTGTACTACCATTGGATATATCTATGGATATACCATTTGCCTTACTAGTTTTGCTTGAAGTTAAATGATCGAAAATTTATGATTAATAAATTTCATTATTTTTTTGGATGTGGATATGAATATAATGAATTTTTTAACTTTAGAAACACCTCTCAATGATTACAATTTTTATTTTAATCGAAAACAAAAAACTTCACTCTAAAAATAGATCTTTCATCTACAAAAACAACCAAAAGTGCCCTAAGTATTTATGATTGCATCTGTATTCTATCGTTTTAACTTTAGATATACTAATACATCTTGTTTCTAACTCCAAATAGGTGACTTGTGGAAAGCAAGCTGGGGCCTTTACATGTTTGCTTGATGAAAATGGAAGGTATGGCCCAATTGATTCTTTATCAAAAGATCTACAGCCAGATTTTCAGGTCTCTTCTCTTTCTGAAGTGCAATCTTTACTGGATATAAATTTTGAGTTGCTTCCACATCCTCAAACCACTTTATAGCTCGAGAAACTAAAATTTGCAATTTGATCTCAATTAATCTTCCTGAGGGTAGATTCCGTTTATCTTTTACCAGCTGCTGTAATGCTTTTAGTTGGCTGAAATGGTAGATTTCTAGCCGTTGGTAGAAGTGGAGAAAGCTCAGATGTCTGAATGGTGTGGTTATAGGGTGAATATTTTATGATTGTTGAGTTGCAGAAACTTTGTAGAGGTGGATTCTGAAAGAAAATTATTTTCATTTGAAAGTACAAAGCTGTATGTCATAGGACAGAAATAATCAAATTTCTCCCTTATATTCTCTTCCCAGATGAAGCTACTGTCATCCTTTTCACATTTAAAATAAATCCTCTAAGAACTTCAACGGGAGGATTTGCTAATTGTGCACTGAGATAGTAATAGTTGAGGTTTGTTTGGAATAACTTTTTTACTGTTTTTTATAATAGATTTTTAGTTAAAAAATATCTTAAAAAAGTAAAAAGAAAGTAATAAAAAATTATCCCAAACAAAGTCCGAATCTGTTTGAAACAGTTTCTAAGTCCATCTATTTGATTGAAGTTAGAAATTATGTTATGAGAAATGATAGCTTAATATATTTCATCATTTGGTTTTTGCTATTAGAAATTAGTACTAATTTTAAGAGCTCAAAAAATGTTATGAAAAGGTCAGTCCAGTGTTACTTTTCATTTAAATATAGCAGATTCAGGTTTCTTCATTTGTGACGGCTTTTTTAAAATGCAACTTTTTAATATAATAATTTTAATTTTTATATTTAAAAATCATTTTAAAAAGCTAAAAAAAACGGTCTTAAATAAGATTTAAATTGCATATAATTATAAAATAATTCTTTTAAACTTTATTGTTGTGTCTAGAACAACTTAATTCCTCTTAATTCTTACATTTGTATAAGAAAAGGCTCGACAAATTAAAAAAAAAAAGGCATTAAAATTATTAATTTTTTTAAGATAAGTGTTATACATTAAAAAATTAGTATTTTAATGAGTGTAAAATTAATATAAATATTTATCTTTTTATTTTTGCTTTGAATTAGAATAAATACAGTGTAAGCTTGATGATAGCGACGGTAAACAATGGTGAAAATGATAATTAATAGTAGCATGTGGGGATAATGATGGAGAATTTATAATATATTTGAAAATTAGTCAAATTTAATAATTTTTAAATATGTTAACATTAAATTAATTGGTGAATTTTAAATTTACAAATAAATTATATTGTATTTGAAATTTATCTGACAAATATTTGAAATTAAGCCTTATGTATTAAAGAAATCACCTCTTTCTAAGCTTACACTTAGAATTGCTGGTTAATAGTATGTTTGGAGTGATTGTAGCTTTTTTATCGTAAATTTATTATTAAAAATAAAATAAAAAAAAATTATTATGAATATTTTAAATATTTTCTAGATAAAAATAGATAGTTACGGCTCAACTTTATCATGTCTAATTATAAAAAATAACTTTTTGCAGTAAAAAATATAAAATAATGAAAAAGTTGCATACATATTTGCTATATATTTATTTTTTATTTCTTCTTAATTTATTATCATGCAAAGAGTAACTTATTCCCCAAATTGAAAATTAATGGACATATTTGAATAAATTTCTTTTTTTTAACCTAAACCTATAAATTTATTGTTAATCCTAAGAAAAATATTGATGCTATGCCTTACCAATTTAGATAAAATCTGAGTATGGATTGATGATTAATCAGTTCACTTATATCCAGATGTGTGGAGCGACACTCATTAACCAAATCTAGTCTCTTTTGTCTTTCTTTTCCATCTTTTGTTTTCTTCTCATTGATCTTCCTCCTCGCTTCGGCTGTAGCGAAGAAGCCGTCGATAGCGACATGAGCGCCGGAGAGTTGCTCGAAATCGATCCCCCCGAACTCAAATTTCCTTGTGAGTTTCCTTTTTCCCTCCCACTGTCAAATTTTATTTTCTTCACTTGCATTTCTTTTACAGGATCTGTTGCCTTTCTGATGGAAATTTCCATATTTCTTTGTTTTTTTATGAGCAGTTGAATTAAGGAAACAAATCTCTTGCTCCCTTCAGCTATCCAACAAAACAGATGACCATATTGCGTTTAAGGTGATTACTTTAAACTTTCCCTATGTTGTCACAATCTATTTCCTGATATAGGCTACTTGATATGCCCTAAACAGTAGGGCGTTTGTTTTGTTTATCTGATTATTTTGCTTATATTTGTCCGATTTTCTTCTTGTGAGGATGACTGTGTTTGTGTGTTAGGTTAAGACGACAAACCCTAAGAAGTATTGCGTGAGGCCTAACAATGGGATTGTCTTACCTCGATCCATCTGTGATGTTGTCGGTATGCCGATTATATATATTTTCTTACGTGTATTTCTTTATGCGGTAATACTAAGATTCTCAAGCTATTGTTTTGTTGGTGGTTTCAGTTACTATGCAAGCGCAGAGGGAAGCTCCTGTTGATATTCAATGCAAGGACAAGTTTCTTGTTCAGAGTGCTGTTATTGATCCGGGCACCTTGGCCAAGGACATTACTGCAGAAATGGTGATATTTTTCTCCAGAAATATTTGTATTTTTTTAAAGATAGTTCGAATCTTAGATTGCTACTATGAATTTTTTCTTGTAGTTTTCTCGTGAGTCAGGCAATAAGGTTGATGAGGTCAAATTGAGAGTTGTCTATGTTTCTCCTCCTCAACCACCATCACCTGTTCATGAGGGATCTGAGGAGGGTTCCTCGCCTAGGGCATCTGTTTCTGAAAATAGTAACGTGGAAACATCTGAACCAGTTGTTGTGAGTGTTTTAAATGCGTGGTTTCTCATGCTAGGCCATTCTTGTCCCCGGGATCTTATTCCATTATCGTGCTATTATTGCAGCAAGCAAGGGCACATGTTACAAATCAGGAAGAAAAATACCCAGAGGTGAGTATTATTTAATGCTAGATTTAAAATAGTTAGGTGCTATTCATTCGAAGACCATGATTGTGCCTTGTTAATGTATGCAATTATGACTTTCTGGCCTTTTCAATGGTATGCATCGATATACATTATTGAAAACTTTGTTACCATGTTATTATTGTTAGAATTATATAAAGATGAGGAAAAAATAAAAAGATGTATGGCGAGGAAAATAGAAAATGCTCTTTTTTTCATCTAATTTTGCTACATTTCTATCAAAGTATTTATATGTTTCTGCTTTTAAGGATGCCTTTATGGAATAAACAGCTGGTTATCTATTTCACGTTGCATGTGCCAATTTTGACCTAACAAATTTCGCATCATAAATTCAAACTGATGATGTTATTGTTTGTCTAATTTAGAATCTCTTAAGATTTAATATCTTAGGTTGATATTGGGCTAGGAAATGAAATTTATTATTTAAGATACACATGCCGGGCAAAAATGTATGTTAATTTTTTAAAATTTCTTTTAATTGGACACGCAGATGTCGTGCTCTACATGTGTGCGGTGCATGTTAAGCAAATGCATGTGTCCTACATATGTTTAATAATTCACAATTTCTTATTATGGAGTGTTGGTGCATCACAAGCTTTAATTTTTTTGGGGCGGCATTAAACTTTTTGGATTTTGAGGCTATTCTTGACTACTTGAGACTATTGATAAAATAGCATCTTAAACTATCGAATCATCACTTTATGGACGGGAAGCCGCACATAAAATCACTGATAATGGTGCTCTTCTAAGGGTTTCAATTCAGGTTAATATATCATTTTTGGGTTCAAGTCAAAACATGGCCATATTTGAATTGATTTGACTTGAATCTATCTCATTTATTAATTGGTTGAAAATTCAACCCAAACTTATCTCAGTAAGAACCAAACTTGACTTGATGTGAGAAGCACCTAAGTCAACTCGACACAAATTGTACATAATGATATGATTTGCACCTTTAAACTAAAAAGTAACAAATAAATGTTATTAAATATGAATGTTTAACTAAAAAAATACTTAAAAGAAGAATCCACTCATTAAATGGTTTAAAATGGTTTTTAAGTTCATGCTTTCCTGATCCTAATATTGTTTGACCCAAACTTTCAAAAAACACCTTAATGCCATCGAATTCGCTTTAAGTTGTTTGCAAAATGGAATTTATTATTTAAGATACACATGTCGGGCAAACATGTATATTATTTTTTTAAATTTCTTTTAATTGGACATGCAAATGCCGTGACCTACATGTGTGGGGCACATATTTAGCAAATGCATGTGTCGTGCATATCTATACTACTATATAAAAATGTCTTGTGATTCAACTCTTAGCAAATCCTGATCGTTAATTTATAAATTTTAAAATAATCTGCAACTTTCATTTATGACTCTTCAAATCCTTTATTTAAAATGTTCATAACTTTTTGCATAACTTCTACTTACAAAATATTTATTCACTCATTTAAAAAAAATTAATTTCACATATCAAAGCTAGCGTTTCTAACATGAATGTGGTTTGGGTTTTTCTCATATAAAATCTTAGCCATATATTTATAAACTTAAATCAATATGCAACGTTCATTTAAAAACCTTCATATTCACTGCTTTTAAGTTCCAATAACTTAGCGATTAAATTCCATCAAATCAATGGGAGCTCTCACTACCGAGACGCTACAAAAAATTTTTTTAACACATGCTCTTCAATTTTCAATTAAACCAGCGGTTTGACAGCAGAACGATCAGTTCCTCTACCCAGCAGTTTCATTTTTGTGTGCGTTTCACACAATAATGGTTTTTTAATAATAAAAAAAAAACTAGCCAAACGCAGCCACTTCTGCTCTTAACCCTCTTGCCGATTGTTCCCGCTAATCTCCCTCTCTCTCCATTTCGCTATTATATTCCTCCCGGCTTCGCATCCAGCCTTCCGTCCTCGCCAAAACTCCTACCACTCGCATAAGAACCCACCATCACATGAGGTCGTTGTCGTCCTGCCATCCAACCTTGAAAAATGTTAAAAATTTGTCTCATTTATCCTTCTTTTCCTTCTTATTTTTTGGAATGAACGTTTCTTTTTCTCAAATCAAGTAAAAAACATGAAATAGCACAAGCCAGAGAGAAATGGACATCGGCGAAGGCAGCAAAGGCAGAGGCAAGTCAGGAATTTACAATGTGTGTAGAGAGATTAAAAGAAGTGTTCCTTTCACTGGCGGAGGGTGTCCGCCGGAGGACTTGGAGGTCATCGTCTTCATCATCTTCTTTGGCAGACCGAGAAGAACAGAATAACCTCTCTTGCTCTTCTTCCGCTGAAGAGTAGCATTGTATGAGTACCAAGCTCATTGCTTTTCTACCACCAGAGGTCATTGTCTTCATCATCTTCATTTGTACTCGATATTGTCTCTTGTTACGATTTTTTCTCCTACTCTGTTTTGATCTATTCTGTTTTCTGGTTCAGCTGTGGCTTTTGCTTTATCATAAGTCGGCATGACTGCCTTCACTGACAATCTCAGCTTGCAAACTTTACTACTCTTTGGCATAACTTTACAAAAGCTTTGAGATCTCATTCTTGTATTTTTTTTTGTTTTTACAAAAAAGCTATTACATGCTGCTATTACCTACCTCCTCCACTAAGGAACAAAGCCTTTAAAGGATGGATCTGGAACTTGCTAATTACTACCACGCTTATTACATGATGTATTTGCTTGCATCTAACCATAAAATCCAATTGCAGTTTCTCTGCTTAACAAAATCCTGTATTAATTTGTTTGAGAGACTTCTTTTAGTTTCTTACTCAAATCAATGTCCTTTCTTTTCTTTAAGGAAATGCAACCAGTGGTTGTTTGGTAGCAGGATTTGAGTAGGAATTAAGCAAGATTTACCATAAATCCTACCAAACAATAAATATGCTACATATATTCAATTTGGTCATGGGTCCTTATTTTTAATTCATGCTTAAATATATGGTTTTATATGGTCACGAGCTATCTAGATCTAATCCAGACTCTACTCAATTCAAATTTAATCCGAGTTAAACTTGATTCATTAGTCAGCTTATGAACTACGATCCGGACTCTATTTAGGCTAGTAGCGGTCTCATTAATTAGTTCTCTTTTAATTTCTAAGTTAAATCCATGGTCATTTTCTGTCCATGAATTCTTGTATGTAAAAATGATAATTAGAAAATTCATTTGAGTTTTTAAGTTGAAAAAAAAGGAACTCTGAAAGTGAACCTAAGAGGTACAAGACTAGATTGGTGGTTGGGTGCTATACTTAGGCTTCGTTTGGGACGGCTTTTTAACTGTTTCTTAAAGCGACTTTCTTGTATAAAAATTTTAATTTTTGTGCTGAAAGCCATTTTAAGAAGCAGTAAAAACTGTCCCAAACGAAGCCTTAAAAGAAAATTGTGGATTGCAATGATATTTTCTTTCTTGTGATCAATTATACATCAATACAAATATGGATTAATCTAATAACTTTTTTTTCAGTTAGGAATTGTAGCACCTTGATGTAAAAGAGCATTCTTTTATAGTGAGTTAGAATAAATAATTTTCGTGCCTCAAATAGGGAGTTTCATTGCTCCAAATTTATTTGTGATATAAAGTAGTTTTCTTGTCAAATATACAACAACTTTTTCACGTTCATGTAGAGTTTGAGTTTCAAGTGAAGATATTATGATAATAATATTTATTTCAAAATATTACAAGATGGAAATCTTATATACTTGCTAATGTATATAGATGTATGATGGTATCCTACAAAGACATTTAAAAAATATAAGCTCAAACATGTGTTAAAGTCTAAATTTTATATGAAAGATCTTAATGATGTGTGTGTGAGTCAAAGAGTAGATCAAAGATTTTATAATGCTCCTACTATGTCACAAGTAGCAACAATATAGATTGAAGGAAAAATTATAGATTTCATTGAATGTTATTATATTGACTTCACATTCTGGGTCATATCTAAAGATCAAGCATTATTTTTAAAATCGTCAATGCCGGTCTTAAGCTTGGGTGAAAAAAATTGAAGGTAATTCATGTTCCAACTCTTCTTCTCTTATTAGCTTTTACCATCGTAAATTCAATGAACTCCTTTTATTGATTTTTTAGTACATCTTTATTTCAACTTTTTTCTATTATTTTGTTCCATTATTTCTAGATATTTTATTGGTTTTAAATTTCTTCTAATTTACAATTCATGTCAATTGCAATACTCTTTATTTTTGTAAGTTATACTTTACTCTTCTAATAGATATTATATTGATCACAAAATGATCAATCAATTAGGACCCCTTGCATTGCATATTAATACACTATTTACTTTTCATTTAACTTCTAAGAATTGTATATGAAGAATAATATAAGTTTATATGCCTAATTATTATATATAAATTATATGTAAATATATAAATATTGCATGTAATATTATAAAGACTTAATTAATTTTAAATTTTATAATATAATTTTTAATTTTTTTAAATGTTATTCACGTGCACCATGAGCACGTGCATTTTACTAGTATTTAATAATTCACACTTTTTTTATTACTGAGTGTTAGCGCATCACAAGCTTAATTGTTTTGAAGTGGCATTGAACTTTTGAGGTTTGGAGGCTATGCTTGGCCATTTGAGGTTATCGAGCAAATGCATGTCCTGCATGTTTGGTAGCTTCTTAAATTACGGATTCAACACTCTATGAATGAGAGTTCACACGTAAAATCATCGATAAAGACCCTCTTCGAAGGGTTTCAATTTAGGTTAATATATCATATTTCAATTCAACTCAAAATATGGCCTTATTTGAATTTAGTCAACTCGAGCATATATCGTTTATTAATGGGTTGAAAATTTCAACCTGAACTTAACTCGGCTAGAACTAGCTTGACTCGATGTGACAAGCACTTGAGTCAACTTGACATGAATTGTACATTATGATATGATTTGTACCCATTAACTAAAAAAGTAACAAATAAAATACTTGAAAAGAAGAATCCACTCATTAATGGTTAGTTTGTGCTTTCATGATCCTAATATTGGTTGTCTCAAACTCTAAAAAAAAATAGTTAATGCCATCAAATTCTTTTTAAGTTGGTTGCATTTGATGCATAACATAGGAGATTCTAAATGTCGTTGACTTATGCACTTGAAAGTTTTTTGTCCGTTATGGAGCACTTAATCTCATGTATGGAGGCTCAAGCAAGTAAATCAAAGATAGAGAGTCAAGCCTTCTCTAGTATAATCTCCAAAAAAGTGTTTCAGAGTGACATAGTAGGGTTACTATGATGCACCGACACGGATACGGCGACACGGACACGGCAATTTTTAAAAATATAGGACACGGGTGCAGCGTGGACACGGTATTATAATTTTTTAATATAATATATAAAAATTAAGATGACATTATAGTAAAAATGTCAAGCAATAATAAATCAATTTCATGAACCTCAAAAATGTTTAGTACAAAATGTCTAGTACAAACACAAAAATATAAGCAAAAAACTATTTAATACAACATGAAGGTCTAACTACTCAATAGAGGGAATGATAAAATTAGATTCAGATGTTGGTCTTTGGCCTTTAATATCATCATCATTGAATATCATTGCTTCCAACTCTGATTCATCTAGAGAAAGATTTGCAACCTCCAATAATCCCATATCATCAAGGCACTCGAACCCATCTCCAGCAACATCCCACATCTTGTTATCACCTGTCATATAAAATGGGGTTTTCCTTGATAGAAGACGAAGATTTGTATGCACATAAATTAAATTTTCAGCATGTTGTGGAGTTATTTTATTCCTCTTCATTGATTGAATAAATGAGTATGTGCTCCAATTTCTCTCACAACAGGAAGATGATGATACTTGACCAAGAAGTTTATTGCTATTGTTTGAAGAAGAGGTGCTGAATCTCCATGAATCAACCACCACATTTTTGGATCCATCCTCCATCTATCAGCCAAAGATTCTTGATCATCAAAATGCTCTAAATATCCAAAAAAATTTGCAAGTTCTATATTAATTTTTCTTCTCACCTCATTTGGAAAATATTTTTTCAGACATATCTTTCTCATATTTGAAACTTCTAAATCTTTTTGTGGTGAGACACGTTGAGGGTCTTCTTGAAGCCATTCTTTACTTGAATACCTTCAAATAATACAAAGCATATAAAATTATATATTCATTTACCAACAAATTTAAATTAAATTAAAAGATAAATATAAATATATCTTGGATTTAATGAATGAGCTAAACAATGCAACGGTGTGTTGCTTTTGCTCCACCTATCTTCAAGAATAGTATAGACAATGCTCCAGAAACTTGAGTCTTCATCATGTGACTTTCTTTCATGTCATGTCTGTATATAATTTCTTTCACTTTTGCTAACATAGAGTCCCACATCTCATAAATCAAATGTAGACATGATTTATCTGTGTCAGCCTCTCTCAACATATCATAAATTGGATCAGTGAAAGCCAAAATGTAGTCTACATTATCCCACCACAAATCATCTAAGACCTTTTCTTTAACATACCTTGCCTTTCCAACATCATCTTCTCGATAGCAAGACCACTTCTCACTAATCACCATAGATTGAAGAGCATTTTTAATTTGTTTGAATCTTCTCAACATGATTATTACAGAGACAAAACGAGTTTCAGCAACAGCTAGCATTTTCAAGTGAGAGAAATCATTAAACATTGAAAGTCTCATAGAATGGTTCATAATAAAATTTCTGATCAGAACAGCATCATCTGCAACCACTGTTATCCAATGACATTCAGCATAGATGATTTCATTAGCCTCTGTATTCTTTGCTGCACAAATATTTTTAAGAGCAAGATTTAAAGTGTGCACAACACAGGGTGTTCAAAATATATGGGGATAAGTTTGCTCCATCAATAATCCTGCAGCTCTACACACCGGTGCATTATCTGTAATAACTTGCACAACATTTGAAGGCCCAATCATGATTATGACCTCTTTAATCAAATTGGCAATAAAATGTTTATCCTTGTATTCTCCTTCACAATTCACTGCTTTAATGAACATTGGGTAATTCTCTGTAACGGTCATGAAATTAATAAGGGGTCTTCTTTGAGGATCTGTCCAACCATCACACATCAAACTAACACCTTTTTCTTTCCACACTCCTTTTGTTGGTTCAAGCAATGTCTCAATATGTGCTCTTTCTCTTTCCAATAATTTTGATCTTAATACATTGTAGCCAGGTGGAACATATCCTGCGAGGTTGTTGTTACATGCAAAAATGAATGCATTTTTATAATGAGGATTTCTTGCAAGGTTGAAAGGAAGTCCCGCTGAAAAAAACATCCTTGCTATTTCACCATCCAATTCCTCTCGCTGTTGCAAATTAAAAGCCTTCTCTAGAGGACTACTGGCTACTCCTTTTCTTTTCTTTGTTTCATATCCTTCACTTCTAAATGATAAAGCTTGATCAACTCTCACAGATGAGGAAGAAGTGTGAGATGAGCCATGAGTAGATGGCAAAGGTACCTCTTTAGGGAGTGTCCTTTGGATCCTAGATTCAGCTTCATCAACTTGTTTATTCAATTCAATCAATTGCGACGTAGTAATCTTATTACACATTTTTATTCCATGGCCAGAAATTTTAAGTAGATGTGCCTTCACCCTAGAATAAGATCCTTTGTAGGTGCCACCACAATAATTGCATTTGAATGACACATTCCCTCATCCTTCAAATGTTTTTCCTAACTTTGTAACATGAATCCATAATGGCTTATCAGTTTCTACAGATGGCTCTTTTGAACCTTCATCTAATCCACTCCCGCCAGCAGTCGAGCTCATTTTGCTAACAAACCAATCATGCATATGAATACATCGAATTAAAATGATATGAAGTGAAATAAAAAAATCACAACATGAATAAAACAATATACCGGTCTGCCGGGGTTCCAAGGGGGCGCTGCCCCTGATCTTAATGAGATGAACCCCTTCGCCACTAAAGTTATAACTAATAAATTTAATGGTATCAAGTTTCTTGTATGGTCTAGTATTATTTGCTTCTTTTTTTATTTTCATGACAAATTTCATTGTCTTGGTGCCCCTCCTTAATATATAGATTAAACTCCATCGAGTTTATAAATGACTAGTTTTTGACTATGCCGTTCTCACTAGGTTACAAAATAGCATTAGCTGGAAAGCTTTTGTATATGCTGATTAATCAATTTGTGTTTGATGTTCAAGTAAACCACATCAATAGTTGTTCCTCCTTTTTCTCTGCATTTCTTCATGAATTTGTGTGCATATATATTCTGATGGAATTTGGCGACTAATATATAAGTACAAAGACATTTGAATCTTTTTTTTTTTTTGTGATTGCGAGTATTATTAATTATTTCTTTAATTCAAAGGTACACGTGACATATGTTTTATCTTCTCAGTAACTTATTTCATTGACTTTCTAGGCAAAGACTCTACTTTCAAAATGGAATGAAGAGAAGAGTACTTCCATCCAACACAGTTTAACGGAGGAGAAGAACACTGCCATCCAACAGGGCAATAAACTTCGAGAAGAGATTGTAAGTATCACAATTTGAAGACATTGCATCGGATTATTTCTTTTACACAATTATATTCTAAAAGTGTATTGCTTTAACCACCATAAAATTCTATAGCAAGTTAAAAATAAAAGAAAAAAGGAATACATTTACATAGTGCATTGGAATACATGATTTTTCTTGTTTCTAATATGTTGACTTGTTGAATTTCTGAGTGGGTAAAATATTGGTAATACTAAATTTGTTATTGTGATAGCTTTAATTAGTTTTACCGCTTCTAAAGTGACAAAATTGAACAATAGGGAAGTTCTTAGACATTAGGATAACTAAGGCTTTGTTTTTAGACAACTTACTGTTTTTTAAAACAACTCTTTAGTACAAATATTTTTTGAAAGCAGTGAAAAAGTGTTGGTCAAAAGCTATCCCAAATGAAGCCTAAAAGTAAGGACAATGTATAAATCGTGGATGTGGAATCTTTTATGATTAATCAATTAGGAAAAAACCATAATAGTCCCCCGGTTATTCTTTTGTGACCATTTTATTCACGTTGTATCATATTTCTCTAATTTAATATCTTTATAATAGAAAATTGATCTCAAAAGGTTCCTTATATAGAAGTTGATTGAAATTGGGATACAAAATTGATCCCAATTTAGTCTTTTGAATATACAAAATTAGTCCTAATTTAGTCCTTGAGGGACCATTTGGAATCACTTTTGTATGGTTGAGTGATTAAATGGGAAAGATGTGATGCCTTGAGACTACATTGAACACTTACGAATATTTAGCGGATTATTTTGGGCTTTTTCCACTTAATCATTATTACTTGAAGATCAAGTGATGCTTTTGACTTGGTAGATTAGGTTTATCGGGTCTAGTAGACAAGTAAATGGGAATCCATGTATGAACACCTTTTATAGTTGAAGCTAGATTTTTAATATGAGAAAGTCCGTTATAATGTTGTTTATCACTCATCGAGAGAGGAGATGAAACTACCTTCACTGCCAAAGAGAAATGTAAATGTGAATATTCGATGAATGGGATATTAAGTGCGGACGATTGATATGGTGTTGTGGATATGAAATAAGAAATTTAGTTTTTATATTTGAAATAAGTAAAAATTTTAAATACAAGAAATTATATTTAAAAAAAAATCATAAAATATTTAAGATACACGTGTCGAACGCGTGCCCAATTTGTATTTAATATTTTTTTAATCGGACACGTTTTTGATGTGTCTAATACATTTCGGAGGAGTGTCGGACGCGTATCGTATCGGATATGTGTCAGACACTGCATGACTCTTTGAGGAGAAGTGTCGGTGCATCATAGTAACTAACCCTATTCAGAATTCAACTGATGGTGAGGGTGGCTAAGATGGTCTAGTATATATATTCCTCCAACATGCTTTACGACATCTGATTAAATAAAGCACCATATAAATGTTCAGTCTTTTCTAACACGACTGATTTTTAACTGGCGTTTTCTTTAGTAGCTTCAACGTTATTAGAGATGTACAAGGACATGTCAAAACAATGTTAGTTTAGTTACCATGAGTATTTAATTATCTTTTCAACCATCTTTGGCATGCTGCCCTTCAATACAATTTTATCCTTAAGATTTTAAGTTATATCAGAAGGAAAATATGATAATAAATGCGGCTATATAACACTTAAAGTTTTTAACTTTTTCACAACTCTCCTGCATAATTTCAAATTGGATTATCAAAGATGCCCATTATAAGGATTGTCTTATAATTATTTTCTAATATCTTTTTTCTGATCTAAAATATTTAGTAATGATACATCCCTGTAAAATTCTGAATTCAATTACTTTGGGTTGTCCGAACATGACACCAAAATATGTGCTTCCAGAATTTTCATGCAGCTTGGTTAAGATGAAGTGATTTTACTTGCAGCTCTTGATCATTGGATCTTGTTACCAAATAGCATTTTGATTCACCCAAAAAAGAATCTACAAAGATAGCTATGTCCTCTTCCGTGCCATCAACAAATGAAGAATAAACAAAAGGAAAATCAATACAAATTGAGCGAAACTGCAGTCTCAAATAAAATTTTAAAAATGTTAAAACAATTAGGAGTCCCTTCATGTTTGAGCTTTAAGCAGGTTAGAGACGAGGAAGAAGAGGCAAACAAATCACTTCCTGTGGAATCATGTCGAGTAATCTCTATGATGTCAAATGCTTTTCAAAAAGTTCCTCTTGAAATTTGCAACAAGAGTCGAGTAGCAATGACTTCAACAAAAGTAATGCAAGAAGGAGAATTTAAAGATCTATCTTAGTGTAAGTGGGGCATTTTGAAGAAGCAATATTTGAGTCCCGTCTAATGGTATTGTAGATGGATAACATATCGAAGGAAGATTAATGCTTCCCTAATGAGAATGATTCAGTGCTTGTCGCTTGATATGGCCTTGCAAATGTACAGCATGAGGTTGGGTGGAGACTTTGAATCTTTAGTAGAATATTTTGAGACAATATAAGTTGTTTTTGAAGTAATTGCTTGGACGCATGCTATTAGTGTTTGACAAGAGAAATAAGGATCAAATAACTCCTCTATTAAGGATATTGAGCATCCGATTCCCTTAACAAGTTGGTCTATAAGTAGGTTGCCCTCCTCGCCTTCTTCGCCAAGGAGGTTTAAAAAGAAATCTTAATAGAGAAGGGGGCCTCTAAAAATGCTGTAACCAAGTCCAATCCTTGATTATCCGATTCTATTGATAAGATTCATTCCAATACACGGTGAAATCCTTCTTTAGGTGGTTCAGGTATTTTCCCTATGCTATACCTTATTAACTTAGGGCAAGGGAGCCCTCCTAGATATTGCTGTGATTGTTTTGACCACTCTCGGTAAACATCTGAAAACAATTTGTTTCATGATTCCTATTGTCACGGCTGGAGTTTATCCAACAATTATTGCAGATCCAGTGTCTGATGAGGAGGCAAGCCATTGACTATAGGTTTGGATTAATTCTGACCTAAAAGATGCAACATACTTTGTTTACTATAGGCGAGATAGAGGTAAAAGTGAACGCAGAATTTGTTTAATATGAGTGAGGTAGAGGAAAAAGTAAGAAGTGACTAAAATGAAAAGTCTATCCTAAAAATTCCAATGAGGAACTCCTCCATTTAACCTTAGATTTGGTTATTTTGTGATTTTGTTAGGAATACTGTGCGTTACCACATAACTCATTTTTTGGTGCTTTTTTGCACGTCAGGGTAAAGGTTAGTGTACTGGTTGTGGTAGTTTCTATAGCTTTAGACCATATCTCTTATTTAGTATACAATGAGCAATTTGGTTTTATCATTAGTTGCAATAAGTTTCACAGTGAAGTTTCCTGCGGCTTCTTTATCTGCTTGATGGATGTTCTCTTATGGTCTGTCTCTGTTGAATTTCTGTATGGTCGTTATTTTTCTGTTCTTATTGGCTTGTTTAGGAGCAAATTCTCTATAGTGCATCATTGACTTATATCCTTATATCTCTTTTTTTATCTTTAATAAGTTATAATATTTATTGTTAAGAAAAATTTCACAACACAACTAATTTGAATGTAGTCATTATTCCATCATGCATATTTCTAGTGATTCTAACATGCCTATTAATAATTCTCCCATATCAATTCATGTAGCATTGATCTTGTCTTTTGAAAGATTAATAAAATAAAGATAATTTCATTGCTCTTTATGCCTTTTTTTATTTATCTTGGAACAAAATTGCCTCCATTGTAGATATTTCTCATATAAATCAAATTATCACCTCGCCCACAATTTTATTATGTGATCAATCATTTAACATTTCCTTTGTTCCAAAAGCCTATTACTAAAATTCTACTTTTTGAACAATTTGACCTCAGTCTTCAGAATTTTATTAAAAAAAACTTTAGAAATAAAATCAATGTAATGTCGTCATAAGTTTCCAATTCTCATTGAATTTTTCTTTAATACTAAAGCTCTACATGATGTACTCCAGAAATAAGGTAAAATGTCATATTTCTGCATTTCAGATATTTTTCATATAAACTCAGTCATTGGATTAAAATTTAATGGCTGAAAAGTAAAAGAATGATTAATATATATTCCAACATGATCGACTATAGCTTTATTTATGTTTGGCTTGTTAAAAAGAAATAAGCGTAATATATTTACTCAAGTTAGGTTACGCTCATTTAACTATTGAATCGAGCGTAAGCTTCTTAGCTATCTGAATAATTTTTTGAAATCAATGAACTACGTTGCACTCAGACTCTATTGGTAAGCACAACCTGTATCCTTCGTCTCTAACATGTGTTGTTGTTCAGGAACTTCTTAAGGTGGATTTGAACAAAAAGAAAAACACTGGAAGCTTCTCATTCATGTTTGTTTTGATCATCGCCTTGCTGGGAGTGCTAGTGGGTTATCTTGTCAAAGCATGATAATAGCTTCTCGTGAGTACTTAGTGGCATTTTGAAGGCTCTGATCCAAACCTATCTTATTTTATCTCTAATTATTTTAGTTTTAGTGGTTTGATTGATCTAAACTGAAATCTTAATATAAAAATAGTCTATTGTGGCATCCATTAGTTTTTCAATAATTATTTTGAACTGCTGAAGAGGAGAATAGGATTTCTGCTGGTTGTAATCAGCTTGGTTTTCTGCTTTTAATTCCATCCATTTATGCTAAAAATGACTCACCAGGTTTTACTTCTATTTTCTGCTTATGGCCTTTAATCTTTTGCTAATTATTTTGAACTAAGGAATACTTGTACATGGCAAAGCATCCATGTCTCTGGCGGTAGCTTTATTTAAATTTTTTTGGGTGCATTTTATCAGTAGGACTCTTTGGTCCCAAGCATGTGTATTTGAAATGCGATGTAAATTAACTCAATATGTTTGAAGTAAATAATATTATTTAGTTGGTTGTAAAGTAAATCGACCCACATAATGGGATAAAAACGTGTTGTTGTTGTTGGTTGGTGTAAAGTAAATGAAGATCATTTTTGGTGTTTTGATGGAATAGTGAAAACTGTGTATGGATAGGTGGGGATTACTGATGCGGGGAGAGAGTTGGTGCGGGCGGTAGAGTTGGTGGTGACTTTGGAAGGGGTGAGTTTGAGATCATGAAGACAGGCGATTAAGTTGTGGGATTGAGATCATGCTGTCAGTGATTTTGGGTATGAACATCTATAGCTTTGGTGGGGAATGAGATTTCTGGATGGGGGATGGTTGTGCTTCTTTTAATGTGAGTGATGTATTTTGAATTTTTTGAATACATTGTATATTGATTATTCAAAAAATGAAAAATTCTGTGCATTTCAAAGATAATACACCACTAGTATTTGTAACAAAACCACTTCTTAGATGGAACCGTTAGGGATTATCATGTAGATCTTGTTAACAAACCTAGCTAGTAGCACTATGCTTAGCCCATGTGACTAGGAGCCACTTGCTGCATCAACAATTTTTTGTAGAGTTGATTAAATCAGCACCGTTCATTACATGTGCTGCTCCAACAATTTTATGCATACCCATTCAACATACATATAAGTACATTCAACATACATATAAATATATTGTACTGTGCATTTAATGTATAAATGAGAAATACCACAGAGAGCATCTTTATTCTTCACTGTTTCTTCCTGTCATGTTTTTCCTATATTGATCTTTAATACATGTATTACAGCCGATCTTTACATGGTGTCAGAGCTCTGTCTTTCAGCCCCACAGTTTTTCTTCTCCATGGAATTCGGAAACTCCTCTGCTGCCAGTACCTGCTCTGATGTTCCTCTTGTCGGTTCTGCTCCCATTCCTCCCCAACTCTAGTTCTTAATGTCCACCATAAAAAATGTTATCACTACGCTCTTAACCTCAGACAATCACCTCACATGGCGGGCTCAAGTGTTGAAAGTTTTCCTAGCAAATGGCTTCGAGGGGTATCTCTATGGCATTGTTCGTCGACCCTACCGTCAGATCACAACTAAAATGGGTGAAGTCATCCACAACCCTTCTTTACATGGATGTTTTTAGATTAGAATATAGCAGCTGCATTGTTCTCTACCATTTCCCCCTTGCTCCTCTATATCCTCAATCTTGATTCTTGTGCTGAAATTTAGCAAACCCTTGGCAAGCAGCTCCAATCTACCAACCGCTCGCGCATTATTCGGCTAAAAAATGAGCTCCACCATATCTCTATGCATAATAAGACTATGCGGCAGTATCTAACTGAGATAAAGCTGGAGGTGGACACGATCAATGCAGCTGGCTATTCGTTGTATCCATAAGACATTATCTTTTATACTTTGAATGGGCTTCCTGCTTCATATCAATCCTTCAAAACAGCCATTCGAACCAATCTCCAACCTTTTTCTCTAGATGATTCCTATTCACTATTGTGCAGTGAAGAGACCAATATTGTAAATGAGGCAACCCGTGAACTTCAATCTGTACAACTATAAGATTCTGTTGTTGCCCTCATTGCATCTCGTGGTTGAGGTGGTAGTCGCCCATCCTTTGGTCGTCACAATAGAGGTCGCACTTCCTCTCAGTTCCATCCTTTCGGTTGGCAGAATTCTTCCCCCATTTGAGGTGGTCGCTCCCCTTCTGCATCAATAAAATGTCAAATTTGTGGAAAACCAGGTTACTTTGCCATTAAATGTTGGCACCGCACCAACCTTAATTATATCAGCAACTCATCGTTAGCCTTGGCCGAATCCACAGATTCCTAGTCTTAGTCCATTGATTGGATATTGGACACCGGTGCAACGTCTCATCTCACAAATGATTCAAAGCATCTCAGCTCACCGCAACCTTATCATGGATCACAGCAAATTCAAGTCGGCGACGAACAATCTCTTCTAATTTCAACTACTCATCGCGGCCTTTTACCCACCCCTCGTCGTAAGCTTGTCTCTATCTCCTCTTCTTCATTTACCTAATGTTTCTTGTAATCTTCTTTCCGTAATGCACTGTTTACTTTGATTCTCATGGAGATCATATTAAGGATTAGAAGATAAATCACTTGATCCTTTTGGGTCCATGTCATGATGGATTTTATCCCCTCACCTTGCTACCATCCACTACCTGAGCTCCCATTCTTGTTGTTGTGATGTCTCCACTCCATCTCCATCCAATATTTGGCATTGCGTCTCAGTCATCCACACGAAGCTATTATGTCTACCATTTGTCTAGCTCGCACCATCTCTATGTTTTTCAATTTTTGCTAGTATTTGTCATTCTTGTCAAGTTGCAAAAGGTCATAGGTTGTTTTTCTCTAGTTCTACTACACAACGTATATCTCCATTTGAACTTGTTGTCTTTGATGTATGGGGTCCATCAGTTTCCTCTATTAATGGATATCGTTATTATGTGTTATTTTTGGATGAATTTTCTCGGTTTTCTTGGATATATCCAATGGTTCACAAATCTGATTCAGTTTCCAAAATTTTATTATTTAAAGCAATGGTTGAAAAACAATTCTCCAAATCTATTAAAATTTTTTGCTCAGATGGTGGAGGTGAGTATGCTAGCACTCCCTTCAAAATTTCATGTTTAAAGCTGACATTATTCATCAATTCAGTTGTCCTTACTCCCCTCAACAAAATGGCCTAGCTGACTTAAACACCTCCATTTTATCGAAACTGCCTGCACTCTCCTGCTTCAAGCTAATCTTCCCTTTTCATTTTGGCTAGATGCGTTTCTCACAACCACTTATAAGACAAAAAAGTCGACTATCCTCATGCACTACAAAATATGTTTCTCCCTACAACTGTTATAGAACCATCCACCATCTTTTTTTCATTTAAAGGTTTTTGATTGTCTTTGTTACCCGTGACTTCAATTTTCTGCTTCCCACAAATTCTATCTAAAATCCGCCTGTTGTGTCTTTCTAGTATACATCTCTACACATAAAGGTTATCGCTGTTATCACCTTCATTTACAGAAAATCCTCGTATCTCGTCATGTTCGCTTTCAGGAGGATATCTTTCCTTTCACCTCTTTCACTATCTCACATATCTCAGAAAACACCACTAATATTCTCATTCGTCCACTTAGTGTTGTTCCTTATCCATCATTTCCTAGTCCATCCATTATTTCACCTCCACCAATACCAACCTTCTCCTACTCCTATTCAACCACCACATCAATCTCCAACTCCATATCCCCCTACCCGCCTAGTGGAGCCTAATTCTAGCCCTTCCCCACTCACTCCACCCTCTACTCCTGTCGCAACTAACTCCTCTCCACCTCATTGACTACGTCCAATGGTAGCTCGAAAACAAACAGAATCTTAAAACCAAAGCAAATTTTAAATCCACAACATCAGATCTCTCTTGCTGCTGACCTGACTTGTTATACTGCTGCGGTTAAACGTAATTGTGAAGTTATGCTATGTCTAGTGAGTTTCAAGCACTCTAATCGCAGGGTACCTGGAGTCTTGTCCCAATCTCTTGTGGGTGGTTATTAGGAGTTGATGGACATGCCCAACCAATATCATTCATCAAATAAGATTATAATAATTAAAAGCAAACATGTGACACAAGAGAATATGAGAAAAGAAAAAAATGAAACAATTATAATGCTCACCACAAAGAACCCCAAAAAGTATGGCTCAAAGTAACATTGTACAATTGATCAACAAAAATTAGATGAAATAGGTTTTATCCAAGGTAGTAAAATAGAGGTAGCATAGCATAATCAACAGAATGTAATACAATTGAAACCTCCCATAATCAACCATGATTAACCTACGCCAATCTCTTGTGGGTGGCTATTAACAAAACCAGCCAGTAGCACTGTGCCTAGCTCATGTGACTAGGAGCCACTCGCTGCACTAGCAGTTTTCTGCAGAGCTGATTAAATCAACACCGTTCATTACATGTGCTGCTCCAACAGATTGATGCATACTCATTCATCATACATATAAATATATTGTACAGTGCATTTAATATATAAATGAGAAATACCACATAGAGCTTCTTCTTTATTCTTCACTATACCTTCCTGTTCTATTTTTATGTATTGATCTTTAATACATGTATTACGAGTGATCTTTACCGATCTAATATGCATTCATAATGCTAAACTAAGGTTCAGTTAGCCACAATGGTGATAAGTTTAAATATTTTTTGATCTACCTTGTACATCTAATGCTCATCAAATCACAAAATTTTGATTGGAATGTACAGTGTCATATGAGTTTCAAGTTTTTGGATTTTAGTTTATGCTATCAAGCATGAAATATCTTTTCTGTTATGGTTTTTTTTGGAGGCGATTCCGTTTCTTTCCCTTCCATCACTTTTGTTGGCGCACACACACACTGACCATTTCTGTTGAGCATCTCTATCTCAAATTGGCCAAAGGCCTTATGATTATCCTCTTGAGTTATAATGGACGATTCAGTGTTTCCCGTTTCCCCTCTTCTTCTTCTATATCTGCTTGGAAAATCGTAGACAAATAGCCACCAATCTTCAAGCTTTTATTTAATTAGAAGGGCCTTTCAACAGCTTAAGAGCCTAACTCCTCTAGCTTCTCTCTAAACTATATTCCTTGTCAAATATGTGAAGGTTTCATTCTTGATGTGAGGATAACTGATTGTAAGAACTTGGTTAGAGACCACAAGATTGATCTCTTATGCTTCAATGAGATTAAGCTCTTCACTTCCAATATGAACAGCTTCTCAGGTAGACTATTCAAATTCTCAGTTGTTGTTACACACCCCTGTTCATCCCTGCTGACCTTCTCCTCTTCTATGAAATTCTTGGTTGCCTTTGTTCATGCTAAAAATGGTGCATTGGAAAGGAAAATCTTGTTGAACCTTATTATGAAAACATTATTTCATCTATATTGTTAATCATGGTTGATTATGGGAGGTTTCAATTGTATTACATTCTGTTGATTATGCTATGCTACCTCTATTTTACTACCTTGGATAAAACCTATTTCATCTAATTTTTGTTGATCAATTGTACAATGTTACTTTGAGCCATACTTTTTGGGGTTCTTTGTGGTGAGCATTATAATTGTTTCATTTTTTTCTTTTCTCTATTCTCTTGTGTCACATGTTTGCTTTTAATTATTATAATTTTATTTGATGAATGATATTGGTTGGGCATGTCCATCAACTCCTAAGAGAAACTATTATGTGCGGAGTTTTAACAGTTAGAATTGTCCGAGTTTATTGCGTATTTGTAAATAGTCTGTAAATACTCGGCAAATATTTAGTTGCGAGTATAATTAAGTATTTGTTGGGTATTTTGTGAATATTCGTTGAGTATTTTGTGAGTGTTTGTTAATTTACTGTTTATTTATTGAGTATTTATTGAGTTTTTTTATAAAAATATTCGACAATCCGAACAATTCTTCCAGTCTAGACTCCGCCCAAAATAATTTCTTCTTAACTTTCCCCCAAGCAATAAGCTACAACATGTATGAGGTTTTATTTTTTTTAATTTAAATATTATATGGTATAATTTTTTTTTTACAGATATTGAGCAACTTTAATTGTAAGCTCATTTTCTCAAACTTATGACCTACTCAGTGGCAGCCAAAGCTCCCAACCACTATAAATATATTATCATGTAACCTAGGTATAAATTTTAAAAATATAATTATTTGTTAATATTGAGTGAACTTGTTATTATTTAATTTTCAAAGAGAATGATAATTTTAAATGAAAATTTATAATTATTTTATTAAATATCTATTATGTTATGTATGGTGCTATTTTCAAATTTGAATATTACGCAAATTTTTAATATAAAATACAATTATTTTATTAAATATTTAACTTTCAATATATTCTTTTAATTTTACAATTGAATTCAATAAGATTTATTTTATTTAAATATTTAATTATTAATTCATGTGTGTTAACATTTTGTAGTGGTAAATTACATTGTTTATAATTTAATATATTTTCTTAATTATTTTTCATTATTTCAACTCAAGTTGAGATTTTTAATTTTATTTCTATTATTTGTAAACTCTACGACCTATGAGTATTGGTCCCTGTTTTTTTTTTCAAATGATTAAAAAATACAATAATTATATGTATATATAACTTTGTAGTTTTTGATGTATAACAAAACAAGCAACACTAATAATATAATTTAAAGTTAACAAAATTTAAGTTTATTTTGTAAGAACTAACAGTAATTTTATTATAATTTGAGAATAAATTAAAGATCAATATAAAATATATGCTCATCATCATCTATAATATGTTCACTTACTTGGATTATAAGAAATAATTAGTCAACAGTAATGGTGGAAGAAGACACAAGCAAGAGAATGGAGTGTAAATTGATTTTTATCGAGTTTCGAGAGTAATGCCTATATCAATATCTCAAGCTTTCCAATACGGGATTTTATTGCTCTGATTTGGTCACTATTAGACAAAGAAGTTCCTCTTTTTTACAAGTAATGAAGAAATTTTATACCTTATTCTACAATATGCGAGATAATCACTACTCTACTTCACCCGTTAATCAACTAAAGCAACAAATAAATTTTTGATATCTTAAATTTAGGTTTTGTTGGGACAGTTTTTTTATTGCTTTCTAAAGTAATTTCAAGCATAAAAATTTTTAGTTCAAAAAATTTATGTATTAAAAAGTTATTTTAAAAGCAATAAGAAAGCCATCATAAATAAAGCCTTACATTGCAACAACTATTTCTTAAGCCACAAAAATAAGTAGATACAAAAACATAAGTAGAGGATGAAAGTGAAAGAAAAATTAAAAAAAAAATAACAAATTATTGCACTCTCAATTATTATGTCAGGTGACCTGATGTAGCTCTACATCTGGTGCCAATAATATGTCGCCACGTGCTCTTATTCTTTACCACGCGGCCCGACGACCCGACTCGGGCCGGAATACGGGATTACTATGTTCGTGTATTGCTCGGTATTTGCTCGGTATTTGCTCGGTATTGCTAAGTAAATAGAATAGTTTTAAGTGGTATGTATGTAAAAACCCCTACAATTTATCATATCATTCTATCCCTTAAACATTCATGACTATAAAAGAATAAAAACATTAGACAAAATTATTTATATTAGCAACTTTGGATCAACCTCGCTCCATTGGGTCCTTACCCTTTATTGAAAATCATGTAAACCACATAATGAGCACGAAGCATAGTATATTATCTGAACATATTAGTGCGCCAACACACAAAAGCAGAATGACATGCATGCAATTATGCAGATCATTAGTATGAACATTGACAATCTATGTAAATAGTAACATATCAATATGAACAATAAGTAAATCATGCGATGTATCAGTAATCCTTGAATCGATCCTATTCCAATGAATGCTAAAGAAAGACTATCCTATGAATTTAGTGCAATCATATATATATATATATATATATATATATATATATATCACGTATCCATATCAATAGCATATTTATTGTGTGTTAGTAACATGTATCATATATTAATGTCATATATCATCTATCATGCAGTATGTATCATGTTTCTCTATCATGTGTATTATGTATTTTATAACTATATCAATCTTGGCATATATCTAATTCACGTATCATATATTATACAAATTATGCATGTCATGTTTAATCTTATGGAATCATGTAATATGCATATAATATCATATTGTTACAAGGCATGACATTCGATTAATCATATAATGTTTTTATGTATCTTATCATATCTTATCATATCACTTCACAGTCATTACCATAGTCAGTTGGCTTTTTATAAGAGTTGTCACTCTTGCTCATTTGTATATATTGCTCTCTTATGACTTGCATCTTATATCTTGTATCTTGCATTGGGATTACACAAAGAACCAATTATTTAAAGAAAAGTATGTAAGCTTATCCTCTTGTATAGGGTATCTTGCTATATCTAACCCGAATCATGCATGCCATCAATTCTTTCATTTATACATGCATGCCAAACTATTTGTTCACTAATTATAATAACATGCCTCATGTATCATGTATGTATCTAGTGCAATTAACATATAGATCATTTTAGTTCTATGTTATTAGTATGCATTTCTTGACATTGTGCTCATGTTAGTATGCATGTCATGTCTTATAGACTCTATCAGATGCATGTCTTACTAGATCTGATTGAACATATGCAATAATTCTAATTTATTTTCTCTGTCTTTATTTTTATTATTTTAGTTAAAATGCTAAAAATGCAAAATTATTTGGTGAAATTTCAATATGATCATGTTAGAATATGCAGAATAAGATTATGTGCGATATTAAAAGTTACATGGTGAAAATTTGCTAAATTGGGAGATAATATATTTCAAGTAGATTAGAGAGAGACAAAAGTTTGGATTTAAAATCATTCAAAATGTTGTTGCACTCAATTACTTAGAACCATACATACATAAATGTCAGCACCATTGCACTTGCCAACACAGTGTCACAACCCTCATAGAATTTTCATGCATGCAAGACTTTCAATATAGATCATTAACATACCATTAATCTTAAGTGAGAGTTATTACACATACAGTCTGGTATTCCTCGTAAAGTATGATCTTTTAAACATGATACATAATTTGTCCTTAATTCTCATTATTTTATTAGATTAAATTAGAAAACCAATTGTATAATATGGAAATAATATTAATATATAATATATATCATATTATACAATCAATTCTAAGTTCAAATTTATAATCACCATATCAATCTTATCTTAATTAAATTGATTCAAATTTCAATTCTTCTTACTTCATGATGAATTTGGAGCACAAGTTACTTTTTGGTCTTGGTGAATCTAATCAAGTTAGCTCACCATTTGTACTCACATCCAACACTAATTATGCAAGTCAATAATATTAGAAGCATAATGCTTACTTATGGTTGCTTTGAAAATCCAGTAGGATTGGTTGGTTCGTTCAATCTAATTATAGTATTTAAAAGAAGTTAATCTATTATTCGATGTGCATCAATGTCTCAATGTGACCTAATTGTTTTATCATAGAGAAGACATTGATATAGTATATGCAAATTGGTTTGGTGGGTTGCAAGGTCCCGAAAGATTGAAAAAGGATATTTGCTAAATCATAAAAATAAAAGAATATTAGTGTTTTAAAATACATATTGGATTGATTGGTTCTAGGGGTGTGAGTCAAGTCTGCTCGTGAGACAACTCAAACTCTACTCATTAACGAGCTAATGAGTTGAGCTTATTATGTTTCAAGTTCAAGATCGAGCTTTTAGTCGAGCTCAACCATACTCGACTTGAAAATAAGTCGAACAGCTTGATGAAAAAAGTATTATTAAATACCTTGCTAAACTCCCAATATAACATTTAGTTTAAATGCCCTAGTTCTATTCCGCAATTCTTAAGAGCTTGTGATAGTTGCGAGCATGCGAGAAACATCTTTTTCACATTTAAATGCCCTAGAGTGACAACGGGTGCAAGTGCGACAACCATCTTCCTCAGAAGATGTCAAAAGCTTCCGAGGTAAGAAAATATAAAGAGCTCAAACTTATCCTGAAGGATTTACAACAATATCTCAAGGTAAGTTTTCCTCCAATGACAATGTTACAAGAGAAAAATGCCTTGGTGATGAGGGGCTCTCCCCTCTTTGTTCGATGGTTGTTTTCAAGTTGTTTTTTTCGATGGGATTAAAAAATCCAAACTTCTCTACGACGTTTGGTTTTATGTCATTTTGTTGCCTTGCTACTGTTGTCCTTAGATTATGGTTCTAGTTTTCATTCGGTTTTATATATTTAAGGTTTGCTGGGATTTTATTCTTTGTCATTTACAATGATGTTATTCTTTAAATAACCAGACCTTCTCTCCTTAGAAAGTTGTTTGGCAACCAGGGGAGTGAGGTGCGCTCTACTGATTATATCTGATTGATTGTTTTTATTCTGAGTCCTAGCATTCATATTTTTAATGTGTTAAAATCCAAGTCCCTTTTGTTATTAAGTTCAAGTTAGTGACTTCAAGGATTAGCTTTGGCATCTATCTGTTTATATGGCCTAAAAAAACTTTCATCCTTATATGCTAAAGGATCTTTATTGTTGCTGAAGGTAGAATGGTAGATATTCCATCCTAAATTTTATGACTTGCAACAAGCTTGTTCATTTTAAGCATAAGCTCGAAATGATATTCCTTTCTAATTTTCTGAAGCCTTCCTTTATCTGGCATTGCTTTTCAATAATTTTATTTTATTTTTTCCTATTAGTATCTATGATGTTGGTATTGTAGATGTTGTGCTTGATACCTCTTCTGCTGTTGGTTATTCTTGATAGATTTATGTTTGTGGGTCTATGTTTTTGCAGCTTTGGCATCTTAGGGATAAGAGCAATGTTTTGGAGAAATTTTGTAAAGAAAATTTGAACCCCAATAGATGAACAATGATGATTCGTTTACATCCTCAATTCTCTTCCTACGTTGGTCGATTTGGCAATCATAGTTGGATGGCCGCATATTATCGTTATGGATAGACACTGCTTTATTTTTTCTGCTCTTGACAACCATCAAGCGGATGGTCACTTTGCCCGAGAGAGAAAATTGTCAGAGCTGCTTTCTGAATGTTGTTGATTCTTGGGATGTAATTTTGCTTTCTGAGTTCTCAGTTGGGGCTATTCCTAAAAAAAAAATTAAAGCATAAACTAGAGTAATTGTTAGGAATTTCATCATTATGGAAATTCTCGTTGTACATTTTACGGTATTTATATTATAAAATGTTTATTTGATTTTAACTTTTTTTTGGTTCAATGATTCTAATGAAGAAAGATTTAAAGATTGCGCTATATGAAATATTTAATCGATGAGCATATGAAGAGTTTTGTAATTTGTGTACATTTTATTATGGATTTACTATGTAACTTCCTTAAAGTTTTAATATTTCTAATTACATTTTCTGAATTAGTGTAAATGTACTGATCATATATTTGAATAGTATAATTTTTGTTTAGTTTTGCTTTGATTTGATTTTTTTTAATATGGTATTTATTTGTTTTATTTAAATTTGATGTCCAATTCAACTTAATATCATAACAATTAGATATTTGCATATTCATTATAATAGTTGGATCATAATTTTTGAAAAAAGAAAGGATAAAAAAGAATACTGATCAAGTGATCATGGCTTTCACTTCTTATATATTTAACTTTCATTTTAAATTACATTCAGACATTTATTTACATTATTTAAAGTGAAAATCAATATTTATGTTAAAACTATATATTTTATTCTAATTTAGAAGCAAAATTTTAAAAAACCCTTAAAATTTTAATTTTAAACAAAAAAATTCGAGATTCATAAACCAGTCGATTTCGAGCTTTTCAAATGAGTCGAGTAATCGAGTTAAGCTCGAGCTTGAAATTTATACAACAAGTTGAGTTCGAGCTCATTATATGAGGCTAATTGAGTCGAGCTCAAGCTTAGTATGAGCAAAATGAGCTCAGCATGATAAAGCCACTACTCGACTTGACTTGACTCGTTTACACAATTAATTAGCTTGATTGATCTTCCTCATTAGTGTCTGAAAATAAGTTAATCAAATCATTATGATTTAGGCTTCGTTTGGGACGGCTTTTTTATTGCTTTCTAAAACGGAGTTTTAGTACAAAAATAAAAAAATTTGTACTAAAACTCTGTTTTAGAAAGCAATAAAAAAGCTGTCCCAAACGAACCCTTAATGTGTATTAGTGACCCAATCGCAAGGAGAATGAACCAATAAAATAAATTATGTCAAGGCATCCTAATAGAAAATGTGTCATGAAATTCAAATATTCAGAGAGATTAGTGCTAACTCATTTCAATACAAAATCATGAAATTCACCAGATTTGTTTTATATTAAAATATCATGACTAGTTAGAGGTGTAAACGAGTCAAATCGAGCTCAAGTGACCTCGAGCTTGAGCTTGACTTGATTAATTAATCAAGTTCAAGAGCTCGAGCTTTATTTTGCAAGTTCAAGCTGACTCACCAACGTATTCCACTACAGGAAAATCACTTATTACCGGCGGAATTTCCGGCGGCTTTCCGGCGGTCATTTTTCCGGCGGCTTTCCGGTGGCTTTCCGGCGGTTTTTGACGTCTTATTTCCAACAAAATTTCCTGGCGGCTTTCCGGCGGTTTTCCGACGGCTTTCCGGCGGTTTGCCGACGGCTAATTTCCCCGCAAAATTTTGCGACGGCTAATTTCCCGCAAAATTTTCCCGCGGATTTTTCCGGCGGCTTTCCGGCGGCTTTCCGACGGATTACCGGCGGCTTTCCGGCGGCTTTCCTGGCGGCTTTACTTAACTAGTTTATTTTAATTATCAATTAAAATAAAAATTTTAAATTAATAATGTTTAATTATAATATTCAGACTTTTTTAATATAAATAAAAAAATACTTAGTTTAAACTATTTTGCAGAAACGGCGCAGTGGTCAGGGAGCGGGGCAGCGGGTGAGGAGGTCCACGGTTCGAAACTCAGCGAAGGCAGCGCGGGAGCGGGCTCGTTGGCGCACTCGGGCTCGCCTGGCTCACGCGACGCGGTCTGGTCCGGCGCGACCCAAGGCCTGGTGCGACCGCCGCCAGAGCGGGTTGCTGGCGTGCCGCCGGTAGCCGCCGGGGAGCGGTTTCAGCGGGAGCGGGTTCTTTTTTTTTTTTTTATTTCAACCGGCTGTTTTTGATCGCCGGCAAACCGCCGGATTTATTTGCCGCCGGAAAAAGCCGTCGGAAATTATTTTCCTACGCCGTTTTTTCCGGCGGCACGAAAGCCGCCGGAAAACCGCCAGAAAATTAAAAAACCGCCGGAAATTGGTCAAATGCCGCCGGAAAAAGCCGCCGGAAGTGGGTGATTTTCCTGTAGTGTTCATTTACTATTAAAGAGAGAAAACGATTATTATGTGAAATTAGAAGAAAAATGATAAAAGAATTATTTAATACAAATAAGTAAAATATAATTTCTTAAATATTTTTAATAAATTTATAATTAAAATTATAAATGTTAATATATTTTAAGTGTATTTTATATTAATATTTTTTAAACAAGCAAGCTTGCGAGATAACGAGTCTAGTCAGGGCTGACTCAAGCTTGACTCTTTAGCTTATTGAGCCAATATCAAATTGAGCTAAAACCACCCCCACGAATCAACTTGACTCACTTGCACCTCTAATCTTTACACAACATAAGCAAATCGGTTTGACGGATCACTAGCTTGTGCTAAGTTGATTAAAAAAAAGAAATTAGTTAAATCATGAAAAAAAAAATTAAATTAAAATTCTCCACTAATTGTTCATTATTATTATTACTTTTAATTTTAAACATTAAACAATAGTCGCCTAAATTTCTCGACTACTCTTATTCGCTGGTCCAAGCACGTGATAATCACGTGGCTCATCTTCATTGGACCACCACGCATATCACGTGATGACGCCCTACACCAAAACTGAAGGGACAATCAGAGCAGCAACCAATAATTTATAGAAATAAATTCCAGCCGTCCGATAAGGATCCACCAAAGCAATCAATTCAACAGAAAACAAACGGCAACAAGCGTCGTTTAATCGCCGTCAACGGCGCTTCAACAGACCTCATAGTCCTGGAAACTCATCTCCGTCGAAAAACCCGAGGAGCCGCCGTCTCCACCGCCGCCACCGCTGCCTCGGAGTATGAGGAATTCTTTTTGTCGTCGAAGTTCCATGACCTTTCGATGCGAATTAGAGTGCTGCGTTAGAACAAAAGTGGGACTTGCCGCCGGCCTGTACTCCGGCACGAGCCGACCGGACTTGAACCGAACGCCGCAGGCATTGCAGAGAGTCTTCGGCCCGAGCGGTCCAGTCCGCCACTGCGGCGTTTTCTCCGACGAGCAGTGCGTGCAACGCCGTGCGCTGCCCTCGTTATTCCCTTGCTTTTTCTTGTTGATTACATTCGTTTTGGCCTTTGGGAAGTCGGATGAAGAAGAAGACGATGATGATGAAGAGGAGGTGGAGATCTCAGGGGATCTATTGATCCCGGAAGCAAGGGCGTGAGTAGAGATCTCTGAAGCTGGGTAATTACTGTTTTCCGACATTGTCATATCGGGGAGGGAGTAATGGTAAGGGGTATCGGAAAAAGAATCCTCCATGAATTTGGAGAGCCATTCGAGTTCCGCCGCCTCCTCGCTCTGCAACAAATCAAAATTTAATTTTTATCCTTTTAAATTCTTACAAATTTGCGATAAATAAGTCCAGAAACAAAAATGAGTTTTTTTTTTCGCATAAATTTCCCTTTTTTTTTATCAATAAATTCATCCACTTTTCAGAGAGCTAGCTCTGCTTACAGGAATGCAGATGTCGTCTGGCAAGGAGGCATCGAAGCCAACGGTGGCAGCGACGGAGGCAGAGGAGGAGAACTCCTGGCCAGCGGGGAGGTGGAGGGCGGCTTCGTCAGTTGGGACGGAGGAGGAGGAAGAGGAAGAAGAAGGGAAGAGGTCATGGTTGGTGAAGTCCAGGAGTTCGTCGACTCTAAGTGATTCTGCATTCGGCATACTGTACATATAAGCCGGACTTGCTCCGGCGAACGTCGCTGCCGTCAGTTCCGTTCCTTTTCCCATACCAAAATCTATCTCCCAGCCAGTTTCCATCATACACAGTAAAGATCAAAAGCTGAAGCAGGGATAGGTGGTGAGAAGCAGTGAGTGTAGGAAGAGTGAAAGCGAGAGTAAGATAAATAGCAGGAGAATAGGAGAAAGAATCTCTCCATCCACCAATAGAAGATCATTTTCTAATAGTTTTTCTAATAAGTCGATCGGTGAAATATTTCTCAGCATTTATCCAGCTGAGCAAATTAAATCACAGTAGAATTTCTATAAACCAGCTCAATTGTATTTGCTGTAAATGTACATAGTTATACGTATCAGCGCCAATTTAATTATAGACATAAAATAAAAAAAGTTTAGTTACTTTTTTTAAAAATAGTAATTCATTGTTAGGATTAATAAAAAAAATCATCAAATTAATACGTACATTTCATTATAATAAGAATATTGAAAGTCAACTTGAAATTAATTATATTTAAACTTCATTTATGATAGCTTTATTAATGTTTCTTAAAGTAGCTTTTTAGCACAAAAATTAAAATTTTAGTACTAAAAAGCTGCTTTAAGAAACAACAAAAAAGTTATCTCAAATGAAACTTTAGGTTTCGTATGGGACGACTTTCTTACTACTTCTTAAAATAGCTTTGTCGCATAAAAATTGAAATTTTGATACCTATAAACAACTGTTTTACGAAATAGTAAGAAAGCCGTCCCGAACGAAGCTTTAATCTAATTAATCTAAATTAAAGCTTTTTTATTTGAGTTATAGAAATAAAATTAAAAATAGATACAAAATAGAAACATGCAATAGTAATGGAGGGGATGGAAATGCATTGAACATTCTGGCTTGTTTTGATAAATGCTGGCTCTGTAAGAAATAAATTTGCTGTTATTGTCATTAATATAAAGAAACTGCAGCAGAATTGCTGTAATTTTAATCAAAATATATATTATATATTTGTCATAAAAATCAGAGCTTTTTCGAAGGTCTCTTTCTGCATGTGAGTTAGGACCCCCACCACACAACCAAAGTCGACTCTCGAGAAACAAAGCCATTTCCTTTCTGTACGTGCCAACTAATCTTTCAACAATTTTCATAGTTTTTATTAATTAAATGTATTATAATGTTCGACTCATATATTACTCATAATAAAGTTTTAATATTTAAATAATTTTATATAATTATAGAGTCAACTCATCAAGATACATTGCTCATTGAACTCATGCTGTCTTTTCCATTTTTTATTTTTTTTTATAAAAATGGAGGTTTTGATATTAGTTTCAATTATTTTTATTTATGTTGAAAAAATAGTTTTTTTACTATGTATAAAAATATAATTAAAATCTATTTGGATGAATTACTTTTAATTTTTTTTTTGGTAATTTTGAAAATAATGAGCTATTAAATTATAAAAATAGCATGAGTGGTGCCCAGTGGCGGAGCCAGAAAATTTATTTAGGCGAGGCCTAAATAATTTTATTTAAATTTTCCCTCAACTTTTTTCATCCGGGCTTGGGACCGGAAATGACAGTTTTAAAAATTTTTGTTCAATTATTATCCAAAAATATATAATATTAAATATAATATAGTAAACAACTTACAATTTATAACGTCTACTTTTCATATTCTAAAAGAGTTGAATGATTATTTCATTATCAATATAATCTAAAAATTTTCTTCTCAATATAAGCAATTAATAAATCATTCATCCATTGATCTCCAATCTTATTTCGATGCCGATTTTTAGAAAAATTCATGACATAAAATGCTCTTTCGACTCCTGCTGTAGCAAATGAGTAATATCAATGACAGTTTCGGTAGTCTAAAAACAATGGGATATATATATTATCTTTTCTACTTTGAATCATTTTCTCAACAAGGCTTCCTATATCTTTCAATGAGTATAATTGATCATCAGATCGCATATCCATAATATAAGTATCAAATTGATTTTCAAGAAGTGCCTGATCAAGAAGACTAAAATCAGTTGGATAAAACTAGGGGTGTCAATATTTGACACGACCCGAAAACCCGACCCAAAAATTTCGGGTTAGGGTCAACCCGAACCCGAAACGGGTCGGGTTTGGATTCAGCATTTCGACCCGTTTCAAAAATCGGGTCGGGTTCGGGTTAACCCTTTGACCCGAAATTGACCCGAAAGTGACCCGATTTTGACCCGAAAACCCGATTTTGACCCGGCAACCCGAGATTGACCCTTTTTTGACCCGAAAAGAGGAGTTTGATCCGTTTTTGACCCAAAAATTACCCATTTTCTTGTTAGAAACTGGTCATTCGGGTCGAGTCGAGTTGACCCGGACCCGAAGCGAGTCGGGTTGACCCGGACCCGAAGCGGGTCGGATTCGGGTCAGGAAAACTGACCCGTTTTTAAAAACGGGTCGGGTTAGGGTTGACCCGAGTAGTGCCGGGTCAATTTTGGGTTCGACCCGAACCCGACCCAAGACCCGAAATTGACACCCCTAGATAAAACTGTTTCATCTAATTAGCTTGTATTTGTTGAATGTATGAAATCTGTTATTAGGATTCAAACATGTCATACACAAAAGTAGCTCAGTATTTACTTCTGTAAAATGATTGTTCATCTCTAGAAGTTGCATATCAATCGATCATTGTTTAGAAAATTTCAACTGGAAAATGATATAAATTTGTTATATCTTCAGCTCTACCGTGAGGTCGGCCACGAGCAACCCATTTATCATCCATATGTGGTACATTTATTTTATGCTGTTCAAAAAATGAAGTTAAATTACCAATGGAGTAAGCTCATTTGTTATCTTTCATATCCTGCAATCTCAGTTTACATATACGCACCAATGACATAACATTTATAATATCTTGAAAGTTGTACATCTTTCATTAAATGTAATAGCTCATTATATGATACCAAGTACATCTTTCATTAAATATAAGCAAAATGAAATATATATCAAAAGTCTGTAATAGTTCTAATAACGCATACGCCTCATCTTTTTATTTTGAGCTAACACTATCTTCTAAAATGATTTCAAGAACATCAATCACTGTAGAGAACATTGTGATTAACTTCACAATTGATTCATAATATGAATCCCACCATGTATCGCCTGCACGTCTAAGAGTTATTTCTTAATTTAAGCCTCACCCAGGTAATAGTTTTCCACTTTGTAAGTCATTTAAAACCTTCTCATGTTGCAGTTCTCGGAGCTGATCATGATGCTTACAAGGAACCCCTACAAGATTTAGCACATTTAAAACTATAATAAATAATAAAGCAATATGAACATGACTTTTTGCAGCAACCACCAATGCTAATTATAGCTGATGCGAGAAGCAATGAATGTAATGTGCTGGTTTATTTTCATTCAGAAAGAGAGCCTTTAGACTATTAAACTCTCCCCTCATATTGCTAGCACCATCATAATCTTGACCCCTTATTTTGGAAATACTCAAACCATATATTGATATGAGTTGTTAAATAGCCAATTTAAGACTATTGAAAGTTGTATCTGGCACATGAGAAATCTCCAAAATACATTCAACTATCTCACCATTCTTGGTTACAAAATGAATTATAATTGTCATTTCTCTTTAGTAGATGTGTCGCGCGATTCATTAACTAAAATTGAGAAAAATTTATCACCTATTTCCTTAGATATTAAGTTTTTGATTGCAATAGCAAATGCTCTTGTAATATCTTTATGAATGTCAGACATCATTAATTTTAAATTTTCAAGTGCACTTTAGTACAACATCTTCAATGTCTTTATTATGTTTAGCTAGGAACTGCACTAGCTAAAGAAAGTTACCCTAATTTTTGGATGTACAAGACTCATCATGTTCTCGAAAAGCTAGTCCTTATCTCAAACGAAACCTTATGCAATCAATGGAAGTATTGAGACGGTACGGTATGCAATTGTTGATTGATCTGTTTGCTTTTATAAAACAAATCCAATATACTGACTCTATTTCATTAGATCTTCACAATCGTCCATTATTATGCGCACTATTATGACTTCCATCATGAAGATCAAAATTATTTGTCTTTTTTCTAATTTGAAAATCCATTTTTATTAAATGCTTCTTCCTCTTCATTGTCTCTGACAGAAATTTTAAAAAGATAACAATATAGGCAATATGCTCTGTCTTTACATATGTTGTACTCTAACCAATCAGAATATTTATCAAACCAAGCTGGATTAAAATGTCTGTCTTTCATTCCACATTTAATTTTAGGAAAGTCATGACTATGAGGTTAAAATGACCCTTTTTGTAAATATGTTCTAGGAACTTCATCTCGAATATTAGGATTAAAGTCAATAATAGAAATTCGTTGGCCTGGATCAGATGGAGATTTTCTACACTTACTTCCATATTTTTTTGTAAATCAACATCCACTCGAATTTGTTTTTCATTTTGCTCTTTAACTTTATTGCTATTTGCATCCATATTATTTGATGTTTGAAATCGACGATCGCTTGAAATATCTTTCCATGATGTTGAAAACTAAGATATAAAAATCAAGGCTTCAAAATACAATAGCACATTCAAACAACTCCACAGGAACAATTCTACTAGATTTGAAGTAAACTAACATATGTTTTAAATCACTAACTCAACAATAACTTGATTTTTCATTTCGGTAAATTGAAAAAAAAAAAACTCTTTACCTCTGTAAACTGGCCGAAGATTCCAAGCAACACACCGTGTTTTATCCCAAGCATAACGTACAAATTCGACACAGAAGGCGCCTGCTTCTAACCCAACTGTGTAAACTGAAATCATTGCAGTGATTTGAACACTTACTTGATTTCTCATTTCGGTTAATTGAAAAAAAAAAAAGTTTACCTCTGTAAACTGGTCGGGGATCCCAAGTAGTACGCTAGAGACTATAACAAGCAGAAAGTACAAATTCGATGCTAGAGACATCATCCTTTAACAGAAATCTGTAAACTGAAATGAGAAACCCAGTCGCCGGTGAACAACATCAAGTGTTCAGCGATATGTATGTCGCTGACGTCGGAAATGCTGAATATGTGGTAACCCCATTGTTGTTGGAAGAAATGAGGAAGAGAGCTCGCCGGCCGTCGTAGTTCTTCGGCTCTTCACGTCGTTTGGGATGCCTTCTTATTTTGGTGCAAAAGCAAGTTAGGGCGCCACGGCGGAATGTCGCGAAGCATGCGAAACGTAGAGGTGTGAGAGTGAATCGGTTGGGTATTAAGTAATATAAGATTTTTTTTTTACGGTAAACTGATTTTTCAATCAACAATATGTTTTAAATCACTAACTCAACAATAACTTGATTTTTCATTTCGGTAAATTGAAAAAAAAAACTCTTTACCTCTGTAAACTGGCCGAAGATTCCAAGCAACACACCGTGTTTTATCCCAAGCATAACGTACAAATTCGACACAGGAGACGTCTGCTTCTAACCCAACTATGTAAACTGAAATCATTGCAGTGATTTCAACACTAACTTGATTTCTCATTTCGGTTAATTGAAAAAAAAAAATTTACCTCTGTAAACTGGCCGGGGATCCCAAGTAGTATGCCAGAGACTTTCGCAAGCAGAAAGTACAAATTCGATGCTAGAGACGTCATCCTTTAACAGAAATCTGTAAACTGAAATGAGAAACCCTGCCGCCGGTGAATAGCATCAAGTGTTCAGCGATATGTATGTCGCTGACGTCGGAAATGCTGAATATGTGGTAACCCCATTGTTGTTGGAAGAAATGAGGAAGAGAGCTCGCCGGCCGTCGTAGTTCTTCGGCTCTTCACATCGTTTGGGATGCCTTCTTATTTCGGCGCGAAAGCAAGTTAGGGCGCCACGGCGGAATGTCGTGAAGCATGCGAAACGTAGAGGTGTGAGAGTGAATCGGTTGGGTATTAAGTAATATAAGATTTTTTTTTTTGGCCTTTGGTGGTGCCCTTGGCGCATTGTTATTAAGAGGAAAAATTATTCTATGTGGATGTCAAATGTCGTTCGGAGACTAACCAGAATGTGCCACGTCACTCTGTGCTTTGTACTATGGCGCGGTAATGTTTGATATCGCGGCTCGATACCGCTCATGTGGCACATTCTAGTTGATCTTCGGATAGTATTTTACGTCCGATCTCCACACAGAATAATTTCTCAATGAAGAGATGTATGAGAGGTTATCATGTGATTCATTAAATTTCACTTATAAAAGTCGTCTGTTGTTAAGGAATTTATTGTCACTCTTGAAACAGAGACTTTATTATGTTCAGTATCTAAACGAGTCCGGAGGTCAATTCGAATGTCCCACATCATTTATTATATTATGCATTGAGTGATGTGACGCGCGCGAATTGTACACGGAAAACGTTTAAACATTGCATGTAATATTGTTTCCTTGAAATGCGGTTACCACCCGGGGGCCTTAATAATGCCGGTAACGGTAGGTTACTGTTGAATTGAATATAAAATAGAGAGTGACACGTGGACTGTCGGGCTATGTGGGGACCACTTTGCTTCCCTCTTCTCTCTACCTGCTCTTCTCGTTTGCCTCTCATCGCCGCCGATGTGGTAAATATTTTGGTGCACTGAAGCTTCCCAATTGCTCACCCAATCCATGAAATGAGGCTCGTACGGGTGTCGCTTTAGACGGCCGGCCAGAAAGAATCTCCGGGAAGTGGGCGGCGCCGTCAACGGCCACCACATCAGCCGCCGCACAGCACGCAGACGTACGATTTGGGCGTGACCTGGACCCCGCCACTTTGACGAAACAGCTATCGCCAGCTGTCCCAGTTGCCATGTACGGCGTGAGACCACCCTCTCCCTCCTCTCTCTTCAATGATTCATCGCTTAGTACTCAATAAAAGTGTTTCTTACATTCTGCCTCCATTATCGCGTCTGACGCGTACGTCTGCATAGTGGAACAGGTTAATAACTGCGATAATGTGAGAGCATCGAACCACGTGAGGACTTTGAGGATCCCGAGGCGGAATCTTTTAACTTGGTTTAGCTGGCTAATTAGGAGCTCACGTGCTCACTTTAATGAGCAGTAAATTATAGTTCACCATGGGTTAGCATTTGCATATATGAGCCCTAATTAGTTGACTTATTAAAAAAAAATATAGTTTTAATTAAAAATATTTTAAAATTTAATTTACTTGTATTTAGAAGTTTATGCATTAATTTATTAGAGTTATATCAATAATGATTCGAATCAAACTGTTGATAAAGAGTGAGAAATTATGAGCTTTTTGATAATTTCTCACTCTTTATCAACAGCTTGAGCTTATGATGAGCTTAAATTAGGTTGAGTTTGATCTTGATTATCGAGCTTGATTGATTCGAGCCATAGTTTAATATATTTGAGATTAGCTTGAGTAAGAGTAAAGTTGAATTGATTATATCACAAATCTCCTTGACTCCGATTACACTTAATCCAACCAAACTCTGCATGTGCTCCTTTATGTTGGTTATTAGATGTACACATGATGCAACCTGCATCATCCCTTTTTTTATTAAATATGGAAGATGTGTATAGTTGATTAAAAAATAAGCATCATCCTCTTATTATATAATCCTATTCAAACAATCGCTTGAATAGTACGTACATCCGGTACTCATTCATTAAATTATTGTAATAAAAAATATTATTTCATTAAAAAAAATCCACACAAATTACATGAACTTTGATGTCAAGTGTGCAATCGATGCTGGAAATTCACATTGTAGGTTAAGACATGATGTATTATATGCACATGCCTTTGACAAATTGGCCTCACACTACCAATGGTGGTGCTGATAGTTTGTGTCAATGTCAGGCCAAATGTATGTTGCCCCGCTACTAATAGGGCTATGACATGGGGGTGATGTGAAGTAAAGAAAAATTTGAAGACATAGTGGAGCGTCTTGCACATGTATACGTTCAATGCTTCTTGCCACAGGAGGGCTTGGGTGTCACGTTTATTGCCTTATAATTGTTTGAATTGTTTAGATGTGTTTGAGTTTGTTGTTGCCACATAGGAAAGAGGACTAGAAAGGCTTTCCACTAATGAGAATAGAGATTGGTCTAACAAATTAATTGTTGACACTTGAAAATTAATATTTATGTTATGTAATGTTTATATATATATAGTTAGCCTTTTCATTTATATGTTAATTAAAGATTACAATATAGTTGTTCATTACTAATGATATTCTCAGAGACTTGAGAGATATAATGTTTATATTAGGATTTAATATGATATATATTCACTTGATTAATATTAAAGTTGATTTGATTAAATCACTAAGTCCCTTGACTCCTATTACACTTAACCCAACCAAATCATCCTTATCACTACAGGAAAAATGGCCTATACCGGCGGTTTTGACCGGCGGTTTATAGACCGTCGGTACTACCGACGGCTCCGCCGGCGGTTACGCCGTCGGACTTTAACGACGGCCAAGTCGACGGCTTAGCTACGATACACCGTCGGTATTACCGACGGTCGTTAAACCGCCGGACTACCGCCGAATATCAACGTGAACCGGCGGTTTTCCGGCGGTCTGAACCGCCGGTGATAAGTGATTTTTGTTTCGGCGGTCTAAACCGCCGGAAAACCGCCGGTAAAAGCCCTAATACGAGCCCCCTCGCCCCGCTCATTTCATTTTCCTTGTTTCCTTCTCTCTCTCGGTCGCTCGCTCTATCGGCTCCTCTGCTCGTCCGATCAGCCCCCGACGAAGGAACTCCAACCGCCGACCCCATTCCGACCGCCGCCGACCCCAGTCCGACCGCTGCCGTCCCCAGTCCGACCGCCGCCGACGAGTTTACTCCGACGCCCGACCGCCGACCGATTCCGACCCCAAACAAACTGATTTCTCTTTTAAGGTTATTTTTTATGGTTTTTCTTTGATTATTTGTTGATATTATCTTGTTAGTTAATGTTTTATACTTTAAAAATGTGAGAGAGAGAGAGTTATGGTGCATAGGTTTAGGTGTGCTTGGATTAATTGCATCTTCATTTATGCACATCATTTTCTTCAATATCATTATGAGGCCCTCCATTAGCCAACAAGAAGCATGCTTTGGTATTCCTTCTAATGTGTCCCTTGCCATACCACTAGTCTAAGGAACAAAGCCCATTCGCTTTGGCACCAATTCCTTTATTACTGTCATTTCACCAACTTTTGTAATTTCGTTACTTATTAGAAAATTGCCTAGTTTTTGTGTAAGTATTAACCAAAAACAAAAATTATGAACCAAAACAAAAATGCTTTGGTACTAATTTCGTTACTTATTGAAGCCCGCTGCCTAATAATATCTCATAGTGGGGCCTTATGCATGCAACTCAATGCATCCCTGAATCCTAAGAATTTTAAGGTGATTTCAAAATTAGTCATTTTTAAAGTGTGACTAAATGTATTTGAGCAATAAATTATCTTAATAAAAAATTTTCCTAAAAATAAACAATTTGTTATTATCCTAAGAAATCTATATTATAAATCTCTACTTATCCTACCAACTTGTTGAGTGAATAAAATCCAACAAATCTCTTCATTGACTTAATAATACAGTAATACATCTAGATATTCTCCATGATTCTTCTTCAAGATGAGCAATCAAAGATCCTAAAACCCCGAAGGACTGAACTCTGTGCAATCTAAATAGGCTCAAATGATGCTTCAACTTAACACCCAAAGAGAGACTTTCAAAGCACATATATTGCATAATAAAGTGGATTAAGTGAAATTGAAATTATACATGTCAGTAAATTTTCATATCCTTGAATTGTTTATCTAATTATCTCTTTTGTCTGAATGATGTTATAGTATGATTTGTCATTCCCAAATCAAAGTCAACCTAATTTCACAGCTCAAACGTACCCTATGGAAGGATTTAATAATAAATTATTTAGTTATAGATCATATGATAATCTATGAACTTAAATAATTTATTATAAAAGAATAGATATATCAAATTAAGTTGAGATGATTAGGTGACATGTGTAAACATATCCCAAATCAAAGTCAACCTAATTTGATAGAATAATCATGTATAGGTTGGCAATTAGTAACTTAGGTTAATATGACATTGGAAATAGATTTTAACTGAATTATACATGATTATTATCTAAAATAAATTTCAGTGAAAGGATGACTTTACACTGGTCCCATAGAATTCTAACATGCTTGAATTGAATTTAAATTGAATTGTTTACTAATTTGCAAAAAGGGGTTATGACACTAGTTTTCTATATTTGAGTTTATTAAAATCATTGTAATCTAGATTATTTTGAATATCGTATATACTCTGTAGATGAGCATTCTTTATGGTTTGAGATGATAGCATAAAAATCTATTTCGATGTATAACAGATTGTTTATGCCTCCAACATGTAGGGTACGTTTACTTCAACGTGCAAATGACTATCCAAGAAGAGAGATATTGGATGTATAATAGATTGTTGCCGGGTCGAAAAGGATTGACAGTTGAATTTATACAGGGAGTTAAAACTTTCATTCAAGTTGCATCTCAACTGCCTTCCTTTCAGCTTGATAAAATGTTTAGATGTCCGTGTTCGAAGCATAAAAATCTAGCATTCCTAAAGCCCGATGATGTGAAACTTGATTTATATCGTAGGGGATTTCTTCCAAACTATTGGATTTGGACATCACATGGCGAGTACGAGCCACATAGAGATGCTCATGCTGGTTCATCTACAGCTTATGAAACATTTGATGAAGATCAAATGAGTAGACCCTATGAAGACCTTATTTTTGATGTAGCAGGTCATAATTTAAGGTCTAATGTGGAAGAGCCACCAAATACAGAGACACAAAAATTCTTTGAGTTATTACATTCAGCTCAAAAGCCAATTTGGGAAGGTTGCAGTACGCATTCAGAATTATCCATTGCAGTGAGGATGCTAAGTATTAAAACTGAGTATAATATTCCCCGTGAGTGTTTTAATGACGTTATTGGTCTTATGAAGGAAACTAATCCGGCTGACAATATAATTCCCTCAGACTTGTACCGAACAAAGAAATTAGTATCCAAGCTGGGTCTCACTGCTACAAAGATTGATTGTTGTATCAATGGATGTATGTTATACTATAAGGATGATGCAGCAGAAGTTATTTGTCGCAGCTGCAATGCACCTCGTTTTAAGCAGAACTCGGGAAAACAACGTCGTCCAAAGAAAGATGTGCCATATTCCCGTTTGTTTTATTTACCAATTATTCCAAGACTTCAGCGGCTCTATGCATCAATGAGTTCAGCAGGCCATATGAGATGGCATAAGGAGAAAATAGCAAAAAGTGATGTTCTTTCTCATCCATCAGATGCTGAAGCGTGGAAACATTTTGATCGAGTGCATCCTTCATTTGCTGCTGAACCCCGCAACATAAGATTGGGATTATGTACTGATGGTTTTACTCCTTATAGTCAAACAGCTACACCGTATTCTTGTTGGCCAGTTATTTTAACACCATACAACCTGCCACCAGAGATGTGTATGACTACTCCGTTCATGTTCTTAACTCTGATTATACCTGGACCACATAATCCGAAGGCTAAGATTGATATCTATTTGCAACCATTAATTGATGACCTTAAATTATTATGGGAAGGAGTGCTCACATATGACATATCAATAAAACAAAATTTTCTCCTTCGAGCTGCTTTGCTGTGGACTATCGGTGATTTTCCAGCTTATGGTATGTTGTCTGGTTGGAGCACAGCAGGGAAATTAGCATGTCCTTACTGCATGGAGAACAGTAAAGCTTTCACATTAAAACATGGAGGGAAAAATACTTGGTTTGATTGTCATCGTATGTTTCTAAATGCTAATCATCAGTTCCGAAGAAATAAAGAAGCATTTGTTAAAAACAGAATTGAGCGATCACCTCCTCCACCCAGATTAAGTGGTGATGAGATACTACAGAGACTATCCAACATTCCAACAATTATTGATTATCCAATGCTATCAGAATCTAAATTTCCGGGTTATGGTGTTCAACATAATTGGATTAAAAAAAGTATTTTCTGGACATTACCTTATTGGAGAACTAATTTGATAAGACATAACTTGGATGTTATGCACATTGAGAAGAACTTTCTGGATAATATTTTTAATACAATTATGGATGTTAAAGGCAAGAGTAAAGATAATGTCAAAGCAAGGATGGACATTAAAGAGTTTTGTCGGCGAAAAAATTTGGAGTTGGTAACAACAACTGACAGTAAACTAATGAAGCCCAAAGGTAAGGAGTACAAGAACAAAAATGGGTCGTAACATGGACTTCGATGTAGAAGAACAATCACATGCTACACTAACAGTATTTAGAAGGCAAGGAAAGCCTAGTGGCAAATGTGTTGAAAGATATCTCAACGATTTAGAAATAAATACAGCGAATTTGTATATACTACTGAACTGTGAAGAAGTTGAGCCAATCTTAGAGTAAGTTCTTACATAATGTTAATAATAAATTAGTAATGTTTATTTAAAATACTTATGTATTATTTGTCACCAGGTATTTCGTAAGCAATTTGTCTTTGACAGATTCAAGGGAAATTGAGCAAGCTGTTGCAAATGAATTTCCAACTTGGTTCAGATCATATGTGAGTATATTTTTTTTTATAAATTTAAATCTTATTTATTATCAAAAATACTAAAATTTGAAAATATTTTTAGGTACAAAATCCTGATAACAAATGTTTTGATAAAGGTTTGCAAGCATTAGCATGGAGTCCAATGCGAAAAGTAAAAACTTGGCCAATATATATAGTGAATGGGTTCAGATTTCATACCAAATCGTGGAGTGAAGGAAGAAAAACTGAAAATTGTGGAGTATGTGTTAGAGGAAACACTCATGAAGAAGATGAGTGTGATTATTATGGTATTTTGAATGAGGTCCTTGACTTGGAATACCCAGGCGAAGATGAGAACTTTGTATGCTTATTTAACTGTCAGTTGTATGATCCAGTACAAAATAGAGGCACAAGGGTTCATCCTGTGTATGGTTTAGTAGATGTTAAACATAGTAGAAGATACGGAAAGTTTGATCCATTTGTGTTAGCAAGCCAAGCTATTCAAGTTTATTTCAGCAAATATCCCAGTGGTCGCAGAGACAAACAAGATTGGCTAGCTGTCATAAAAACAAAAGCACGGGGAATAATTGATCAACAATACATTGTAGCAACTGCACATCAAGAGGATGAGATGTCAAGTTATATGCCTGTTGAAATTGAGGATATGCCAACTACAACCTCTACTATTGAAATGGAGTTAGAAGATGTCAATAGTTCAACTAGTTCAGAAGAAGAAGAGAACCAGGATGAAAGTGAAGATACTCTTGAGAGTGATGAAAATAGTTTTGATGATTCTGATTAGTTTCTGTAATTTAGAATTGTAGAATTTAAATGTTTTGTAATTTTTATTACTGCTTAGAAATGATATTGTATTTTGCCACCTTGTCTTTTATTAACTGCTTCATTAACTGCATTATTAACTGCTTCTCGTAATTCATTACCTGCTTCATTAACTGCTTCATTAACTGCTTCATTAACTGTTTTATTAACTGCTTTATTAACTGTTTCTCAATTATTTTTTTTTAATATTGCAGATGGCTTCAGGCGACGATCCTCCTCGTAAATCATTTGCCTCAAAGTTCCGCCGGAAGAAGATTACGACTAGCAGAGTACCCACACAGACTGAGGTAGGTGAGGGGCTTTCAGTTGCACCAGATCTACCTACACCACCACCGCCACCACCTGCCAGAAGCCAGCAGCCTTCACCAGAGTAGGGTCAGGGACAGTTAGATCCACCTCTTGTTGTACCTCCATACTTCCCTGGCCACTTCCCTCCCAGCTCGACGAGTCCTCGCTTCCCCTCTCCAGATCAGACACATGCTTCTCCATTCTATCCATATTACCCCCCACCATCATCACAGGCTGCTGGTCCATCCACTGGTCCTCACCCTTCTTACCCTTACCCATATTACTACCCCTATCCGGTGCAGCATGAACAGGGTGGACCATCACGACCACCAGAGGTTGGCACTACCGATCCTGCAACAGCAACAGATAAGCGTCAATACATCGAGCCTGACGGCGATAAGTAAGTTCAATTTAAGTTATTCAGTTGTTTTTATTTTGATATATTACATGTTATTGATAAACAAAGTCACTTGCAGCTTCAATCCTTCAAGGCCACCTATACATATGATCCGGGATATAATAAAGAATAAGTATGATGCTCCTTACTTATCCTGGAAGAAGATCCCAAAGCCAGTTAGAGATATGTGGTTTGGAGAATTTCAGGTAATTTTTTTTTGGTATGATTTCAAATATATGATTTAATTTGTATTAATCTTTTTGATATTGCCTACATTTGTACAGAAAGAATTTAGGTGGTTGCCTGAGTACAGCACGAGGATCAGATCAAATTTTGAGAGGAGAGGAGCGACCCGTCTCAGAGACATGTTCACGGACATTAGAAAGTCCGGGCAGAGGCCTAATTGGATTGGAGAGGGCGTTTGGGCAGATTTGAGTAGTGCTTGGGCTACCCCGGAGTTTATAAAAATGAGAGAGCAGAATAAACAGAACAGAGCCTCTGACAGCGGCGATTTAGGAAGCTCTCTTCATACTGGTGGATCTGTACCTCATACAGAACATAGGCAGCGACTGGTAAGTGTTTTGAATTGGTTTATTACATATATTTATGTTAGTATAACTAAGCATCAAATTTGCAGAAAGAGCACCTGGGTCGGGAGCCAACACCATTGGAGCTGCATACAAGAACTCATCAACATCAAGCTGACCACCAGTGGGTTGATGAGAAGTCTAAGAAGGCTCATGTGAGTAAAATTTTTTGGATTTTTAGAATAAAAATTTATTTTAATAAAACTATTTGTAACTCGCAGGATGATTTCTTACGAGCTAGAGAAAGTCGGCAGTCCACTGGCGAGGGATCATCTTCTGGATCGGCCCATATTTCTGAGTATCGGACATGGTCAGAAGTTGTTGGTGGAAGACAGAGGGGGAGGGTATATGGCATGGGTTCACAGGCTTTTGCTATTGAGGGCAGTTCATACACCTCTGCATTTCATGATCCAAGTGGAGCTGAAGAATCTGTAAGTGAGAGGGTTGTAGCACTTACTAGAGAGATTAAAGAGATGAAAAGGGTTCAAGCTAGAGAGATTGAAGAAATGAGGAAGGCTCAGAATGAAATGCAAGCACGGTTGCAATCCTACACAGCTGGAAAACAAAGGAAGAAGGACCAACAGGAGCAGCCATCTGCAGACAGTGAGGATACCGATGATGATTAGATGTTTATTATGTTTGATGAATGTATTAATTAGAACTTGGGAACTTCTGAACTTGTGATTGTAACATTATCATGAACTATCTTGTGTATTTGTGATTGTAATGTTGTGATGAATTTTGTATTCTCTGGTTGTGATGAATATAGCGGCGTGTTGCCCAACATATATATGCTTTTTCTGCATGTTTAGACTTTAGGGTGAACCTCCCTCAAATAGAGGGGATGCTGTCAATTTTTTTTTTCAGGTGCTACAGGTTTCCGGCGGCTAACCGGCGGTTTGGCCGCCGGAAACGACGATACCGGACGAACAAGATAAAGCCGCCGGTTATATTTTTAAACCGCCGGTACGTACCGGCGGCTTATCGACGGCCATCGGCGGTTATACGATGGACGCACGACGGTTTAAACCGTCGGTAATACCGACGGCTATAACCGCCGTCAACCGCCGGTACTTTACCGGCGGTCTAACGGCGCCGTCCGGCGGTCTAATGAACCAGACGATGCCAGGTTTAACCGCCGGAAAACCGCCGGTACTTTGACCGGCGGTTTGCCGGCGGTAGAAATACCGGCGGCCACACCGCCGGAGTACCGACGGTTAAAATTCCGGTGTTCACCGGCGGTATTAGCCGCCGGGAAACCGCCGTAAAAATAAACCGCCGGTAAAAAGCCGTCGGAATTGGTTTCCTACGCCGTTTTTACCGGCGGTTAACAAACCGCCGTTAGACCGCCGGTAACATAAAAAACCGCCGGTAAGTCTACACTAACCGCCGGAAAAAACCGCCGGTTTTCAGCGTTTTCCCTGTAGTGTATGCTCCTTATGCTAGCAATTAGATGTACGCATGATACACCATGCATCATCCCCTTTTTAATTAAATATGGGGATGGGTTCAATTGATTAAAAAATAGTATCATCCTCTTATTATGTAATTAAATTTATATAATGTCTTGAACGGAACATCTCAGTATTCATCCATTAATCTATTATAGAAAATAAAAATTTATTATATGCTTAAGAAAAATTCACATAAATTACATGATCTTGGATGTCAAGTGTGCAGTAAGTGCTGAAAAATTCACTTTATAGTATGAGACAAATATGTAATACATACACTTTCATTTAGCATATTGGGCTTGCACTATCAATGGTGTATCATCTAGCGAAATGTATGTTGACCATCTACTACCAGGGAAACTACATGGGAGTATTTCTGTGAAGTAAGGAAGATCTTGAAAGCAGAGTGGGGCATATAGTACATGCATAGGTTGAACGCTTCTCTTCACATGTAGGCTTGTATATCACCTTTGTTGCCTTATAGCTGTTTGAATTGTTTGGGTGTGTGGGGTTGCGCGCCACATAGAAAGAGGACAGGATATGCCTCCACCAACTATAATAGTGATTGGGCTAACAAATTTTTGACATGCCAAAATTAACAATCATGTTGTATAATGTTCATGATTAGCCTTTTGATTGATGTGATAAGTAGAGACTATGTAGCAATTATTCATTAATGGTGATATCTTTAAATACTTGACTTCTAAGAAGAGAGAGAGAGAGAGAGAGAGAGAGAGAGAGAGAGAGAGAGAGAGAGAGAGAGAGAGAGAGAGAGAGAGAGAGAGAGAGAGAGAGAGAGAGAGAGAGAGAGAGAGAATATATATTGCTTCTACTAGGATTTTACAAGTATTTCTTTCTCATACCTTATGATAATATTTTATTCTTTTTTCATATTTAATCTTCTTAGATATAGCATTTTCCTTCATTTTTTTGGTCATGTGAAATGATTTTTTTTTCTTGACCATGACTTTTATAAGAGAGCTACATGTTATTCACCTATATATCTCACCCCCTCAAAGACTATTTATCTCATATGTTCTAATCTTTACAATTTCTTTATTCAAATCTCTAATTTTTTAATCCTTCATCATCTCCTCTTATATCACTAAATTCATACTCCAGTGCCCACACAATATTTCCTTAATACATAAGAGACCAATGATCATTCCTTGGGATCTAAGGGAAGAATTGAATTTAACTTAATTATCTCAACCTCAAAATTTAACTTATCAGAACCAGGTAATCATCCAGAACTATGAAAATAAAGGATATGCAAATAATCAAAACTTGCATTACTTCATTGTGTATAATAGTCCAGAATTAATTATTGTAAAGTATTAAAATAACAAATAAGAATAGGATTATCAAAGAATACATCTATTGAACCATTTTTCTAATTGACTTCTTCTTATGAACTTCTATTCTACTCATCCAGACCTTTTCATTTTCTGAAATAACATAAAATTCATAGTATGAGAAACTATTTTCTTAGCAGGCTTTTCTTCCTTTATTAAAGCATTTAATAACCCTTATTTAATAAACATGAATGAGAAGAGTGAAAAACAATGAGCTTTATATCTTACTTAAAATAACATGATAATTGTGAGACATTTTATTTAAAGCATATTTTTAGTGTCTACATACTTCTTAATAGGGTTATGATTCAACATATCAGCATTACACTTTCTTTAACTTATAAAATTAAACATAAGAACTTACACAAAATGTTAAATTGATTAGTACTTGAACTTGTATGTATCAATAAAATTAACTTACATTCACTTGTACTTGGCTTTAGGATTGAACTTCAACCTTGTACTTGACTTAAGAATAAAACACATAATTTAATGCAAATTATGAAAACATGATTCAATCATGCACATGTCTTGATAAGCAACTTAAGAAAATATAATTCATTATATGCATGTCCTGATGCTTGTTTATAACTCCAAATCTACTTATACCTCCACTTAATTAAATCTCACATATATACAAGATAGATAGTGATATACCTAATTTCGTTTATAATTCTACTTCCACTTATAGCTTCACTTGATCAACTTACTTTTATGTAAGGAAGAAGGAGAAGTACATAAACATGAACATGTAAGGGCCATTTAAATATTACTTTTACTTGAACTTAATTATCTAGCTCCCACATTTCACATTTTCCATATGAACATGCACATACAATTAACATATGAGCATGCATGAAATATAAACATATTCAACATGTATAATCAACTTATAATATAACACAAGTATTAAATTTGGCAATATATATGTGGTATAACTTGTACATATTTTTAATATTGACTATTCAAAGAAACTTTTTCATAGAACATTTATAACATCATTTTGGGACATTCATTGAACTATAATACTTTCTATCAAAACCAATTTATATACTAATTAAAATACATGAAAAATCTCACATTTAAAACCAATTGCTGAAATTTTGAGTTTAACTTGTCAAAATACTTAGAACTACATTTTCTACAACATATTAAAATTAAGTTATATAGAGGTAATTTTCTAAAACTATTTTTAATCAATAGTTCAACAATTTTTTTCAGTTGGCTCGACAGATGAATTTTACTTTGCAGCCACCAAAATTCTTTCTCCCTCCTCTTTTCTCTTCTCTTCTCCTTCTCCGGCTACTGAGGGTGAGAGAAATAGTGAGGGGTAAAAGCTAATGATTTAATATTTTTATATATAAAAAAATATTTTTAATACAGCATTGCAATGCTCTTTTTCCTGCACCGCAGTACAATCTTGAATATTCTAGATGCTCACAAACAAAGAGCACAACACCTCAGTGCTCTCCTCCAAAATACTACTCTTATACAAAGAGGACATCGCCGCAGTGCCATCATGCACAACGCCACAAAATGCTCCCAAATAATTTTTTACATTTCTCTCCTTTAGACTCAACTATAGACTCATTTAAAAGTAAATTAAATGTGGAATAACTTATCATTAGCACATATTAAGCAAATGCAATATAAACTTTTCAGGGTTTAACTTAAGTTGACCAGTTTTTGTAACCACATGTATTACACTAATCATGCATGTAGTTGTAACTTATATGCATAGAGAAGTATATATGCTTAATTAGAAGGCGCTTCTCAGCACCCAAATTTCAAAGATAAAAGAGTTTGACCATTCTTTCATCAACAATAGTGAAGAGAAAGTTTCCTTCCCTTTTGAGAACCTAACTACTGATGGCATAGAATGGCAGTAAGCTTTGGTCAACATTATTGTGTGTAAATTGCGCTGATTGATATCGATCCTGTCAGAACTGTCATCCAATTTGAAGAATAATGTGTATTATGATGCTGAAGATTAATTGTTATGAACATCTTGGATTTGTTGAGCTGAAGATTGAATCCCTGTAATATTAGATTGTCTTGGTGATAAATACAAAGATGCCATTGAAGCTATATTGTTTGTTGGTATTATTTGAGAGAGAAGATTTGAATGCACTGATGATGGGATGACAATGGCAGTGTTATTGTTGCCAACAATAAGATTTTTTATGCATTTACAAGTAGAGATATCGTGCCTTCATAGTTTACAGTCAGCACAGAACATTGAAATCCTTTCAACCATCATTCTGTGCCAGTATACATGCATGATCCCTTTCAACAAACCCATATAAAATTATGAGATTTTTGGGTAACATCAACTTTCACAAACACTTCAGCAATGAAAGGCCTAATTAGTGCAATAGTAGGGGCAAACGTTTATATCAATGGGTTTTGCTAAATTAGAAAAATCAGAATAAAAATAATAATCTAGTAAAAATTATGAAGGACGTTGAGCAGGTTAAAAAATAAAGCCCAAATAGTAATAATATGATATTAATCAGATCAAAATTTGAAGTCCATTTGCTAATATTCAAATCAAGAAACTCTCTATTTTCAAGACCCAATTTATAAACAAGGAAGTTTAGTATTCAACCCTATCAAAGTTCAGTAATAGATTTGCTGGCCTCATCTATGAAATAGAAATATTTCCACTTAAAAAAACTTTTTTTGTCTTCGAAGAAAGCCTCTCACCTAAACATTTTTCAAACCCAGAGAGAGAGAGAGAGAGAGAGAGAGAGAGAGAGAGAGAGAGAGAGAGAGAGAGAGAGAGAGAGAGAGAGAGAGAGAGAGATGAAGAGAGGATATGAAATTGGTCATCACAGCATTGGAAAGCAAGAAAACTAGCAGACAAACCTTTACGTGATGATAATGGAAGCACTTGAATGTGATCCTACAAAAATGCTGGGATAGAAAGCATGAAGGATAGAATAAGGGTCTGCTCGGCTGAGAAGACATGAACTAGATAGAGGTGGATATCAAAGCTTTGATAAAGCTGGAGCTTGGTGGGAGACCGCCAGACCGGCCGCTATATACAACCCCTTCATTGGCGGGCAATGATCGAGGACAATGAAGCTAGCTCATGACGGGTATGTGCTGATGCATGTTTAATCTCCCAACTAAGACTGAAATATAAGGTTATGAATTTTTGGGCTAATAAAAATTGATGATCAAACTGGATCACTTTTGCTGTAAAATATCACCATTCTTAAAACCAATCTTGTGCTGCAAACAACTTATGATTTCATTGCCTGAAAATGTCATAAAGGATTTAAGAATTAGCAAAGTTGTCTCCAAATCTTCTCCAACAAATTTTGTGAAAATGGAAGACTTTAATGAAATTTTAGGGTAGATTTGGACTCATCTGAAGGAGAGCATATGGGGAATATGATGGATTTAAGACTTTTTTTGTCTTCGAAGAAAGCCTCTCACCTAAACATTTTTCAAACCCAGAGAGAGAGAGAGAGAGAGAGAGAGAGAGAGAGAGAGAGAGAGAGAGAGAGAGAGAGAGAGAGAGAGAGATGAAGAGAGGATATGAAATTGGTCATCACAGCATTGGAAAGCAAGAAAACTAGCAGACAAACCTTTACGTGATGATAATGGAAGCACTTGAATGTGATCCTACAAAAATGCTGGGATAGAAAGCATGAAGGATAGAATAAGGGTCTGCTCGGCTGAGAAGACATGAACTAGATAGAGGTGGATATCAAAGCTTTGATAAAGCTGGAGCTTGGTGGGAGACCGCCAGACCGGCCGCTATATACAACCCCTTCATTGGCGGGCAATGATCGAGGACAATGAAGCTAGCTCATGACGGGTATGTGCTGATGCATGTTTAATCTCCCAACTAAGACTGAAATATAAGGTTATGAATTTTTGGGCTAATAAAAATTGATGATCAAACTGGATCACTTTTGCTGTAAAATATCACCATTCTTAAAACCAATCTTGTGCTGCAAACAACTTATGATTTCATTGCCTGAAAATGTCATAAAGGATTTAAGAATTAGCAAAGTTGTCTCCAAATCTTCTCCAACAAATTTTGTGAAAATGGAAGACTTTAATGAAATTTTAGGGTAGATTTGGACTCATCTGAAGGAGAGCATATGGGGAATATGATGGATTTAAGACTTTTTTTGTCTTCGAAGAAAGCCTCTCACCTAAACATTTTTCAAACCCAGAGAGAGAGAGAGAGAGAGAGAGAGAGAGAGAGAGAGAGAGAGAGAGAGAGAGAGAGAGAGAGAGAGAGAGAGAGAGAGAGATGAAGAGAGGATATGAAATTGGTCATCACAGCATTGGAAAGCAAGAAAACTAGCAGACAAACCTTTACGTGATGATAATGGAAGCACTTGAATGTGATCCTACAAAAATGCTGGGATAGAAAGCATGAAGGATAGAATAAGGGTCTGCTCGGCTGAGAAGACATGAACTAGATAGAGGTGGATATCAAAGCTTTGATAAAGCTGGAGCTTGGTGGGAGACCGCCAGACCGGCCGCTATATACAACCCCTTCATTGGCGGGCAATGATCGAGGACAATGAAGCTAGCTCATGACGGGTATGTGCTGATGCATGTTTAATCTCCCAACTAAGACTGAAATATAAGGTTATGAATTTTTGGGCTAATAAAAATTGATGATCAAACTGGATCACTTTTGCTGTAAAATATCACCATTCTTAAAACCAATCTTGTGCTGCAAACAACTTATGATTTCATTGCCTGAAAATGTCATAAAGGATTTAAGAATTAGCAAAGTTGTCTCCAAATCTTCTCCAACAAATTTTGTGAAAATGGAAGACTTTAATGAAATTTTAGGGTAGATTTGGACTCATCTGAAGGAGAGCATATGGGGAATATGATGGATGTTTGAATGGTTGATTGTTTTGGTAGAAACCTCAAATTGTTGCCACCCTAAAGGTGAGCACACTCATTTCCTGAAACATTAGGGTATTATAAAAAGGAGGCTGATCACCCACTTTTGGTTCAATTTTAATGCTTCCAATTTAGTGTTATTCAATGCAGTTTAGGTCATGCTAAAATTTGCACAATTTTAATTTCATTAGATTTATTTCGTCAAAACATATCATATCGATCATAAAATTCTAGAAATCTGTTGACCACCACAGAAAGTCCATAAATCCAACTAAAATTTCCAAAATCCCGCATACCTCTCACTGTTTGGTGCACCTCGGAAGAGACGAAGCCCTTCCATTGTTTCTTTTTCTTCTTCTTAGCCACCTTAACCCAGCCTGTTCAAACACCTCCAATCTAACTCCAATCCTAGCCATCCCAGCCGCCACAAACACCCATAGCTCACAGAATTCACTACCTCTCCACTTCTCAGTCTTCTATTCTTCCTCAAGCATTAACCCTCAACATCCCTCACAACACCGACCTCTAACTCAACTTGCTTTGCAAAGCTTCCGATCAGTCTCCTCATGGTCCACACCTGATCCTGATCGAAGGCCTTGCCCAACTCACCTATTTCAGTCTGCAAGCGTATCACCTTCGACCCCCTAACTCTTCGACTCCCTCTCTATACCCAAACCTAGCTTTAGCTCCCTCAAATCCTGACCTTGTCCTTGTCACTACCCGAACCGGCCGAACCTGCTACATGCAGCCTTTATGATCTCTCCTCCTTTAAGTCCTGTAGAAACCGATCCAACCTCCTCCACTTTTGGCTCCTACCTCACAAAATACCCCGATCTAAACACCAGCCACAACTCTTCCAATCGATCCAGGCAATTATAACCTAATCCCTCCTCCACTATGCCAACTTTGACTGCCCGACTTTCCTTCTTAGTTCCAAATCCTACTTAGCCATCTACCCAAATTCCCAACCTTTATCTCTTTCTTCCTATATCATTATTGGTATTAGTTATTACTATTAATTAATTAATTAATAATAATAATAATAATAATAATAATAATAATAATAATAATAATAATATTATTATTATTGTTATTATTATTATTATTATTTAAAAAAAGTATCAAAATAAAAAAAAAATTTAAAGAGATAAAAAGAATAAAAAAAATGGGAGATAACATATTTTTGTGATAGTCTCCATCACTGTCGCCACCTCGCACACAAGGTATAATAATTTTAAAACCATTAAAAATCAAAATTTTGTTCTTGACGCTTGTGGCACCCTGAGGTACCTTCTATACACACTCTTCGTAGCATGGTGGGAAGGAATCCTATATGGTATTTGCAGCGTGGTGGGTAAGCCCTGTACATGTACTTCATAGCGTAATAGGGATAATTCTAAGTACCTGAGTGTCTGCCATAATGCCTGTGAGAAAAAAAAATGCATTTTCAAATAGGTACCTCGAATACTTATACATGCTCTTCGTAGCATGGTGTGATTGAAAAATCACGACCGCGGTGTCATCTAACATCTACTATGCAAGTTCTTCGTAGCATGGTTAGAAGGTGTAGCTCTTCAAATTTTCTCTAATTGCCTCCCAAATTCTCACAAAAATTAAAACTTGAAGATTACCAAAACAAAAAATATTAAATTGAAATTAATCATCAAATACTTAAAGTAAAAATATTCATCCGCCCTCTAGAATAGTTTGTCAAGATATATAAATTTAAAAATTACACATCAACTCATAAAGAGCGAATGTTTGGTCGAGAATATCACTAAGATTCATTCTCAAACCGTTTCCTATTAGTAAGGATATGACACATATCCACTAACAGGTGGTATCGTTTCCAAATGGCACCACAAGTAAACAGTTATGATCGAGACCCTTTGATCCGGTGGTTTTGCCGCCAAATGGTATCATTATATTGCGGTCATGGTCATAACCCGTATGTTCCTCAATGACTTCAGATTCTTGAGTAATGAATCAATAGTATATGATTGATATGACATAAAACCCTCTGGAAGGTAAGGTTGATATAAATTTGTTCCCTCAGATAAATATTCACCCTAGGTCTATATTTTAGGTACCCTAGGACGAAGCAACCCATGGTTGACGACAATGATTTTTCTATCAGGTTAGGTCGACTACCTCCTCTAACTAAGAAGACCAGGGACTATGATGGTCCGGGATGATGGAATCATGGGATCTTGATCAGGTCTATCATCATTTCCTCCATCATCTTCTTTAAGTGCAAGGTGGTAAATTTCAAATTTTAAATATTAAATTTTTTAAATACCAAAACTTTTCTTCTACTATATGTCGGATACTGCACATTTTTTCCACGACTAGCATTGATTTAAAGTTCTCTCTCACTATCGGGAGGGGTAATTAACCATAAGGCTTGCGCATAGAAGAAACCAAAACTTAGATAATAAAATCATTGTAAAATGAGGGCAAAATTTCTAGGTGATGTCTTATTTACAACCTAATCTGCCTTTTAAAAATTCACCTCAAAACTTAAACGTTAAAACTCTCCTTGATGACCCGAAAATAAAATAAAGGGGCTATAGAGAGGCTGGGGTATGAATTTTCGGAGGCAAACGAATCATAGTCTAAACAATTATTTTTAAAAGTTTTTAAATTTAATTTTTAAATGATTTTTTTTTTCAAAAAAAGTGTGAAAATTCATGCTTGATTAGGTAGATTTTGTAAGTTTTATCAATATTATTTTTAATATCAATAATTGAATATCTTATAATTTATTTAAGATTAATTGCATGGCTGCCAAGAAGCATATTTTTTCACTTTTATTTTTTTTAATTAAAACACACAGAGGGCTTACACATTAATTCGGAAAAAAAGATACAAGATCCTTAAAAAAGATCAAAAACTCAGCAAATGCTCCAAGAGCTACAATTAAAAAGAAAATAAAACCTTAAGAAATTTATGATCCTTTGATAGGTACAATAGAAAGAGATAGCTAAATAAAAAAAAGTCCTAAAGATCAACCAATAATAGAGACTGGTGCTAGGAATGAAGCCAAAGACTATGATCAAACTTGCAAAACAACAATGGAATGCAAAAATTAAAAAAGAAACAATCCTCAGGAAAAGGATATAGAAGTGCATATCAATCAACAACAATTATGACCATCAACAAAAGGAGAACTACTGTATAAGCAGACCCATATGACATAAGCTAGTAAAAGCGACAAAGCCATATAGAACCAAAGGCAAGAACAATAGACTCACCTGTAGAAAGAGAGAAACTCCAGAAAACTAGACAATTAGCAAAGCAAAATAGAAGAAAAAAAAGAAAGGCAAGGCAAGATGGAAATAAACTCCTTACTAACAACCAACCCCACCAACAGAAAGAAGAACCAGCAAAAAACAACCCCAATACTGATAATATAGGAAAAAAAGCCACTAATAGACAAAAAAAACCACCATCATAAGAGAACAATGATCAGAACAAGAACCCTGGCAGCCCAGAACAAGCAGAAGAACCAATAATGAAATAATCAATCCCACCACAAAGAAGGAACATACCAAGTTAAGGAACCTTTGAATCGAGATGAAGTACCAATAGAGTACTTTTAGTTATGCTCCAAATTTTTACTTTTAGATTTTTTTTTTTTGAAACAATATAAAAAACCATCATTGTCTAATTTCACAAACATCCAAATTGATTTCTTCATGCAAAACATGGCAATGATCAACATTAACTTACCCAACATTATTGTTAATGCCAAGCATATCATTTAACCAGTCAGAATTGTCGACAGTGTTATAAAAAAAAAATAACATTCAGGTGTTGCTTCTCCAACCCCAAAGAAAGCAAAACCTCATCACGTAAAGGGGAGAAAGAAATGTTAATAATAGGCAACTTATCATAAACATCTAAAAAATTGAACCATCTACTGCTTCAAAGGGAAAATAAGAATCTAACATGAAATAGTCGAGCTCCTCATTTTTTTTTGCCCTAGCCACCTCCCTTGGCGATTTTAGGGTTCCTCGCTTAACTCTATCGTGAGATCATTTTTCTTCTCGATTTCTCTTTGCTACTCCTTTGATTTTTGACTTTGGTCTCTTAGGGGTTCCTGGCCTCGTTGAGGCAGGTTGATTGTTGGTGGGGATGACTTCGTCCAATGTTTGGGGGAAGGCGTCCAGCCCGATTGATGGAAAAAGGAAAGGCTTTTTCGAGCTTGATGAATCTTCTTCCAAATCTCTTTCTCGTTCCTTTAAAGATGTTCTTGCTGGTAACTTAAGCCAAGGTGATAACGTCCCTAAATTTACCCAATCTATTGTTAATAGTGTTCCTGCTGTGCTTATTTCTGATGAGGATGTTCTTAAACTAGCTTCACCTTTTCAGTTCACTTTGGTTGGAAAATTTGCTCTACGTAGACCTAATCTGGATTATGTGCGATCTTTTTTCACAAATCTCAAACTTTCGGGTTTTTATTCGGTGGGTTTGTTGGATTCAAAACATGTTGCGATTCAATTGTCTAACGATTTGGATTACAGTAGAGTCTTTGCTAGGAGATCGTATTTTATAAACAATTGTTAGATACGTGTTTTAAAATGGACTCCGTTTTTTTATGTGCATGAAGAATCACCTATAGTTCCGATCTGGATTTCTTTCCCTAATTTGCGACTGCATTTTTTTAATCCTCAAGTCTTGCATGCTCTTGGTTCTGTTTTTGGAAGGCCTTTGCAAACTGACCAGGCGACGGCTTCCAGGACTCGTCCGTCTGTAACTCGGGTTCTCGTGGAAGTGGACATTTCTAAGAAGCATCCTAAAGAGGTTTGGGTCGGATCAAAGGCTTTTGGGTATTTGCAAAAGGTTGAGTTCTAAAAGGTTTCAGAATTTTGCTCACACTGTAAGATCCATGGTCATGCAAAGCGGTATCACCTGTTAATGTTTCTGCTTCTGATAATGAGTTGGAAAAAGTTGTTTCTAGTGTAGAGGGTGATATTTTGGAGGAAACGGTGGCAGCCTCTGATAATGAGTTGGAAAAAGAAGTTTCAAATGCTGAGGGTGATACTATGAAGGAAACTGTGGCCGACTTACATTTGCCAGGTAACACTATAGTTTTGGAGACTGGTCGGGCTGAAAAAAATGTTGGTAATGTGCTTGAAAAATCCCCTGAAATTTTTATTTCTATTGATTCTATGTTACAAAATACTAATGAGGATCCTTTAGTTCCCCTGGCTGCTACTGGATCTCAGGATTTTGAGGCTGAGAACAGAGAAAATGGTGAAGAAGGGGAAATTTTACCTTCTAATGTTAAGAAAGGCAAAGCTTTACAAAATGAATTGGAAAATGCTAAAGGGTACAAAAACTTGGAAGATTATTCTTCTATGTATAACATGGGGGAAGAAAATTCTACTAAACTTTCCAAGAAAAAAGGTAAGAAGGCTAAGGAAGCTTCCTCTTATTTGCAGGTTTCTAATAAATCTCAAACTAAATCTAAAAGTTCTAATGGTTAAGCCCCTTGTTTGGAATATTAGAGGCATTAGTGGGAATGATTCTATTGTTAGAGTTAGAAATATTTACAGGATTCACAATATTCAACTTCTGATTATTCTTGAGCCTTTAATTAGCATGACTAAGCTTGATAAAACTACTTCTAAATTAGGCTTTACTAATAAGTTTGCTAATTGCTCCAATAAGATTTGGATTTTTTGGAACAATATCATTACTATTACTATTTTGAATGATTTTACTCAAGTTGTTCATGTCTCTATTTCTATGTTTAATTTTGAGTGTAAGGCATCCTTTATTTATGCTGCTTGTACGAGAGTGGGTCGTTTGACCCTGTGGAATCAATTAAAGGATTTTGCTGCTAACAGTCCAGGCCCGTGGTGTGTTGGTGGTGATTTTAATATTATTTCTAATACATGTGAATGTTTGGGTGGTAACATCCCTAATGTCCATGCTATGGATGATTTTAATTCTATGATTTCTACCTGTGGTTTACATGATATAGGTTTTTTTGGTAATGCTTTTACTTGGAGTAGAGGCACTTTGTGGCAAAGACTTGATAGAATACTGTTCAATAATGATTGGATGGCTAAATATCAAATGACTCATGTTGAACATCTTAGTAGAACTGCTTCTGATCATGCTCCCTTATTGCTTACAATTACTGCTACTAATATTTACATTCCTACTATTTTTAAATTTCAAAATATGTGGTTATCTCATCATAACTTTCTTAATGTGGTGGAAACTAATTGGCTTGCTCCGATTTTCCCTAATGATAATATCTCGGGTATGGCTAAGTTGTGGAATAAACTTAGTAGATTGAAGCAAGTCTTGAGATGGTGGAACAAGCATGTTTTTAGAAATTTATTTTCTAATATTAAGCTTGCTGAAAATGAGGTTTTGGAACTTGAAAATGTTGTTATGCTGAATCCTGATAGTGCCAACCTTTGTGAGCTCAATAATGCTAAAATCAAGTTATTAGAGTTACAAAATCAGAAAGAAACATATTGGAAACAAAAAGCTAGTACTAAGTTTTTTGTTGAGTGTGGCAAAAATACTAAGTTTTTCCATTCTTTAGCCAATAAGAAAAGAGTTAGAAGTCACATTTTCAAAATTACTAATGCTAATGGGTGTATTTTGGAAGAGGAGGAGGCCATTTTACAGTCCGGGGTTGATCATTTTTGCAATATTTTTAATAAGGATTTTATTCAGGAAGCTACTTTAAACCCTTATATTGTGCCTTGTGGTATTTCGGATACTGACAACTTATATCTTACTATGGTTCCTTCTGAGGATGAAGTGTGGAAGGTAATGCAGGCTATGAATGGTGACTCTGTTGCAGGTCTTGATGGCTTTACTACTATGTTTTTCATTAAAACTTGGCATATAATCAAAAAGAATATTTTGGATGCTATTTGTGATTTCTTTTCGGGTAATCCTTATATTAAGTTTTTTTCTACTACTAATCTTGTTTTAATTCCTAAGGAGGCTACCAACAACTGGAATGACTTTAGACCTATAAGTTTATGCTCTTTTCTTAATAAGCTTATCTCTAAGATTATCGCTACTAGATTTGTAAATATCCTCCCTAGGATTATTTCTCATAATCAAACTGGTTTTGTCAAAGGAATGAGTATTTTTGATAATATTTTGCTGGCTCAAGAAATTACTCATGATATTAATACTAAAGTTCAAGGAGGTAACATCATTTTCAAATTGGACATTACTAAAGCTTATGATAATTTGTGTTGGATTTTCCTTTATAAAGTGTTTTATCTGTTTAGTTTTAGTGATAGCTTTATTTCCCTCATTAAGAATAGCATTGAGCATTGTTTTTTTTTTCTATCATCATTAATGGTAAGAGAAACAGTTTCTTTAAGTCTAGTCAAGGGTTGCGTCAAGGTGACCCTTTATCCCCGGCTTTATTTATAATTGCTGCTGACTATCTGTCTAGAAGTTTGGAATGGCTTTGTAAAAGACATCCTAATATGTTGTACCGGACGGGGGGTGGTATTCCCATTACCCATTTATGCTTTGCTGATGATTTTATTATTTTTAAGAATAGTTCGTTGACTAATATTAAATGTCTTATAAAACATTTAAAGGAGTTTCAAAATATGAGTGGGCTTTCTATCAATAAGAACAAGAGTTCTTTTATTATTTCTAAGAATGCTAGTCAAGGGATGATTAATGATATTAAACGTGTCTGTGGGTTTAACTGCTCTACTTTGCCTTTCAAGTATTTGGGAGCTCCTATTTTCAAAGGGCGTAAGAAAAGTTTTCTTTTTGAAGATATGGTGACGATTTTCCAAAATAAGATTACTAATTGGTCTACTAACTTTCTTTCGTTTGGTGGTAGACTTGTTTTGATAAAAAGTGTTTTAAATTCTATTCATATATTTATTTTCCATACTCTTAATCCTGCTTCTTCTACCTGTCTTAGATTGGAAAGAATCATCAACAAGTTCTTTTGGGGTGCTAAGAATAACAGGTCTTGCATTTTGTGGTCTTCTTGGTCTAATATTTGTGGTCATTATGAGGAAGGTGGACTCAATTGTAAGAGCATCTCTGATATGGCTAATGCTTTTTCTTATAAAATGTGATTTTCTTTTAGATCTAATGTCAGTTTATGGGCTAAATTCATGCATGCTAAGTATTGTCATGATATGCATCCTACTACTTGTAATGTCAATGCTTCTGATTCTTTTGTTTGGAAGCGTTTAATGAAGATTATGAGGTTAGCCGAACCTTTTATCCAATGGGGCTTGGGTAAAGGGGATATTTATTTTTGGCAAGATAATTGGTTAGGTATGGGTTCCATTGACACTTTGATTTCTTCTCATACTATCTGCTCTACCAAGGTTAGTTCTTTCATTGACAGAGGTTTTTGGAATGTCAATATGTTAAGATCTCTTTTACCTGATGCTATTGTTAATTAATCAAATTATGAGCATTCCTTTAAATACAATTGAGAATGACCGGATCTTATTTAAAACTGCTACTAATGGTCTTTTTAATATTAAAGATGTTTGGAATGATTTTAGGATCATTAAAGATTCTTCTAGGATTTATGCGAATATTTGGCATAATAATATACATATGTCGTATTCTATCCTTACTTGGAGGTGTTTGAAGGGTTTTCTTCCGGTAGATTCAGGCTTTTGAGTAAAGGTTTTTATTTGCCTTCTAAATGCCATTGTTGTGCTGACATTGAAAATATTAAGCATGTTTTTCTTTTTGGTAAGATTGCTCAAAAAGTGTGGAGGTATTATGTTATTTTTGTTAATAATTAAACCTGTGCCTAATTTAAATTCTTCTGCTCAGGTTACTGTTTTGTCGGTTTTATCTGAGTGGATGTATAATGTTAGAGGAAATGTTCTTAATTTATTACCTATTTTCATTCTTTGGTTTCTTTGGAAAGCCAGGAATGCGGCTAAGCATGATGGGATTAAGATGGTAGATTCTGTTATTATCAATAATATAAATCATAAATTATTTCAGTGTTTTAATGCTAAGCTTATTACTAGAAATAATATGGCCAATTGTCAGGATTTGTGTGTTAAGCTGGGTATTACTATTCATTTTGAGGATGTTATTAGGAGGGAGAGAATTGTGAGATGGTTCAAACCGAAGGCTCCGGCCATTAAGTTAAATTCTGATGGGTCTGTTGATAGATTCTCTGCTGGGTTTGAGGGTATTATCTGGGATTCTGTTGGTAAAGTAACTGTGGCTTATGCGGGCCCTTTATCTTCGTGTATGGTCCTTTTTGCTGAGCTAATGGGTCTGTTTAAAGGGCTGATTATCTGTCAGAAGAGAGGGTTCACTAATGTGGAGATTGAGGTGGATGCTTTAAACGTTATTCAAATTATTAATAATGACCAAATTTTTTATCCGCAGTTTTTTTATCTCATTAGAGAAATTAGAGTTGCCCTTTATACTGTTAATTTTACCTTGGCTCATCTGCTTAGAGAGGGTAATGCTTGTGCTGATGCTTTAGCTAAGCTTGGCAGCACTTTGGAGGAATAAAGGGAATTTCATATGGAAAATTTGCCACAGTTGGTTAAAGGTTTGGTTAACCTGGATAAATCGAGCATTCCTTATATTCGTTTCAATTAGTTCTTGACTCTGCTGTTTTTTTTTTTTTTTTTTTTTTTTTTTTTTAACTTCTGGTGGCCTGTTTTTGCTGTTGTTTTTTGTTACGCTGTATCTTTCTCTGTGTTGTTCTGGCTGCTGTTATTGTTTTAAGTATCAATTGGCTGATGTGCTGAGGTTGCTGGGTAAGTATTTTGTGATCGGGATGGCTGTTGTTCGGTTGAATATCAAGGTTTGCTTGTGGCTGGGTTTTGGCAGTATATTATGCTGCAAAATGGGTTTTACTTTCAAAAGTTTTTACCTTATACATTTTTGTTTCATGACTGTTAGTGTTTTTGGAGATTCTCTTGCAGGATATTTTTCATTGGGTGCCTATTTCTGCGCAAGGCCTATTCTATTTGAGCAAGTGGGAATTTTAAAGAATTGCAAGGTACTCTTTATTTCTAGTTGTTTTGCTTTTTTCTGTAGTGTTCTTCAATTTTGCAGGAAGATGGTGCTGAATGCTGATTTAAGGATCTTCCTTTTTTGGGTGCTGTCTTCTTATAGCCCGAGCGTTTCCCTTTATTATTTTTGTAACCTTAGAACAAGGAACTACCGGTTCTTAGATTTTTTTTTTTCTTTTAATTTTGTTGCTCTTTGGAGCAGTAGAGGGCTGGAGGTTCTTTTTAAGGACTTTGTAACCGCTAATTTTAATATTAACGCGTAGGCCCCTCCGTGGATTTTAATTAAAAAAAAAAGAATCTAACATAATAATATTTTTTTTTTTCACTTTGATATAATACATTAGTAACACAAATTAGGCCATGGATTGTGCCGACGTTATTAGAACTAAGAAGAAGGTCTTTTGTTCCTGTTTAGGTTATGCATTCTACAAGACAAGGATTTTAATTTTTTTAGTACTATTTTTTTATCTTAAGTAATGGTACAATGTTTGAAATTTAGCATAAAATTGAAAGGATGAAGATAAGGTTGGTTGCACTTGCTTAATAGGAACTTATTTGAGCATACTTTGTTCAATAAAATTATGGATGCAAAGCTCGATCTCAAATGAATTGGGATTAGGGTTAATGGACACATCTTTTATAAAATAGGAGTACATGAGATTTACAACACTACAATAGCTGTCTATAGGCAATAGATTTTTCCTTTTACATAATGAAGGCATTTTGGAACATTACATAGTATGATCTAAAATAAATATGAACTCATCCATCTTTAATTTTATTTAGGGTATGAGTTACCACAGTACTCACATGAGACAGTATATCTAATAATAATATAATTATAAAATATTTTTATCCCAAATTACTGTTAGGCATTTATCCTCCTTTATTTCTTTAGCTTCATGCTCTCTAAAGCGCTCTTCCCATTTAGTTTTTCTGAGAAGTACTCTTTGGAATACTCTTTGACACTTATGGTCTTATACAGCTCTCCATCACCATTAATGAGCTCAGGAAAAGGACGAAGTATAACATCTGTGTTTGGTAAATGAAATGTGGCTATCGAAAGTCGGGCCTCCTCCATATTTATAACAGCTCTATGCTCCACACTTTTATACTTTCCATTAGTCATTATCTATTTAGAAGTCAGAAAAGTATATGAATTATAAGAGAGAGAGAGAGAGAGAGATCAAATGGTATGGTAGACATGATATTTTTTAGCATTAATTCAAAGATAAAAGGAATGGCTTAGTAAATTACCTCAAGCATATCACCAATGTTGACAATGAAAGCTCCCGGTTTTGGTTTTACAAGTAACCATTTGTTATTTTTCTTTATCTGTAAGCCATTGACATCATTTGCTTGCAAGAGCACTGTTAATGCAATACCATCACTATGTGGGGAGAGACCCAACACCTTATTAGCCTCCTTACACGGTGGATAGTAATTTATTCTTATCGATTGCATCTGCTTGCTAAGATTCTTAAGCATGACTTTGGGATCAATCCCCAAATCCTTAGCCATCAATGCATATAGACAATCAACAACATTTTCAATCTTCAAAGTATATTTGTCGATTGTGTCCCTGCAATAAGTTAACAGATTAATGTGTATGTGCGTAGAAGAATTAAAAAGTACAGAGATATTTAAATAAGAAAAGACTCGTCTTAACGTGTATGTATTATCATGAAATTGTTTTTATATAATTAATCATTTTGTAAACATAATTTAATGGGGACCTGAAAGATGATGGATTGATAGGCCAAAATCTCATATCTTTATGAGGCTTGGTGACTAGTGTTAGCATGTCTGCCCAATCTAATTTTTGTTCCTCTGAATGCACAAACATTTGACCATAACCTTCTATTTGTCCAGGTAACTGTTTAAATGCCTCTTTTTCTTTGAGTGGAAGCTTGAAGAATCCCATGATATCATTCTTTGTTTTCTCTATCATTTCTTTTGCAACTCCATGGTTTATTAGCTGTAAAAAATTCGAGGAAAAATATGTTTAATAATATTTAAGAACCTCCAATGGTTCATTATAAGCAAAACTAGTTATGTCAATATACCTGAAAGAAGCCCCACTCTCTACATGCCAGTCCCAGCCTGGAGAGCTCCTCCTTGTCGAAGAGCTCCGGATCGACAAGCTTCATTAGATCGATAACCGGAAGCTCATCGTCATCAATGGAATCCACCACTCTGGCTTCAGCTTCCGGCCTGAAGTATCTCTCTGGGATCTCACTGGTAGAAATGGCTGAAGCAAGCTCCTGCACATTTGGTACTGTTAGGGAGCTGCCTAACTCAAGATGACTTGATAGCTCCGAAGCCATTTTTCACTTCCTTGCTGTTCTATCTCAACTCCCTATTAACTCCCTATAAGTTTATCATTTTCAAGCCTATATATATATACTGGAAACCAGTACTAACCGAAAAAATATATAATGAAGATAGCGTTTTGCACAAAGGAATAGTGGAAGTCAAGGTTTTTACATTAAATGAGTTAATTAAATTGATGAAGCTTCTCTGTACGTACTTTTAATTGATTTTTCACTATCAAATCCATTCTAACTATTTGAATTTTGGTGTTTTTTTACGTGCCTTTGATCCCCATTATGTTTTCAAGTACAGAATGCGAAAGTTTGATCTTTTTTTTAGATCTGCACTTTTTTTTTTTAATATTAACGCATAGGTCTCTATTTTTTAGTTTTAATCAAAAAATAAAAAAAGATTACAGCATGCGAACATATGAATAATCGATCACATATAATGCATTATTGTAAAGTAATTTAATCGGAGAAAAAAAATTACAGCATGCGAACATATGAAAAATGGCTCTGTTCTTTTGTCAACCATCGTCAAGCTACTCTTGAATTCTCCAATCTATTGTAATTCCACCGTCTCTAAAAAAAGAGTAATTATTACATCCGGTCAAATCCGAACGTATTCAAATGTATACCGAGCAATACCGAGATTCAGATGACGTGGCACGTCGTTATTGGTCAATGAACATGTTCGGTGACCAGACGTAATAATTGCTCCTAAGAAAAGGAGCGAATCAAGCTTTGTACTTCATTCAAACTTAGTGGAACTTTCTCATCTGGGTCAGGCCCTATGGTTTTTTCTTTTCCGGGTTTTCCATATAAAAAACTTATGGTGTTCTTTTCTCTCTCAAATATCAGTTAGTGTGCTGAATATATATAAATTGCTAAGATACTTTATTCTCATACTCTACTGTCGTGTATATTCTTGCCCACAACAGTTTGACACCGTCTATGAGAAATTATTCTCAATACTTCTTCTTCAATGCCTAATCGAAGAAATACCAACAATATATTCTCTCGCTCCAATATGCATCGAATTAGATTTCCATCTGTCAAATTAATGCTGATTTTGGCGATCCATGTTACAATATCAAAAGAATCTTAATTGACAATGATAACTTTATAGATGTCATGTTCTACTCAACGTTTCTTAACATGGGATTGGCTAGAGAGAAACTTCAGCTTATCGTTGGACCATTGTATGGATTTGATAATCGTCCAGTAAGGGTGGAAGGAATAATTACACTCCCTGTCAAACTTGGAGAGTTTCCTCAACGTACATGCAACTCATTAAGTACAACTTATTGTAGTTAAGTAAGAATCAACATGCAATGCTATTTTTTGGCGACCTCTACAGTTAATCTTTAAAGCTATCGCATTAGTGCCTCATATGGATATGAAATTCTCAACTCCAACTGGAGCTGGCGAGGTGCGCGAAAATCAGTAGGAGGCACAATCATGCTAATATGCTATCTCAATCAAGCTCAACCTCACCCATTCATTACCTTAAAGCATTGAAAATTTTGAACTCCAAAATGAATGTCCTTTGGAGTGCTTCTCTAGGGTAGGATTTGATTTGTGTTTCCATATCAGAAGAAGATCCTCTAAAAGCGATGTAGATCGGGTCCTTAGTTTATAATAAAGAGAAGCTGCAATGTATCAATTTTTTGAAAATAAATCAAGATGTTTTAGTATGGAGTTCAGTTGATATGCCTAGAGTTAACCGTAAGACTATTGTACATTCTCTCAAAAGAAACCCCACATATAAACCAATTATTCAAAAGAAGAGAAATCTTACATCAGATCATCAGCATGCCATAGTGCATGAAGTAAATAAACTTTTAAAGCCGAATTCATAAGATTAAGTAAATTATTCAACTTGGCTGGCGAATTTCATGATGGCTAAAAAGCTAGTGGGGCATGAAGGATGTGTGTAGATTACATAGATCTCAATAAGGCTTGCCTAAAGGACAAATTTTCACTTTCTTGTATTGATTAATTAGTAGATACGATGGCTAGACATTAAATGTTAAGTTTCATGGATGCATATTCTGTCTATAATCAAATACAAATGGATTCTATAGATGAGGGAACAACTTCTTTTCAAACTAATAAGGGGCTATATTGTTAGAGGGTCATGACGTTTGAACTCAAGAATGCTGGAGCTACTTATCAACGTCTCATGAAGAAGATTTTTAAGAACCTCAGAGAACACTCAATAGAGGTATATATAGATAATATGATGGTTAAAAGTTTAGTAAGAACACAACATATTTCTTATATGGAGCAATGCTTTGGCCTCCTTCGATATTACAATTTATGACTTAACCCTTCTAACTGCGTTTTTGAAGTCACATCTTGAATATTCTTGGGATTCATAGTTACTCATAGAGGTATAGAAGCTAACCTTGAAAAAATTAAGGCTTTAAGAGATTCGTGTTTTTGTAGTATATAATGGACTTTTACTCAATAACATTCCCCCAAAATCTCTTCAAATATTTGAAAATTTGTTAAATGTGTAAGACTTCGTGGCCCAATAGTAGGCCGTGATTGCCCTATGCTTTTTTTGGGTCATTAATTAGGTCAATTAAGATAGAGTCATACACACATTATATACACAATCTTCGAACTCAAGAGCTCTTGATTTATAGTTGAAGCTCCCAACCAACATGTCAAGCTGAGCTATGTGATTCCCCTAAGCTGATGGCGAAGCATTCAACCTTCTAAAAACGAAAAAAAAATAATGCTCATAATCAATTCAAATGCTAATTTTGCAGTGAGATAATAATAATAAGCCTAACAATTTAGCTAATGATAGACACTCAATTTTTTTTGGCTTTGGGCGAATTTAATTTCGAATTTTCATCCATTGTATATGTAAATCTTTGAATTCAATGCATATTGATTTGAAGCCTAAGCTTCCAAAAAAATAAATTAAAATGAGTTACATATCAAAGTTAGAAATATTATATCAATAAAAAATGAATGTGGCTTCACATATTCAATTGAAAATTTAGACGGACATTATTATGTTTCAAAATATACTTAAAAAACATCTTCATTATGGACAAATTTGTCAAAGAAATCATATTCAAAGTTATCAACAAATTTTAACTCAAATAAAATAATAATATATTAAAATTAATTATTTATTTATATTTTTTTAATTTATCTTTGAAACTTTGGGCTCAAAATTTAGTCAAAATAATAATATATCTTGCCTGTTTGGTGGAAATTTGAAGATTACACTGTGTGATCTATGTATGAATTTTTCTTTAATTAACTATATATATATATATATATATATATATATATATATATATATATATATATATATATATATATATATATATATATATATATATATAATATTAATAATACCCTAACGAAGCTCGACAGTCTTATCCCACGTACCAAAATCGATTGATGAACCAGAAAGGACAACCAATTAAAACTGAATACCATTTTCTAAATTTATAAAGTGCCGTTTTTGGCCAAGCATTGATAGTCGCTTCATACATTGAGAAAGGTCGTAAGGAGTTAAAATTATTTAATAATTATTTAAATGATGTAATACATTTTATAATGAGAAATGGAAACATCTAGAAAAGTAAATAAATTTATAAAATAATAACTAATTGTTAGCTTCCTTTTTCTAAGTAAATTTCTATTCAAATAATCAATATAATAACAAATTTTGGTAGAATGAAAATTTATTATCATCTTTAAATTTAAAATAAATTATAAGGACTAACTTAAGATCTATTTGTTGGGAAGGCTTCAACATTTTATAAAATTAGTCTTGAAATTATTGTGAAATAAGTAATTTGACTATTTTGATTGCAAAAAACAACTTTTATCTATAATTTTTTATAAAAAAAATAATAAGAAAGCAGTATTTAAAAGAAATTATAGTTGTTATATGCAAAACAAATCAATAAAAAAGCTATCCCAAACAGTCCGTTAATAATTTCTTTATTGTCACTACAACAATGCCTAGGATGTTGACGTGAATGCCCTTCTGCGGTTGTAATAGACGTTGCCCTCGACCAAGAATCATTTTCATAGGTAGTGTCAAACTGTTACATGCCAGAACATTCACAATGGTAGAGAGGTAAAAAGGCTTAACGTATTAGCTTAAGAAAAAAAAATCCAACATACATACAAATAAGAGAGAAGGATGCAACAATAATAAGAGACACCAAATTTTTATGAGTTATCTAGCATTTGTTGTTAATAACAAATGACCTCTTCTTAGGAAGGAATTGACACAATATAGCAAATTGGGGTTGGAAGAATTTAATGACATAAGATTGGGCTACTGTCAAGAAATTGTTGGCCTATTTATTTTGTCAGTAAGTCCATAATCAAGCGATAGTAGTTGGAGGGATAGTAGTCATGTGACTAAGATAGAAGGGATAATGGTCGGTGTGCAACAGAGGTCAAAAGGACCATATATAGTTAGGCGATTGAGGTTAAAGGGATCATTGTTGGGGGATGGAGTGAGGTCAGAGAGATTGAAATCGATAGGTGATTGAGGTTGGAAGGACCGCAATTAGGAAATTGAGGTTGAAGGGACCATTATCGAGTGATGGAATAGGAGGAACAGTAGTTAGTTGATAGTGGTCAGAGGGACCATAGTCGACTAGAGACTATAGTGGGAGGGATAATATGTAAGAAATGGAGGTTAGAGGGATCATTAAGGTTGAAGGAAATATTACTGGGTGATGAAGGTCAAAGATGATTTTAAAAATATAGTAATTTTTATTTGAACATTTTGAATTTTTATTTGATTGATATTATTAACATTTTGAATTTTTATTTGATATTTTTTGCTGGGTAATTTAAAAATATAATAATTTCTATAAATTTAAAATTTTATTTTGACATCTTACTTTATTTAAAGTTTCATAATGCTGTTATATATAATCCCTAATAATTTGATTAATTTCTAAAAATATGAATTTGTGCTCAATTGAATTTTATGTTATCTATTGTTAGGACATTTTGATGCTTTCTAAATTAAGCTTAATTATATTTTATTTACCACAATGCATTGGGAATATGGGCATATGGTTTACTAATTGTTATTACTGTTATAGTATTATGATAATAAAGTGTGTGAAGAAAACTAAGTAATGATTGGTTTTTCCATGACGTTGCCTGGAGATAGATTTATTCATGTGATACAATAATTGAGAGTTATAAAGAGATAATTACTTTTTACTTATTTTATATGATTATTAGAATTCATGCTACTAAATCACTGTCACTATATGACTTTCCTATTACTACCACCCAAGATGCTGATGTTATTACTATTATACTATTATGTTACTACTATTCTATTGTTATTGATATGTTATTCACATGATATGTATTGAGCATGTGCACTTGATACTAACATGAGTTGACATTGATATGATATTTTTGAATATACAATACATTGATACAATTATTTTTATATGATGTTACTATATTGATATAATTTTGACAGCCTTTACTGATATTTTGAGTTGATACTTTATAATATTTTTCTATTGATTTTTTACTGATTTGACATATGTAGTGGTTTGTTAATTTTTATATAATATTGCCCTATAATCATGTGCGTGGTACTACTATAATTTGATTGCTAATATGCATACTACTCATTTATTGTGCTTTGAGTTCAATTATAGAATTTGGTTACATGCTGGGCTCTTGAGCTCATTATACGTGGTTAAATAATTTTAGATCACGGTAAGAGAGCAGCAATATGAGACTGATAAGGATTTCTTCAGGTTCAAGTTATTTTTATTTTAGTTATTCTTTTGTAATCAATATATAGTAATTTTATTATAATTGTATAAATCCTAAGTAGTGCATATGATATTTTGGGAATGAATACATTTACCTGATATTTTGAATTATAAAATTAATTTTTACTATTTATATCGATGGATGATATTAGATAGCTCTAGTTTTTATATATTAAAAGATAAAAGAATAGCTCTTTTAAATTAGATTATAGAGCATCATAATTGGTATCAAAGTATCATTGTTAGAAGACTTGAATTGTTAATTGAGCTATAAGAATTGATTGTGCATTGGGCTGATTGGGTAGGTTAAGATGTATTATTTCACATATTGAATAGCATGTGACTGAATAAACTACATGATTGCATGATTTTTGATTAGTTTTGATTTGAGTTTGATCATACAAAAATCTGTTTAAATAAATTTTGTGCTTGAATCCTTAAGTGAAATGTTGTGGATGATATTTTCTTAAGGTGGATATATTGGAATAGTCCGTATTTTGACCCTGCCAAATAAAATTTTTTAGGAGTAATTATAAGTCAAATTTTAAAATCATCTTCACCATAATATATATGTTGTTGTGTTTTACTTAAATTAAATTTTTCATAATTTTTGGACTCTGGTGAAAATCCTTAAGAAATTAATATCTGTGGGTACAAGTGGGGATTTTGGAATTATTAGGTGTCCGTTTTACAAATCAATTTTTCTAATATTTTTTAAATAAAATATGCTACTTTATAGATATCTTTTTTTAATAATTTTTGAAGTCCCAACAATAATTTATATAAATTTAATATAAAAAAATTAATTAAATTATATAATTATATTTTTATTTTATAATAAATTTATCTGATTTCATTAACTGAAAACATTGAATTTCATTTGCCATTCTCATGATCCAAATTAGCTAATAGAGAAATTTTTGGGAAAATTGGAGAAAAATGTGAGGAGATAGAAAAAGAAATTCTTGATTTGAAGATTGCAGAACAATTTTTGGTGGTCGGTCGTGTTGGAAGATTTGTTTGTTTCGCTATAAGGAACCTATATCCTATTTTTATTTAAATAAATTTGTATTTTGATAATTTTTCAATCAAACTTGTATTTTTATTAGTAAAAAACGAGGATAATTTTTATTGTTAAATATTTCACTGCATACACTACAGAAAAATCACTTATTATCGGCGACATTTTCCGGCGGCTTTCCGGCGGTCAGTTTTCCGGCGGCTTTCTGGCGGATTACCGGCGGCTTTTGACGGCTTATATCCTACGAAATTTTCCGACGGCTTTTCAAGTTTTCCGGCGGAATTTTTAAATTTTTTATTAAATTGATTAAAATTATAACACTTTAAATGATTTTTATAAAATGACTAAAAATAATTTTAATTTTCCGGCGGCTTTTCAAGTTTTCCGGCGGCTTTTCAAGTTTTTCGGCTTATTTATTTTTTTTAACTTTTTTAATTAATTTAGTTGGTTTATCTAATTTTATTTTGAAAATTTTATTTTCTATTAAAAGATAGTTTAAATAAAAAAATTTGACACTAATAACACATTTAATTCATTAATAATTTTATAGTCTATTTAAATTAATTATTTATTTAAAAAAATTATTAATTTAATAACATATTTTAATTAATTGTTACTTAACTAATTTATTTTAATTAATTGTTACTTAACTAATTATCAATTAAAATAAAATTTTTAAATAAATAATGTTTTAATTATAATATTCAGCATGTTTTAATATAAATAAAATAATACTTAATCTTTCTCATTTTGCAGGATCGACACATTGGTCAGCTTGTGCGCGTGGGGGCTGCGAGTGAAGAAGAGGGTCGAGGTTCGAATCTCAGGGAAGACATAACGCGGGAGCGGGCGGTTTGGGCGCGACCCCTCGGGCTCGTCTGGCTCACGCGAGTGCGGTCCGGCGCGACCCCTTTGGCTTACATGGTCCGGTCACGCGAGCGCAGTAGCGCGGTCCGGCGACCCCTCGGTGCTTACACGGTCCGGTCACGCGACTGCCGGAGTAGGCGCTGGCGTGCCGGCGAGATCGGGTTATGCGGGGGAAGCTGGCGCCTGGCAGAGTGGCGTGTTTGTGTGTTTTTTTTTTTTAATTCAACCGGCGGTTTATGTCCGCCGGCAAGCCGCCGGAAAAAGCCGTCGGAAATTATTTTCCTACGCCGTTTTTACTGGCGGCAAAAAAACCGCCGGAAAATTAAAAAACCACTAGAAACTGCTCAAATTCCGCCGGAAATGGGTGATTTTCCTGTAGTGATAACTTTTCACATGTTATAGAGATTAAAACTATGAACATTTTGAGCATTTATTTGATATTTTTTGCTAGATGATTTTGAAAATACAATGATTTTTCTCTATTTAAAAATTTTATTTTGGCATTTAAAAATAGTATTTTAGTTCAATTAAAGCTCCAAAATATTGTTACATATGATGCCTAGTAATTTGTTAATTAGTTTTTAAAATATGATTTTTTTCTCTATAAAATTTTTGTTTCCTACGATTAGAATATATACTTTCTAAATTAAGCTAAATTATGCTTTATTTACTACAATGCATTGAAAATATGAATATGTGGTTTACTGGTCTCTTTTACTGTTATAGTATTATGATAATAAAGCATGTGAAGAAAAGTAAGTAAAGATTAGTTATTCAATGGCATTAACTAAAGACTGATTGACTTGTTTAAGATTGTGGGCCGATGGGCTTTCCTTTAAATATATGATCTAGTGTTATCTCGATTAATTCATGGGATATACTGATTTGGAGTTATAAGGAGATAATTATTATGCTGACATGTAAAGAATGATGACTCCGTTTAATGAGTTAATAGTTATTGATACTAACACCGATACTGACACTGATATTGTAAAAACACCATTGTAGTCATGACTTTTACTTTTTAATATAATTATTTGAATGCATGCTATTGAATCATTACCACTGTATAGTATTACTATTAATGCTACCCATGAAGTCGATGCTACTATAGTCTATTATTATTGATATGTTGATCATGTGATATGTATTGAACATGTACATTAAACACTGACATGATATTTTTTTAGCATGCAATGCATGTATACAATTATTTTTATATGTTTTTACTATATTGATATATTGACATTCTTTATCGATGTTTTGATTTGATACTTTTTATAATTTCTCTGTTGATTGTAGTATTGATATTACGATTACTTTAGTGATTTGACACATTTAATAGTTTATTGATTTCTCTTTTGTATTATCCTATGATCATGTAAATGCTACTATTATGATTTGACAATTGACATGCATATTATTTCTTTATCATGCTTTGTGTTCAATTGCAAGATTTGGTTACTTACTGGGCTCTTCAGTTCATTATATATGGTTAAATTATTTTAGATCAGGGCGAGGAAGCAAGAATGTGAGATTGATCAGAATTTTTTTAAGTTTAGGTTCTTTTTATTTTAGTTATTTTTTTTTGTAATCAAGACAGAATAGCTGTGATATGATTGTATAATTCTAAGTAGTGTATATAATTTTTTAGAATATATATATATATCGATGTTTTAAATTATAGAATTTATTTCCATTATTCATATTGATAGAGGATATTAGATAGCTCTAATTTTTGCATGTTAAAATATAAAAAGATAATTTTCCTAAATTAGATTATGGGGCATCACATATATTACTTGTTGACTATAATCCCTTCGACCTCTGTCACCCGATAATAGTTCCTTTGACATTAGTTACCCGACTATATCCCTCTAACCTTCATCTCCTTACTACAAATAATCTTTCCGATCACAATCGACCGCACAGTTCCACTGACCACCTTCAGCTGACTATTTACCCTTCGACCTCAGTCGTCCTATAATAGTCCCTTCGACCTTAGTCAGCCGATAATGATATTTCTGATCTCTATCGCTCGCCGCATACGATCCCCCAAACCTTCATTGCCCGCCAATGATCTTTTCAATTTTAGTCACCTGACTATAAACCTTTCAGACTATATCACATCTAAATAATGATCTTTCTAACCTACATCATCTACCGACTATGGACTCTCCGACTTCAGTCTCCATACAACTATCCCTTTGACCTTAGTTACCCGACTGCAGCCCCTATGACCATACTTGCCTGTCAACTATGTTCCATTTAACATCTATCACCCGACAACAGTTCCTTAGACCTTAGTTGCCCACTACGGTCCTTACGACCTTCATCTGCAGACTATGATCCCTCCATCCACTATTGCCTAATTACAAACTTATCAACCAAACTAATAGGAAAGCATTCCCTTCAGAACAACTCTCATGTCATTAGATTCTACCAACCCCAATCATGTAATTGCTTTATACGATGTATATTTACTACATTGAGCCAATGCTTTCCCCGAAGGAAGGGCATCATTTGTAATCAACGACAAATACTAGTTGACTCATTTTAACTGGGGGCAGGCCTCATAGTTTTTCACATTAAAAATTAGGTGTCTCTTATGATTGATGCACCACTCTCTTTTATTTGTATATGTACTAGATTTTCATTTAAATCTATGATGTTAAGCACTTTATCTCTCTATCACCATGAACATTATGGCATGTAATAATGTTAATATATGTTTTCTTAGGTTGTATTTTTTTCATGAACTTATATATAGTATTATGAGTCTTGCTTGCTCTTATTTTATAGTGAGGATGTAGCATTGCATGTTCTTCAAAGTACCTCAATCACATCTATGTCATAGTCAACCAACTCCACCATTTATAGTTACTTTAGCTTGCTAATATCTTTGATTTATGTATTGCCTATGCTTTTTGACATTACCAGAATACGTTATGGCACAATTTGTACATACATGATTACTCAAACACATGAGCTCGAGAGATTTAAATCATCAAACACAAAAGCTGCTCATTCATGCAAGTGTCAACTTAAGAGAGAGGCTAGTGATGATAAATATAATGTTAAAAGTTTAAACGCACTTCATAAGATTAATTGAAGAACTTGTTATAGAAGCATGTGAACATGTATCAAGTCACCATATATACTTGAAAACATATAAGATAAACACATAAATATGCAATTATATACATTTGTACTAAAGGGCGCGACAAGGATATAAGGATTTTTATATAGTTAAACACCAAATTGGCCTACACCAACATGTTATTCATATTCGTAAGATTTCATGTTCAACCTCTTTATATTGATAAGTCAAACTCCTTAACGGCATTGGAGTATCATTTCCAATCAACCTTTTTCTCTTATTGCCTAAGTCAAGTATCAACCTTTTTTAGCCATTTTGCTAATCTAATTCTTTCATCATTGGAGTCAAATGTATCCTCACTATGATTATGTTGGGGCAAATCCAAAGCAATCGTTGAACTAATTAGCTAGTTATTGGGTCTTGATGTCGTACCCTTATATGAGAAATTTTGATGTAATGTTATGTTTTGTAAATCTAACTATCTTGATATTTTGATCCCATGTGAAGAAAATCCATCTTAAGACCATAGTCCCCTGTAAAGGGATATCCTCTAATTAGAAACTAAACTAGCTAAGAATTTAAATGGTATTACATATCATTTTGATAGTAATTATAATCAAAATCTAGGAAGGGATGGGACATAATCAAGTACTAGGATTTAAGCATCACAATGGCCTAGGACTTTAATAGGAGTTGTAAATGGTTAATAAGTTTAACTCAGATCGGGCACAAAGGATTTATTGGCTTGATGAATGAGCCTGAAAGTAATCGAAAGCCTAAATGAATATATCAGTTTAATTATACTGAAAAAAAAAGAATATTGACTCTATCAAGTACATACATTAAGTTAAATATAATTATAAACATCAAAGGATAACTCCAAGCCATGCACGACTATATTGTTTTAGTTAAGAACAAGATTGAGTCAATTGGGGTGTTTAACCACAGGTTGATTTGAGGGTGCTCTATTAATAGTATATATTAGAGGTAAAGAATGATGAAGAATTTCTAATATGGGTGATCTCCTAGAAAGCTACACCATACTCTGCATATTATGGGTTGAGTCATTCCATTGGTTAACAAAATAGTACTTATCGGCTCATGTTTTGCATAGGCCATGCTTTATACCTTGCAAGATTCTACATGAATGTTAGTTTATAACTATCATTGTGTCATTCTTATTCATAACTGACGTCAGCCCAATTGCCTATAACAAATCTTGTATCATACTTTCAATTAAAAATGCAGCTCACCTTGGTCTGCTGGTGGGATTGGCAACCAACCAAAGTATTCTGGAATTGAGTCTTGTATATGTGATGTGTATGTAAGTTTGTCTTAATTGGACTAAATGTCCGAAAATAAAAACCCTTTTGATTTAAAAATATTTAAATATATTTTTATTATATTATTTAATTAATTTTAACTGTGAGTAAATTCAAATTGAACATATTTTTTAATGTGTAATGCGATTTTTCAAAATTTGGAGAGAAGCAAAGCATACTATTTTTAAATATAATAGGGAGAAATCGTAATCAAAGCCATATATAATATAAAATATACAATAAATGTAGAGGAATATTATCTAATTAATAATTTAAATTATAACACAAAGAATAGTTTATGTGATTTGATCCTCCATAAAATTTGTGTCTTGAACTGACAAAGCTTCGTTTGACCCAACAATGAGGTAATCAAAGATTTAGATGAGTCAAGCTGACTTGTGAGGGCCTCAATAAATAGCTTATATGTCAGAGCTCGATGAACTAGTCACGCCGCCACCAGTTAGTATGTGAGAATATATTAAAAGTAAAAAAATTCAACAAAAAAATTATTTAAAAAATGACATATTATTTTCATGTGTTTTAAAGGTGTTTTGATAAGAGATTAATTTTCTTAATGGCTTTCTTGAGTAATGGTCAGCTGTTTTTAATACCCTCATTTAATTCTTTCACATTTTTGTCTTTGTTGTCAATATCTTAACCACAATATATATTATTAATTGAGTACGACTTTTGCAAGTTTATTATACCAAAAATCAAAATGAATGTGAGCCCTTCTTCTATATATGAACATATTTCTAAGGATTATTTGTGGACAGTTGATCACATCCTTTCATAAGTTTGAAAGGCTCATGAAATAGTACGTAGATTATAAGAACCACAATAATTCATGTAGGGTGATATTATAACGTCCAAAATATAGCCTTCTATGAAACTCAAGCTGATAGATGAATATTTGAGCTTCATTTGAAATGACTTTCTTAATGCTTCTTAAAGTTGTTTTCTAATTCAAAAATTTTATTTTGTACTAAAAAGTTGTTTTAAGAAGCAGTAAGAAAGCTGTCTCAAATAACATCTAAGTGGCATCCAGATGTTAAATGAATTTTTTACTAGAAAACTGCTTTAAGAAGTAGTAAGAAAGCTGTCCCAAAGAAAGCCTAAGTGACATCCACATGTTAGATGACTGCCATGCGGCCTAACCCCATAATCTTCAATTGATCATCGCATCGTAAAGTTGGTTGAAACACTTGTACGTTGAGTTAGGTTGCTTTGATGCACCCATGGTTGAGTTGAATAAGCTCTTCTTCTAAAAACACATTTAAAGGATTGAATGCAAAAAAAAGTTCATAAAATCTATTTATAAAATCGATAGAACGATAATCACTAATTATTCAAATGTTCACTAATTATTACTTTAATTACTTATTTTTAATCCTAATCATTTTAACATTAATGATTACTCGTTATTCAAATGAAAAAGGAGGTGTTTTAATGAGATAACCAGCTGCATAATAACGTTCACCTTGACTTTTCTATGAGACTGAATAATTAGGGGTGTCAATTTCAGGTCACGGGTCGAGTTCGGGTCGAACCCGGAACTGACCTGGGTTCAAACGGGTCGACCCTAACCCGACCCGGGTAGATAAACGGGTCGGAAATCCGAACCCGGACCTGACACCGCAGGTTGCCGGGTTGACTCGACCCAATACGACGGGTTGCCGGGTTGACTCGACCCGACACGAGACCTGAAACGAGGGTGAGCGGCGAGCGCGCGGGCGAGAGTTGGTGCTCTCGGGTGAGCGCAGGTGCGCCCGTGCGGGCAGCCCTGGGCGCGGGGCGCCAGCGCTAGCAGGCTCGACAGCTTGCGCTGACAGCCTTTATCACGCGGGTAGCTGAGCGGCCAGGTTCGGGCAGCAACAGGCGGTGCGCGGGCAGACATGGCAGCTTTGCGGACAGGCGGGGCAGCACAGGCAATTTCAATTTAAACGGGTTTGCGGGTTGACCCCGCAACTCGACCTATTTTTCAAACGGGTCGAATCTGCGAACCCGAACCCGACTCGTTTTGAAATCGGGTCGGGTCTAACCCAGATTTACTGGGTCGGGTCCGGGCAGGCTTTAATTTCGTGTCGTGTCAAATATTGACACCCCTATGAATAATTATGAGTTTACTTTATGATTTTCTAATGCCGTTATTAGTGAATTGGTTAGTCTAATAAAATTAAAAACATCATTTAGGGGCTGTTTGGTGGAATTTAATTTTAGTGGGATTAAGTAAATACTGTAAATCCGGATTTAGAAAACCCTAAAGGTGTTAAATCATGAAAACTGTTTTGTATGATAAATGTTAAATCCTAAAAAAAATTGTTTGATAACAAATGGGCTAAAATTTGAAGCTGAGCTCTCTCTTGGATAGATGAAGAGTGGTGAGGTGTTTTTAAAGCTTAATATGCAGTGTATAAAAAAGTTTTTTAAATACCTAGATGCCAATTTAGAGTCTGAGAAATACATTGATATGAAGCTTATGATCAATCCCATTATGATCAAAATTAATATATATATATATATATATATATATATATATATATATATATATATATATATATATATATATATATATATATATATATATATATATATATATATATATATATATATATGAAGCTTCTCAGAGGGTGTTTGATGGCTACTCTTGCTGCTTGAATCTTCTAGCACAAGTTTGCTGAAGGAGCCGTGTCAAGGGCTGAGGAAGCTTTGATTCCAAATGAAACGAGTAGGACAGAAATGGCTTTGGATTGCCGAAATTGGTCCGCCGACGACATTTGATTGGTGGGTTTTTGCTTGGGGATTGTAGAGGAGGCTATGGGGAGCTCAAAAAAAAAAAAAAAAAACCCAGGGTCTAGGAGTTTTTACCTGGGTTTTTAGTTTGTATAAATAAAATTATTTGAAAATTTAGATCGGTTTAAACATGGACTGCTGAGATGTGGTTGCTCTTAGATATTTTGCTTCATATTTTCAGGGTTTCATAAAAAGGGAAACATCTAATTGAGTAGCAGTTATTGGATCCTATATGAGTATGTACATGTATTCTTCTTTTGATTTATGTACACTAATTGCTAATTATTATTTTTTATGCTATGTTTTTTTTTTTTTTTTTAGTCATGTAATATAGTATAATCATTGCAAAGATAATTTGATAATGAAAGAACAAAAGATTTTGTGGAAGAGTTTATTTTTAGCATAATGGATGATTTTGTGTAAGAGTTTATTTTAATATGACATGTCTCATCTGTGGATCTTATTGGATTAGGTTGTGACAACTCCGATGTCTATTAACTCTATCATCTACTATTGTCAATAATGCCAATACATGCTATCATTTATATGATTAAGTTACATCATTAACATCAGCTCTCTGGCTCTTAACTTCAGCAATGTAATTTATACTAGATTTGTTAGTCTTTAATATTCTCTTTTTAAAAGAGTGCGACAAATAAATAATCTCTTAAAAATAGTTCTTATGCCACAGAGATCTTCCAACACCAATAATGTAATATATTTTTATATTATATTAATATATTTATTTTGAGGAAGAATTCTTTATAATCGATGCCAAAAACTAGTAAAATCATTTTAACGGAGCTAGACCGCATGAGTTTTCCCTTCCATGAAAATTTAACTTAAAAGATTTGGTCTTTAATATTGCTTTACTAAAAAAATAGAAATATATAAAATATCACTTATTGGCAAAAGTAAGATTTAACTTTTATATGACTTAGTAAACCATGTAAATCGACGATTTAATAAATCCCGGGCATGTTAAAGCATGAAAACTCTTTGGCAAAATAGTTGTTAAATCCTTTTAAATCCATGAAACTTTTTGCCAATATAATGCAGAATTTAAGGTGGTTGGTTCATTTAAAAATTAAATTTAATGTGTTATAAATTTAATAACATGTTAAGTATAAGTTACTTATTAATTTTAGTTTTAATTACAGTTAACAAATTTTAATAATAAATAACTTAATTATAAATTAGCTTAATTTTGAAATTATTTAATTAGTAATTAAATATTATTTATTAAATTACTTTTTATATGTTAATCTAATAAGTATTTGATATCTAATTGTATTAAAAACTATCTAATGAATTAGTTAATTTTTTTTAAAATAACTAATTATTTAACTAATACTTCTACTAATAATTTAATTGATTTTAAAGTATTATTTAATTAGTTTTAGTTATACATTATATTTTTAATTATCTCATTAATCATTTAAATATTTTAATATGAATTAATTATATAATTATTATTTATAATAATATATAGTAATTATTCTATTTGAATTATATTTAATCATACTAATTATTTTGAAATAACGAATTACTTAACTAATAATTTTACTAATAATTTATTAATTATTTAAGTATTATTTAATTAGTTTTAATTATTAATGATCTCATTTATCACTAAATAATACTACTCATTAATTATTATTTACACTATTAATTATATATTTAATTATTTGTATTTTAAATTATATTAATTAAGCTAATTATATGAATATTTAGTTACTAATTATATTACTAATTTTTCAATTAAGTTAAATTAGATAATTAATTTATGAACTAATTATACTATTAATTATTTATTTAATTATTAATATCTTAAACTATATTAATTAAGTCAATCAACAATAACTTAGAGGCGTCTAGGGTTTGGCCTTTCATCTTCTCTTTTTGTCGTTGTTATTCGGCTTCGTTGCTTCGCAGGAGGTGTAGACATTGCACGAGTCGCTTCTTCGGCTCCTTCATTGCTGTTCGACTTCGCTCCTTCGACGGCTTTCCCTTCATGTCGGATCGGAAGTTACGACATTTTGATCGGAAGCAACGACGGGAGCTCGCTGGCTGTGAAGGTAACTTTCTCCCATTCACGCGCTTCTTCAGCCAAATCCCGTAAATCCGCCGAACTAGATGATTTAGTAAATCCGGGATTTACTGCAAAAAGATGGAAACGGAGGATTTATTCAGCCGTGATATTTACGAGGCGCTCAAATCCCGTTTGGCAGGATTTAGCATAAATCCTGGTCAAATCCTGCATAGCATAAATCCTGCATATATAAATCATGGAATTTCAGAGTGAGAGCAGTAGGGAAGGGAGGCAAAAATGAACCCAAAGTCCACAAGTCCTCTTGAGTTAGGTGGCTCCTTGCCCGTGGCAAGCGTCCAGGAGTTTGCTCGATCCGGTGAAATCCTGGAGAGATATTTGAGGCCGGAAGAAGATCATGCTGGTCATGTGATCACTGTTGATGACCTTGAGCTTCCGGTGATTGATCATTTTGCATTTATATTTCTCATATTTACTTCTTTTCATTATTTTTCTGTTTTGCCTAGCTAGTAAATCATGGAATTTCAGAAGAACTGGTAGAGAAAACAAAGGATGATATAATGAAGTTCTTCAAGCTCCCAATCAAAGAAAAAGAGGTGGCTAAACAGATACTGGGACACATCGAAGGTTAGGAACAAAATATAGATTGGGCAGACATTCTCATTCTCAACATCCTGCCTTTTCAGAAAAGGGATATGAGATTTTGGCTTACTAATCCTCCCACATATAAGTTCCTTTAAAGATACATTAAGATTTTGTTTAATTGATATTTATAAATTAGTTAATCTATTAAGATTGCCAATGACAAATTTTAGAAAACATGTTTTTGACCGTAATTAAGGTTTCGTTTGGGACGATTTTTTTTAATGCTTCTTAAAGTGATTTTTTTGTAAAAAAATTATATTTTTTTACTAAACATTTGTTTTGAGAAGCTATAAAAAGCTGTCCCAAATAAAACCTAAGTATTTAAGTGAAGAATTTCATTAGGAAAGCTAAACTATATATATATATATATATATATATATATATATATATATATATATATATATATATATATATACAAAAGTTGTTTTTGTGTATCGATCTTTTCTTTTCTTTTTTTAAGTAGAAAATAGTTTTATTATTGATACGTCATGCAAAAATTATCTTGATCGGGCATGAATTTCGAGGCAAAAATCAAGTTGGAAACTTCAAAAATTAAATCCGGGAGCACGTGAACTTCAATTTCAGCGAGCTTATAGTCGAACTGAGCGTCTCGGAAATACGAACCCAACGACACCAAGATCAACCCAATCCGAGCCCAAATGATTCTGAATCAAGGGCTCAAAGCGCTGTTGGAAGGTTCAAACCGCAATTTGAGTTACCAAACGGTTTCCGATTTTGACGATCTTATACTCGAATCGAACGGCTCGACGAGACGAATCCAACGAGCCCAAGATCGTTGAATTCCAACATCATTAAGGCTTTCAAATGTCCAACAAACGGTGCATGATCAAAGGATTCGATATCGGCCGTCCATTCAAAACACTCCCAATTCGCCCCTGATCTCACGCCTATTTACGGGCTATGCAACTCCAGAAAAACTATAAATAGAGCCCTCATTCTACACCAAAGGGACTCAAGTGAAGAGAGAGAGGAAGAAGAGGAGAAAGGGGAAAAGGAGATTCCTCACCTCCTCGACCACCGCCGGAGCTCTTCCTGCCGCCTGAGGACGCCAGAACTCTGCAGGATATTCGGGAGAACTCCAGAATTCTGCCCAACTTCCATGGGATGCTGAAATTCTTCTCAATTTACAAGAGAGTTCCCTCCTGACGTCGAAACTCCGCCCAAGTGAAGCCGAAGTTCTCCTCTGCCGTCAAAGACGTCGGACTTCTATCCGATATCGGACCTTCACTCTTCGCCAAGTTTCTGCCCGACGCCGGACTTCTACCGGTTATCGGACTTCGCTGGTCGTCTATGCGAAGATGCATTTCTTTCCATTGCTGGACTTCTACCTGACGCTGTTCTTCTGATCTTCGTCGTCAGACTACAATCCTTCCGACCTCCGTCGTCAGCCGACTACAGTCCTCCTGACTTACGTCGCCCGCCGACTACAGTCTTCCCGACATCCGTCGCCCGTTGAATACGGTCCTCCTGACTTATGTCGCCCACCGGCTACATTCTTTCCGACCTCCGTCGCCCGCCGACTACGGTCCTCCTGACTTACGTCGCCCGCCGACTACAGTCCTCCGTCTCCAGCTGACTACGGTCCTCCTGACCTACGTCGCTCGCCGACTGCAACCCTTCTAACAAAGCGAATACGTCGATAGTAGCTCTTTGTATTTACATCATGTAATGTACTCCATAAGATGTACATCAAGCTAAGGCCTTCTCCGAAGGAAGGGCCTCATTTGTAATCAACTACAAATACTAGTGGATTCGTTCAAACTGGGCCAGGCCCCGTGGTTTTTCCCCCTTTTACAGGGGTTTTTCACGTAAAAATATTGGTGTCTTATAAATGATAGACCCTCTCTCCTTATCTGATTGCATGCCGAATTTTCGTACAACACTAAGACGATAAACTTTATATTTCTCTACCGTCGTGAATACTCCTGGACGCAACAGTTTGGCGTCGTCTGTGGGAAAGTGATTCCCGATTGGGGGGAAATTAGTGCTCTAATCTCAAAAGATCACATATTGCATCAATATCATAAGAAGCAGATGCGGACTGGGGGCAGCTTTGACTCAAACCATGGTCAAATAAATCCTCCAATACCTTCAACGTCAAGTTGATATTTCAGGAATATCCGAGCAAATGCAAGGATTCTTCAATTCAATTGCAAGCTTTATACAGTCCCTTGTTGGACTTCTACTCCTTGGGCAAAGTCTTAACCTCGACCTCAAAAAGGCAGTAACGGTCTAAAATTAGACCATTCTTCGCCTTTGATTCGGGATACACGCGGCATTCACCCCCTCCCAATCAAGGTAAAATCGATCCCAGGGGGATCCGATTCGACCTTTTCCACATAGGTTAATATCGTCGAGAAAAGGCTCCGACATACAACCTCCGATAGGTCTTACATCCTTGGTGGATTCTCTCGACCTCATCCACACAGGTTAATGTCATCGAACAAATGTTCTGACATATAACCTCGGATAGGTCTCACATCCTTGGTTGATTCTCCTGACCTCATCCACACAGGTTAATGTCATCGAGCAGGGCTCCGACACACAACCTCGGATAGGTCTTACATCCTTGGTGGATTCTCCTGACCTCATCCACACAGGTTAACGTCGTCGAGCAGGGCTCCGACACACAACCTCGGATAGGTCTTACATCCTTGGTGGATTCTCACGACCTCTTCCACACAGGTTAACGTTGTCAAGCAAAGGCTCTGACGTATAACCTTGGAAAGGTCTCACATCCTTGGTGGATTCTCTCGACCTCTTCCACACAGGTTAATATCGTCGAGCAAAGACTCCGACATACAACCTCGGAAAGGTCTCACATCCTTGGTGGATTCTCTCGACCTCTTCCACACAGGTTAACGTCGTCGAGCAAAGGCTCCGACAAACAACCTCGGAAAGGTCTCACATCCTTGGTGGATTCTCTCGACCTCTTCTATATAAGATAACATCATCGAGCAAAGGCTCTAACATATAACCTCGGATAGGTCTTACATCCTTGGTTAACATCGCCAGAATGCCGTCAAGGACTTTCAATGGATTAATACCCGACGTTGAACTTCTACCCGACGTCGGACTTCTGCTCATAAGCAGACTTCTACTCGTCGTCAGACTCCTGCTCGTCAACGAATTTTCGTCGGTTTTCTACCCGGTGTTGAACTTTTACCCTACGTCGGACTTCTGCTCGTCAGCGGACTCCTACTCGTCATCAGACTCCTGCTTGTCGACGAATTTTCGTCGGTTTTCTACCTGACGTTGAACTTTTATCCGACGTCGGACTTCTGCTCGTCAGCAGACTCCTACTCGTCGTCGGACTTCTACTCGTAAGCGGACTTCTACTCGTCGTCAGACTCCTGCTCGTCGACGAATTTTTGTCGATTTTCTACCCGACGTTGAACTTTTACCCGACGTCGGACTTCTGCTCGTCAGCGGACTCCTACTCAATGCCGAACTTCTGCTCGTCAGTGGACTTCTACTCGTCGTCAGACTTCTGCTCATCGACGAATTTTTGTCGGTCTTCTACCCGACGTTAAACTTCCACCCGACGTCGGATTTTTGCTCGTCAGCAGACTTCTACTCGTTGACGGACTTCTGCTCGTCGATGAACTTTCATCGATCTTCTGCCCAAGATCGTACTTGTACCCGACGTCGGACTTCTCCTCGTCGTCGGACTTCTGCTCGTCAGCAGACTCGTTAGCAAACTTCTACTCGTCGGTGAACTTTCATCGGTCTTCTACCCAAGGCCGTACTTCTACCCGACGTCAGACTTCTCCTTGTCGTCGGACTTCTGCTCGTCAGCAGACTTCTACTCGTCGTCGGACTTCTGCTCGTCGATGAACTTTCATCGGTTTTCTGTCCAAGGCCATACTTCTACCTGACATCAGACTTCTCCTTGTCGTCGGACTTCTGCTCGTCACCGGACTACTACTTGTCATCGGCTTCTCGCTCGACTGCTACTCGCAACGCACCCTCGAATTCTCTCCTTTTGCTCCACACTCGATCGTTGACTGCTAATGGTCTTCAACTCGATCGTCCATCGCCAGCAAACTTCCGCTCAAATGGCGAAGAAATCCCGTAACTCCTGCACGTGAGGAGGCTTGTTAATTCGAGCAGGGAAATTTTCCCACTCGCAAATAGCGGAAGCCTCCACCGTCAGAGAGCCGTGGGGGAGGAGAAGAAATCCCGTAACTTCTGCGCGCGAGGAGAGACGCTAATTCGAGCAGAGGAAGTTTCCCACTCAAAAATAGTGGAAGCCTCAACTGCCAGAGAGCCATGGGGGAGGAGAAGAAATCCCGTAATTCCTGCGCGCGAGGAGGGGCACTAATTCGAGCAGGGAAAATTTCCCGCTCGCAAATAGCGGAAGCCTCAGCCGCTAGAGAGCCAGAGGGAGAAAGAAAGAGAAGGTGCAAGTTTTCTAAATGCCTAGGGGATCTATTTATAGGTTTTGAAGAGAATAGGAGGGAGTTATAGACATTTTCGAAATTCTTAATTTTTCTAAAATTTTTTTGAATTTTTTAGAATTTTTTGGGATTTTTTCGAAATTTTTTGGACCAAAAAATAGCAAAAAAACACTATTTTTCACGTGTGTGGGGCCCATAAAGGCGGTGGGCCAAACCGACCTTTCTCTCTCCTCCAAAAATGCGCAAAACAGCGCATCGATCCACGTGCTGCGAGCATGGATCGCGACCAGCAGGCGCAGATCGCGCAGATCGCGACCAGCAGGCGGTCTTCAGGCCGCATGGGTGGTCTACGGAGGCAAACTGCGCGGGCGGTCCACACAGGCGGATCGCGCAGGCGGACCACGCGGGTGAGCCGCGGTTTCGCGCGGCAACGGCCTGCGGCCGCTATCCCGCGACGGCGGCGGCGGCAGCGGCGGCCGGCCGGCCGGTCCGGCCGGTTCGGCCGCCTGGTCCGTTCCGGGCCCGTTTTTTCATCCTGGTAAGTCTGAATTCGACATTTTTGGGGTCCCCGGACATGTTTTTCGACGTTTCGGACTCGATTTCGACACTTTCGGAGCTCAACGGAGCCTCTATGATCAATTCCGAGAAACGCTTAATTTTCGGAACGCAATTTTTGGTGTTTTGGCCGATACAAATTTTTGAAGCACATATTTTCGGACTCCTGGAGCTTCGACGTTCGAAAATACGGGGGCAACTTATACGTCATGCAAAAATTATCTTGATCGAGCACGAATCTCGAGACAAAAATCAAGTTGGAAACTTCAAAAATTAAATCCGGGAGCACGTGAACTCCGATTTCAGCGAGCTTATAGTCGAACTGAGCGTCTCGGGGATACGAACCCAACGACACCAAAATCAACCCAATCCGAGCCCAAATGAGTCTGAATCAAGGGCTCAAAGTGCTGTTGGAAGGTTCAAACCGCAATTTGAGTTACCAAACGGTCTCCGATTTTGACGATCTTATACTCGAATCGAACGGCTCGACGAGATAAATCCAACGAGGCTAAGATCGTTGAATTCCAACATCATTAAGGCTTTCAAATGTCCAACAAACGGTGCATGATCAAAGGATTCGATATCGGCCGTCCATTCAAAACACTCCCAATTCGCCCCTCATCTCACGCTTATTTACGGGCTATGCCACTCCAGAAAAACTATAAATAGAGCCCTCATTCTACACCAAAGGGACTCAAGTGAAGAGAGAGAAGAAGAAGAGGAGAAAGGAGAAAAGGAGATTCCTCATCTCCTCGACCACCGCCGGAGCTCTTCCTGACGCCTAAGGACGCCGGAACTCTATCGGATATTCGGGAGAACTCCAAAATTCTGCCCAACTTCCATGGGATGCTGAAATTCTTCACAATTTACAAGAGAGTTCTCTCCTGATGCCGAAACTCTGCCCAAGTGAAGTCAGAGTTCTCCTCTGCCGCCAAAGACGTCGAACTTCTATCCGATATCGGACCTTCACTCTTCGCCATGTTTCTGCCCGACGCCGGACTTCTACCGGTTAGCGGACTTCGCTGGACGTCTATGCGAATATGCATTTCTTTCCATTGCTGGACTTCTACCTGACGCTATTCTTCTGATCTTCGTCGTCAGACTACAGTCCTTCCGACCTCCGTCGCCAGCCGCCTACGATCCTCCTGACTTACGTCGCCCGTCGACTACAGTCTTCCCGACATTCGTCGCCCGTTGAATACGGTCCTCCTGACTTATGTCGCCCGCCGACTACATTCTTTTCGACCTCCGTTGCCTGCCGACTACAGTCCTCCTGACTTATGTCGCCCGCCAACTACAGTCCTCCGTCGCCAGCTGACTACGGTCCTCCTGACCTACGTCGCCCGCCGACTGCAGTCCTTCTAACAAAGCGAATATGTCGATAGTAGCTCTTTGTATTTACATCATGTAATGTACTCCATAAGATGTACATCAAGCTAAGGCCTTCTCCGAAGGAAGGGCCTCATTTGTAATCAACTGCAAATACTAGTGGATTCATTCAAACTGGGTCAGGCCCCGTGGTTTTTCCCCCTTTTACAGGGGTTTTTCACGTAAAAATATTGGTGTCTCATAAATGATAGACCCTCTCTCCTTATCTGATTGCATGCCGGATTTTCGTACAACACTAAGACGATAAACTTTATATTTCTTTACCGCCGCGATTACTCCTGGACGCAACAATTATATAAAATAAAATTATGCATGCAGAATAATTTGTTTATCTAATGCAAAGTTAGAGAGATAAAATAACACTTTTTCATTGCTTCATTTCTTCATTATTTTGCAACAAATATAAAATAAACCAACAACTATAAGCCTTAGTATTTTGATTGGTTTTAAGGTTATAGTTGTTGGTTTATTGGTCACGGAGAATGCTTGTGAAGTGAGAAGAGTTTGGAGTAGCTATTTAAGCAGAGTGAGAAGTTATTAAATTTATATTAGATAACTACTCTATTCATCAAAGATGAGCAAACTACTTTGAAGCTCTCATAGACTTAGTAAATAAAGAGCACTTCTCGGCCAAAATATTTCATTCATCAAATAAAAAATTACAAAATATTTCAACCCATATTTATGCATTATAAGACTTTGAACAACCTTTTTTTGCTGAAAAAAAAAATGTAGGGGAAAAAGAAGGGAAATGTGGTTTATTGTCATCAATAAGGAAGAGTTCTAACTATCTATTTTCAATGTTTCATCCATAACAAACAAATGTTAATTTTTATTTTTAACATTTCATCCATATATTGACTCAGTAATTTTCTAATTCTTCTAGATTATATCTAAAGTTTAGAGTTAGAGTTACTATCTATGAATGGTGATTGAAAATATTCTCAAGTTTTGCATATACTTAATATCACTTATTTGGGCATGCTAAATCCATACATAGGCAAGTACAAGTTCACCTTCATAACAAATAATATCAATAATATAAATACCTATTGTTTTAAATATCGAAAGTCCTCTCCATCGAGTGGTTCCTACTAGGGGTGTCAAAAAGGATCCACAGGTCAGGATCGGGTCGAACTCGGATTGATCGGGTTTAAACGGGTTGACACAAAATTGACCTGTTTTTGTAAATGGGTTAGGAAATCCAACCCCGACCTAACCTGCGCAGGTTGCTGGGTTTACCTGACCCAACCTGTGAACACGAAATGGGCGCAGAGGCAGTTGCTTGTGAGGGAAGCCTGGTAGAGCACGACAACTGGAACTCGGAATTTTCTGGGTCAGATCCGAATCGGGCTTCAGCTCATGTCAAATATTAACATCACTAATTCCTACAAACATAGTTCCCTTTGCTCCTTCCCTTCCTTATCTCCAGGTAAACCTTTATATCCACTAGCGGCCAAATCTTCAACTCATTTGAATTAATCAAGTTGATCAGGAAAGATCTACTCAGCTACTTATAATAGCTCATGTGATATCTGATGGTCCAAATAGTTTTTTATTTTCCTTCTTTTGCTTTATTGCTTCATAAAAAAGGTTATTCGTATAATTTATTTTTAATTTTTATTGCACCAAAATTAAATAATGTCAAAAATTACTTCAATACTTTGTAATTTTATTTATTTTATTTTATGTATTTGTTTTTTTATTTTTTATTTATTGAAATATTTTTTTAAGATTTCATTATGTCATCATCAAAAATATTTTATTATTTCATCATCAAAAATATTTTATTATTTCCAAATTTTCCCATGATCAATGTATATTTCATGTATTAAAAAGCATAAGTTCATTTGAAATCTCAATTGGACATGTGGACTGCATTCTCATTAGAATGAATGGTAATTTCTCCATCTAAAATGAAGGATTGATATTTGATAACTATCACAAAAATTTAATTTAATTTGATTTTGCTGTTGATCCCATTGTAAAATTGGTGATGCTGCTCATGTAAGGTATAGATTTTGTTTGTTGGAGTTTTTTTTTTAGAAAATTTATAGAAAATTTATGCCAGGGCCTACGCATTAATAATGATAGAAAGTTCATATCCTTTGAGGATCAGAAGCTCGCTAAAAGAATAACATTTGAAATAAAATCTAAGAGCTTAGATCCTACCTAATACATTGAAAGAAAAAACAAAGCAATAAGGAAATAAAACTAAAATCATATAAAGAAAAGCAACAACAATAGTGGCAGCATCTAACACAACATCCCAACAAATGGCCATCATGAGCAACCAAGCGACCTGATATCAATCTAAGTACAGGAGAGAAGTAACTTGCAAACTACACAGAAAAAAGAGAAGAGAAAAGGAAAGAATCAACTCCCCCATACCCAACACTCAAAACCAAGAAAAACGACCAAAAAAACCCAAACCAGCCTAAAGCCCACCAACAATAAAATAAAAACCCTAAGCAAAGTTAAACCCACCCAACGAAACAACAAATGTTACTTTCTAGATTTCCTCTGATAGCCTTTATTGCCATGAGATAATGCTTTATTAAATACATGACAAACATTTAAACCATATAGATCCTGAAAAGACTTATCCTGCTAATCAACTAAATCATCATCCACCTCATCAAGTGATGAAGGAGACCCATCAAGCCAATCTGAATGTCCAAGACAAGTAACCCCCAAATTAGAAGCAAAACTAGCATTCAAACTGTTAGGAGACATAACAACAATAGACACCTCAACAAGAGCCTTAGTCCCCACAGAACCCACAGATACAAGTCAATTAGTGGGCACACCAACACTAGTCCCCACAATAATAGGAGAATCCGACCCAACAATAAGGCCAGGAGAAACCACAGCCCCAGACGAATTAGCTTGACCAGAAGCCCTTTTCGCTACATTATCCTCCTCCACCTCATCATGAGACAAAGCCATAGCACAAACCCCCACATCATTAGAGCCAATCAAATCCACACATTAGAGCCAATCAATAAGGCCAGGAGAAACTAGTTCCCTAGTTTGGTCATTCATCAAACTCCAATCAATGAATTTTCCTTCAAAATCCAGTGACAAAACACATCAATCTTTTTCATATAAGTTACATTACAGAAATTTGAATTTAGAAAAGAGAAGGAGCAGCCCACACTTCAACCAAATTAACTACTCCCTCCTTCATGTTTAACTATCACGTCACTCTCCCTTGCCACTTGCTTGGCTAGTAACTTCCCTTCACATTTGAGCCCCTTAATTAATTTAATTAAAAGCCTTCTTCTAGCCATTTTACATAAACCCACATTATAATTACTATATCTCACACACATACAATCATAACACCATAAACATTAAAATACATAAAAACACAATATAAAACGATGTAAATCTTCATGATTTCTTCGTGGCTTGAGCTTTATGTGCTCTTGTTCTTGCTCTAATAATAGGTCCGCTCCCTATATATGTTTCATCAAATGTTTTTCAATTTTTATAAATTGCTTAATTTCAAAATTATGCTTCAATATATTTAATAAAACTTTAATTATTTTAAACGTGAAAATAATATGTAAGATATATCTATTATAAAAAAAAAATTTAAAATGCACCATTATTTCTACAAAAAAAAATTTATAACATGATATTCAGCTTTAAAGTCCTAGATCTAACTTTAGATTACTGAAATTAAAATAAATTATGTATTAGCAAAATTGTGAAAATTATATCGGAGAAAGAATCAGAAGAAAAGATCGAGCTTCATGATTTAATCGGAAATTGAACTGTATGACATAATAAATATTAAAATCATTTAAATAAGATCAAAATGGCATAATAATGATATAATAAATATTCAATAATGTAAATTTATGTCTAAAATTTAAATAGAATTCAGAAACAAATAATATATTCTAATATTTTAATTTTAAACACCTTAAATCTTTAATTTGATTTATATTTAATATATTTTTAGTTCACATAGAAGGTTGTAAATTTAATATAAACTAGTACTAATTTATCTTATATCGTTGGATATGTTGCATCCTAGAATATTCGCGGTGGTAGAGAAATATAAAGTTTAACGTCTTAGCTTTGTACGAAGATCCAGCACACAATCAGATAAAAGAGAGGGTATAACATTCATAAGAGACACCAAGATTTTTAACTGGAAAATCCTTTAAAGGGAAAAATCACGGGGCCTAGCTCAATTTGAATGAATCCACTAGTATTTGCAGTTTATTACAAATGAGGCCTTTCCTTGGGGGAATGCCTTGGCTTGATGTAATAAATATACATCATATAGAGTACATTACATGCATGGTGGGAATTGGAAGAATCAGTATTGACATATTCTTTTAGTCGGCAAGACTATAGAAGGTGGGCAACGGAGGTCGGAAAGATCGTAGTTGGGTGATAATTATCAAAAGAATCGTAGTCGGCAGGCGACGAAAGTCAAAAGATCATTGTCTGGTGAAGGAGGTTGGAAAGACCGTAATCGACTGGTGACGGAGGTCGGAAGTTTGATAATGGACAGAAGTTTGGCATCGGGCAGAAGTCAGATAAAGCTTTGCAATGGGAAGAAGACTAGATACTAGCGGAAGTATGACATCAAGTAGAAGTATGATGAAAGTTCGGTGACAAGCAGAAGTACAACGATGGATCAAAGTCTGGCATTGGGTAGAAATCCAACGTAAGTCCGATTACGGGCAAAAGTTTGGCTATAGATGATAGTTCAGCGTATGGTAGAAGTTTGACAAAAGTCCAACGACGGGCAGAAGTCCTACATCGATCGATGGTCAGATAGAAATTTGGCAAAAGTATAATGACAATCGGTGGCCGGGAGGTAGTCGAGGAGGAGCTTGGTGGAAAGAGAAATCTCTAATTTCTCTTCCTCTCCCCTCTTCTTTCCCTCCTTTTTTCCTTGCTTCGGCACCCTTCCACAATGAATGACTATTTATAGTTTTCTGAGAGTGACATGGCCAAAAAATAGGACAGAGATCAAGGATAATTTGGGAGTGATTTGAATGGACGGTTGAAGTTGATTCCCTTGATCATGGATCGTTCATTGGGTAATTGAATGTCTTAATGCCCGGCGCCGGGTGGAAGTCCAACGAAAGTCTGGTGACGTGTAGAAGTTTGATGATAAACAAAAGTTTAGCGTCAGGTAAAAGTCTGACAAAAGTCCAGCAATGGGCAGAAGTCCAACGATTGATGGAAGTCTGGCGTAAGGTAGAAGTCCGATGAAATTTTTGCGAAGAGCATAAGCCTGGCTACGGGCGGAAGTCTGACGTCAGGTAGAAGTCCGATGAAAGTATGGTGACAAGAAGAAGCCAGGTGATGGACGGAAGTCTGACGTCATGTAGAAGTTTAAGGAAATTCTGGCAACCAACAGAAGTCCGGCGACATGTGGAAGTCCGACCTCGGGTAGAAATTTGATGAAAGTCTAGAGACGGGTAGGAAGTCTGACGATGGGCGGAAATTCGACATCGGGTAGAAATCCAATGAAATTCCAACATCAGGGCAAAAGTTTGGCTTTGGGAAGAATTCCAACGAAAGGCCGGTGATTGGCAGAAATCTGACGATGGACGAAAGTTCAACATCATATAGAAGTCCGATGAAATTTCAGTGATGGGCGAATGTTCGGCGTCTGGTAGAAGTCCAACGAAAGCCTGGCCCAGTAGAAGTTCGATATCAATCGGTGGTCAGACAGAAATCCGGCAAAAGTCCGACGATGATCGGTGACCGGTAGGTGGTCGAGGAGAAGTTTGGTGGCAAAAGAAATCTCTGATTTCTCTTATTCTCCCCTCTTCTTTCCCTCCTTGCTTCAGCCCCCTTCCATGTTTAATGAGGGGACTATTTATAGTTTTTTTAGAGAGGCATGACCAGTAAATATAAGAGAGTTCAAGGATAATTTGGGAGTGATTTGAATGAACGACCGATGTTGATTCCTTAATCATGGAACATTCGTTAGGCATTTAAATGTCTTAATTATATCATAATTCAACGATCTTGGGTTCGTTGGATTTGTCTCGTTGAGCCGCTCAATTTGATTATAAGCATGTCACAATTAGAAACCATTTAGTAATCCAAATTATGATTTGAACCTTCAAAATGTGCTGCGGGTCATTGATTTGAACTCATTTGGGCTTGAATTTTGTCAAATTTGGTGGTGTAGGGTTTGAATTTTCGAGATATTCAGTTCGACTGTAAGTTTAATAAAATTGGAGTTCATATAATCCGAGTTTTAATTTTTGAAGTTTCTAACTTGCTTTTGCCTCAAGATTCGTGTCTGATCAAGATAATTTTTTTATGATATATAAATTGCCCCTTATTTTCGGACATTGAAGCTCTATAAGTTCGAAAATATGTGCCACAGCCTTTCAGATTACTCGAATTAAAAAAAATGTCGAAACGGTCACGCTCCAAAAATTTAAATTGGCTCAAATTTGATCATAGAAACATTGTTGAACTCTGAAAGTGCTAAAATTGAGTTCAAGATGTCGAAAAACAACTCTCGGGACCCAAAAAATGCCCGATTCGGACTGTTCAGGCCAAAAATAATGTCCGGACTCGACTTGGCGGTTAAATCGGCCGGCCGCCGCCGCACCATAAATATTCATTCTATTAATCTCTATTAGAAATTGAAACACTCCATCATAATGCTCTAATTTGATTGTGTTATATATATATTTTTCTTTAATTAACTTTAAATTGAGTGATTCTAATCTTACGAGGTTTGTTAGTATTGGATGCTCATTTTGATTAAAAATTAAAAGGATGTCGAGAAATTTTAAAATATACCTTCGAATGATTAATTTAGATCTTTTTTTAACTCAAAGAAAATTATTCTTATCGTTACCAAAATCTATTCATAAATTCATTGAAATTTTAAATTTCATAATTAAATCCTAAAGTTTCTAATCTGACATCAATACAGGTTATACCTTTTTTTTTGGGAAATTAGGGTCCATAGCCCATAGCATTATATCAAGAAAAATAATACAAGAGAGGAATCGACTGGTACCACAACCAACCAGTAACAGCCGATCAAAAAACTATCAGCAAAAGCTGCATAATAAAGGGGAAAACAAATACAACTATCAGCTTGGCTGCTGAACAAAAAAGAAAAAATAATCAGCTAAACCATTAAGAAAATTTGCCAAAAAGACAAAACTGGCAATAAGCAGATATCAACCAAAAAAGTTCCCAAGCCTTGAAATCTTGGACTCAGAGATAAACATAAAGGCGCGACTGATACATGAATCCCTGGATGCCCGTAGACCGTCCAAGCTATACCACTCAATTATATTTTTCTCTTTTGAAAAGTTGTTTTAACTTTTAAATTCTTTTTCCAAAAAAATATATAATAAATTCTATATGCCAAATTTGAAATGTCAACCAGTCAAAAATAATTTGGAACTTTTTGCTTTGCCTTTTGAGAACAGCCAGTCCAATGTGACAATTACATCAATTGGTTCTTTTGATAGTTATACATTATGGTCCTTTGCGGGAGCGAATTTGGCGGGGCTTTTTGTTTAGCCGCCTTGATAAAGAGCTTTTATTTGGTCCGGAGAACGTACGTAGAGCTATGTTCGACCGACACTAAGATCGCAGGCACAAAATGAGAAATACCGAGTAAATACCGAGCAATATCAATAATAACGAGAAATATTATTATGTGAAGACAAAATAACGAGTAATACCGAGCAATACAAAAAAAAACCAAGTTTTTCTCTAGAAAAACTCGGTATTGCTCAGTATTGGCCTTCATAGAGTGATATTCCTCGTTATTATCAAACAATACCTAGCAATACCGACCAAATACCGAGCAAAAATTGAGTAACAATCCTTTGACCGTACGTAGATCTACGTCCGGTCAGAGGACATAATAAAAGTTCCTTTATAGAGGCGGCTCTCGGAGTTGTTCCTTGATGCCTTATATATATATATATATATATATATATATATATATATATATATATATATATATATATATATATATATATATATATATATATATATATATATATATACATATATTCCACTTATAAATTTTTATGAGTGGAGCATAAATTTTTTTCCTCGCTTCTTTGAAAGAGATTTTTTCTCTTTTTGTTTTTTTTTTTCTTTTTTTAAGATCAGAAATATTCTTAGAATCCTTTTGAAATATTCTTATTAATACAAAATACTCTTTCCTCCTTTTTCACTTATAAATAGCATCCTCAGGCAAAGAAAAATTTGCTCACATTCTCATTCTCCCTTCTCCCTCTAACTTTCTTACAATTGAGGCCTTTCACTTTTTTGAATAGAATTTTGCAGACTTTCATTCATTTTTCCCATTTTTCTTCTTACTTTAGAGGCTTTTCATTATTTTTGGTATGTGACATCTCATATCCAAATTCAGTACCCCTCTTTAGTATAGAAGGAAATTTCTTCATCTTTCTTTTTCTTTTCATCTAATTTTCTTATTATATTATAGGCATTTTACTATCTGAGATTAGTGGAATCCCCTATTAGCTTTAGTGCCCCTATTTTGTATAGAAGAAGTCATGATAAAAATTAATTCTTTCAATAAACCACTCTTGATAGAATAAGATAAAATGCTTGTTGTATTTGAGGGTGATTTAAAAAGATCTGGCGGTAATAATACTCGGGAGGAGAACTAGTGATTGTCAGCAAACGGTAAGAATTTTGATGATGTTTGAGCAGAAGTCCATCGGCAATCGATGATCGAGTGGAAGTCTGATGTCTATCAATGGTTGTGTGAGAGCTGAAGGATACAATTTGAGAGTGTGTTGCTGATAGCAGTCGAGCGAGAAGTTGATGATGATTGATATAAAGTAAAGGACCGACGACAGACATCAGACGAAGGGGTGATGGTGATGGTGGTCTAGTTACATTCTACTAAGGTAATATGCATCTATACTGACGTGGGCAGACATCAGATATCCCTGATAGAAGGGGTCAAAGTAATGTGCCTTGTCAGCAGTCTAGCGACACACTAACAATGACGATTGAGTGGAGGCCTGATGATGATCAGATTATAATCTTTCTTTGAAGAATAAGTTATAGGAAATGCTTCAATGCACAGTAGATAAAAAGTCAATAATAAAATTTATAAATGATATTTGACATTTTTGAAGTTACTTGTTGCTTGATGACATTAACTTGTTTGGATGATTTTGATGTAACTTTAATTTCAACTTCTTGCTAAAATGAATGTATACTTGAACATGATATGAAATCTATGTAACTTTAATGATATTTTATATAAAGTTGAGATTATTATATGAGCTTAATGTTTATTTTTTTATCTACAATGAACTTATCTCCAACAAGAAACTAAGTTATTTATGCATCTTTAAGATATGTTTTGATATATTGATTAATATGCCTTTTGTGGCTTTTTAGCCTATTAATATCATTATAAGAGTGATTACTTTATTAACCACATACTCTTATAGAGTCTTTCTAGTGAGGACCTTGTCCAATACTAGCTTCCCTTTGAGGCTACTATATGGGTAGAGCTTCCTGGGTTATTTGTCAAAGTATTATTTGATGACGCTAATATACTATAGAAATCCATAAAAGAAAATTGACTTATCCAAGATTGTTTGTCAGATCATTGTTCGATAATGCTAACCTATATGAAAAAGGTTGAGAGAATCCACCAAGAAAGTATAAGCTATATGAGGTTATTTGTTAGAGCATTGCTCGATAATATTAATCTATATGGAAGATGTTGAGAGAATCCTCCAAGAATGTTTAACTTATCTAAGGTTATATGTCAGAGCATTGCTCAATGATGTTAACCATATGGAAAAGGTTGAGAGAATCTACCAAGAATGTATGACCTATCCGAGATTATATGTCAAAAAACTGCTATATGAATTAACCTATATGGAAAAGGTTGAGAGAATTTATCAAAGATTTATGAATCATTCAAAGTTGTATGTTAAAGCACTGCTCCACAACGTTAACCTATATGAAAGAGGTCGAGAGAATCCACCAAGGATGTATGATCTATTTGAGATTATATGTTATAACACTTCTCGATAACATTAACCTGTATGAAAGAGGTCAAATCTAATCCTCCTGAGATCAATTTTGCCTTGATTAGGAGGGGTGAATGCTAGATGTAGCCAAAATCATAGATGAAGAATAATATATATATTTAGGCCGTTACTTCCTTTTTGAGGTCGGTATTAAGACCATGCCCAAGTAGTAGAAATTTACCTATGGACTGTATAAAGCTTGAAATTTATTAGAAGCATCGTTGCATTTGCTAGAAGCTTTATGATCCCGAGATATCATCTTGGATATTGGAAGAGCTGGAGGAATCTTCTTCTTGATCACGGTTGTAGTCGATGTTGCCCCCTAGTCCACATTTAATTCTCATGAAATTGATGCAACAATAGATGATGCCAGGGCGTTGACACGAACAACCTTTTGAGGTTGGAGAAAAAATTGCCCCCAGTCAGAAACCGATAATAGAGAAAAGCTTAGTCAGACTGTTGATGGTTCCAAACTGTTGTGTCATGGAATATTCATGATAATAGAGAAATATAAAGTTTAACATTTTAACTTTGTACAAAGATCCAGCACACAATCAGATAAAAGAGAGGGTGTAGCATTCATAAGAGACACCAAAATTTTTAAATGAATCCACTAGTATTTGCAGTCAATTACAAATGTTAAATTTAAATTATAAATTTTCATGTATAAATCATTAATGTTATATCATTTATCATAAATAAATTAATACTTTTTTTTATAATATATAAAGAAATAAATTATTAACTAAAAAGAATAAATATTATTTATACTATAAAAAATAATTAAAAATCTTTTTAAAAATATGAAGTATATGTGTTATGAATTTAAGAACTTCAATTGATTTATTTTGCCTCACAACATTTAAGAACTTTCTATTTATATTGTTCAAAAAGTTTTTAAGGTTCACATATATTAAAAACTCTTATGAAGTGATCAGATACAACATCATTTTTCTAGGGTTTCTCCTCTGTTGTTTCCCTCTGCCTCACTTGGTCTTCATTCATCATCGGGATTATGCTTCGGTCATCAATCTCCCCCTTGCATTAGGGAAGTTCTTTTTTACCTTTTAATGTTGTTTTTTTTTTTCCTTTGGTCCCCTTTCGACCAGTTAGGGTTTCCATCCTTGGCAAGTTCTTTCGTTTTTTCTCTATGGCTCCCCCTCCGGGTAGCGTTTCCTCTAAACTTCTGGTGGGCATCCATGGTATGTCGTCAAATCCAAGATTTCTTGATGGAAAAAATAAATCTCATTCTTTTCAAAGACATGCTTTATGGTTCCTCTTCCTCTAGCCCCTTTCTAAATTTGAAGGTCACCATTCATTGTGGTATGATTGTGTTATGGATTTCGGGGGAAGAAGTTATGGCCTTAACAACCTCTTTCAATTTTCTTTGGTTAGAAAATTTACATTTCACATACCCAAATTAACTCAATTTAATTTGTTGCTTTTTATTTAATATGAAGCTCTCTGAAAACTTTTCGGTCACCCACATTGATCCCTGACATTCTTATCAAATTGTTCAATGATTTGGATTATAGTCGTATATTTGATCATAGATCTTATTATGTTTGTAATTATTATATGAAGCTTATAAAGTGGGCCTCTTTGTTTAATATTTATATTGAATTGCCTATTTGTTCTAATGTGGATCTCTTTTACTGAGCTTAGGCCGCAACTTTTCTCACCCAAGATTTTATATGGCTTAGGCTCTCTTTTTGGATGGTCATTGTAAATTGACAATGCAAATGTTGTTTGTTCTAGTCTCTCTATTGCTAGGGTATTTGTGGAACCTGATATCTCTAAGAAGTATCCAAATTGCATTTGGTTTGGCCCTAAAATTTTTTACTATGTTCAGAATGTTATAATGAATGAATTCCCTGCATTTTGTGACATTGCAAAACCTTAGGTCAGTATAAGAATGAATGTTATTTGCTTCATTTGCACTTAGGAAAAAACTAGGCACTAATTCTAGAGTTGTGGAAAATGAGGGAAAAAATGCTATTGATGACAATAAATTAATTTATGATATGAGTCCTCAAACCAATAATGATCCCATTACAGATTTGCATGTCCCCTCTATTTCTTTCAATGAGTCATTGGGTAATGTTGATGAGATTGATCCTAATGTGGTTCATATAAGTAACCCTTGTCTGGATAATACTGATGATAACTTTATTTTAATGATATCAAATATGTGCTCATAATTGGGCTTTACCTAAAAATAAAAAAATAAAAAATAAAATAAAAAACTCATATGAAGTAATGAGTGTTGACCTCGATTTTGCCCAGACCCTTGGTCAAAGGATTGACTTGGTCAAATTGACCAAGTCAGACCCCAAGATCCTCTTCAATAGGCTCGTTGGGTCGAGTCGAGTCTGTTGAGCCCGGGCTCGGACCCTGAGTAAACCCAATTGACGAGTCAACCAGGGTTGACCGGTTTGGCCCCTTTAAGCCTAAAATCAATTCTAAATCCATTTCGTGGTTTCTTGAGCTCAAGCCTCACTCCATGGGTCTAAATGGGCTAGATTGACCAAGTCAAACTTTGACTTGGTCAACCCAAGTCCTAATGGGCTATTTTTGACCCATTAGGCCCATTAAGAGCCCAATTATAATCCAAATTAATTCCAAACTCTTTCATGGCTTGATCCTCATCCTCTTTGACCTAATTGACCTGTTTGACCAAGTCAAACCCTGACTTTGTCAAACCAAGTCATAATTGGGTCAAAATCACCTATTTATTTGGAATTAAAAGCCCATTTAAAGCCCTAATTGATTTCTAACATTTTAAAATTCAAAATCTCGTGGTTTTAAACCTATTTTCCCTCCTAATTCCATCTTGAGGCAATCCTAGCCGTTCCCCTTAGGTTTAGGAGTTTAAATAGGAGAAATTTAGGTTTGGAAATGACTTTTTCTCTTGCTCTCTCTCTAGACCGCCTCAACACTTGAGATTTCATGTGAGAGCTCTAGAGAGACTCCTCTCCCTTCCCCACGTCAAACCCGACCACCCAAAGCCATTTCCCTCCTAATTCCATCTTGAGGCAATCCTAGCCATTCCTCTTAGGTTTAGGAGTTTAAATAGGAGAAATTTAGATTTGGAACAGACTTTTTCTCTTGCTCTCTCTCTAGGCCGCCTCAACACTTGAGATTTCGAGTGAGAGCTCTAGAGAGACTCCTCTCCCTTCCCCACGTCAAACCCGACCACCCAAAGCCGCCGCCGGCGAACTCTCTAGTGACCCGAGGAGATTTCCCTTCCGTTTCATTTTGTGCAAGATCTAGACGTTGAAAGCTCGTGGTTTCTTCTACAAATAGGAGTGTGGAAAATCTACAAGTGCAACAAGCCAGAGATCTCTCGATTCTATCGAGTATTTTTGGTATAATCTCAAACCCTAGCTAGAGCACTTAGATCTAAATAGCTTTCAACATGTCACATATTAAATCATAAAAATATATCACCATGAATGCTCTTCGTTGCTAGATCCTAGATCTAAAATTTTGTTTGATTTCGTCCACCCAATCGAGAGAAAAATAAAAAAAAAACCCTTAGTGTTCGGGTTCGCTGCTGTTGCCGCAGCCGTGGATTTCGACCGTTGATCCTCTGATCAACGGTTGGCGCTCGTCGGTTCCGCAGTCTAGGATGACCGCGCGGGTTCATCCAGCAGTTCCGCCCTACATGTGGCGCGATCTCAATCGTCCACTCAAACCGCGCTCGATCCGACGGCCCCTCCATCTTTTCTCTCACGCATGTGATTAGATGCCTTGACTTTTATTTTCTTCAGTTTCTCTTTAGTACCCTAGAGCCTCTGAATGCTGGTATGAGCCATGCATGTTGATTCAGCCCTTCAGACCTTTCTTCCTTTTAGATAGGATTTCCTAGTCTATACCCATGTGCCAATCCCACTTTAGGAGAGGATAATGTATGATCCTTAATCGAGAGTTTTCTCAGGCTCCGACATGGAATGTAATTAACCATGGGGGCTTGCACCCGTGGGAAACTTGGTCCCACATCTACTAAACCCCATTCAAGCTCTTGCATCAGATGGGGGAAACCCGTGATTAGGTCGTGTATATTACTACTCATCAGGATATGTTGGCGACAGCCTCTATCCTCAATGGTTAGTCGTATGCACGATCCAATCTGTCCCTTCCAATTGACCCGTTCGCGCGGTACTCTTTTGGAGGTCCACAATGAGGTCATATAAAAATGCGTGATTGCTATTTTTTTGTTATATAATATAATTATTATAGCAATTTAAAACTTATTTAAAAAATAAATAATACATCATGTCATGATCATTCGACAAGTTTTATACTGACTATCGACTACCTAATGAATTCTTTCACTTTACTTTTCTGGTCCAAGACATGAGACCTATTAAATTTAATATTTTATCTTAATTATCGTTTTGTTAAATAGTTCAACAATTGAACCAATGGGTTTATATTACAACATAAATAAATGTATTTAGTAAATATGTTTGACAGGTTGCATTATACGATTTGCCTAATGTCTTTCCTACTTCTATATATAGACACATAGTTTGTATTTTAGGAGATACGCAATATACTTTTCTTTCCATTTCTTGTTTCTTCTTTGTTCTCGATCTGTTCTCTTCGGCTTCATCCAGTTCCTCATGGTATCAGAGCGGGCAAGCTAGTCCGTTGCCTATAGACAACTCCTCCACCTCTCAGCTCGGCGACTGCTCAGGCTCGACGACGAACGCTGAAGATCCACTCATCACCTCCACCCTCAAATTTGTTGTCTCCGACCTCAAGAACATTGTTCACACCCAACTTGCCGCGGACAACTATCCGCTCTGGAAGTCCCAAATCATCAAAGTATTCAAGGAAAATGGTTTTGATAAGTATCTTGAAGCAAGATTTCAATCGACGAATCGATCCAAGGTTATACAACTGAAAAACGAACTGCACAATGTCTCCCTCAAGAATCACACAATGATGTAGTATCTCTCAGAAATCAAATCGATCGTCGATTAGATATCTACTGTGGGATCTTCGGTGAACAATGAAGATATTATCCTATATATCTTGAAAGGTCTTCCAAGCACATATCAATCATTCAATACTGTGATCCGCACAATGATAATTCTTATAAGCCTAGAAGATCTTTACCCTCTTCTTCTAAGCGAAGAAATTCATGTCCATACCGATGCAGAAAAGGATCCGACATCAAATGATCCAAAGACTGCTTTGTACTCATCTCGCGGACGTGGCCGCCGCTCCAGATGCAGAAATCAACTCTATAACACGGGCAATTCACCAAGAGCCTCAGAAGCATCCAATGTCATCTGCCAAATTTGTTTAAAGAAAGTTCACTCGGCGCAAAGTCGCTAGCTCCGCGAGAACCTACAATACACACCGTCCTCACAAAATCAGATGCTACTAACATCTTTATTAATTTTAAAACAAGTATAGAAAATTACACATCTAAGAAAATCAAAATGCTTCGCTCGGATGGAGGAACCAAATTTGTCAACAATGATCTTCGACATTTCTTCAAACTCATGGCATCACACACCAGCTATTGTGCCCATACACTCCCGAACAGAACGGTGTTACGGAATGCAAACATCGTCACATTATTGAAACCACACGGACCTTGCTCTCCAAGGCCTCTATGCCTTACACCTACTGTCCTGAAGTCATTCTTACATCTGTGTACCTTATCAATCTCATGCCATCTAACCACACCAGAAACTTACGCCCTTTGAACTGATGTACAAAACTCCTCCTGGCTATACTCATCTTCGTGTTTTTGGGTGTGCTTGTTTTCCACTAATCCCTTCCCACAATCGTCATAAATTACAACCCAAAGCAAACTTATCAATTTTCTTGGGTTACTCTGACATTTACAAAGGTTACAAGTGCCTTGACAAAGTTACTTATAAAATTACTATATCTCGTAACGTTCTATTCCATGAGAATTCTTTTCCCTTCTCTCACACAGATCTATCCAAGCACTCCAAACCTGAAATTAACTTCTCTGAATTTCTGCTCACTCCCACATCGGCTCACAACTATTCACAAATTCAATCTATTACTTTGCCCACTCATATCTCGCCCACACAACCTGCACAGAATATTACTACCCAACCTGTTGTTTCTACGCCTAGCCTCAATGCTACTTCTCAGATACCCATCGTTGTATCAAATTATGTTCCTAATACCCAACCCATGGTTACCAGACACAAAACTGGTTCGCTAAAACTAGTTGATCGGCTCAATCTATCACATATACACAACCTCAATCCTACTCACTCTGCTCCTAGCAACTACACATAATCTCTCAAACAACCTGAATAACGTAAGGCAATAGCAGCCAAGTTCTTCGCACTACAACATCAAGGAACATGGAGCCTGGTCCCTTCTCCACCTACAGCATCTATTTTAGGTTGTAAGTGGACTTACCGAACGAAACATCACTCTGATGGAACTATTGCAAAACATAAGGCTTGTCTTGTTACTCTAGGAAATAATCAAGAGTTTGGGCTCGATTATACGAAAACTTTTAGTCATGTCGCCAAACTCCCTACTATTCGTATTTTGTTTACAATTGCTATTCATCACAATTGGCCTATGCAACAGCTTGATGTAGCTCTTGCTTTTATGCACAGTAATCTTAATGTAACGGTCTTCTTGTCTCAACCTAAAGGTTTCGAGGACGAGTCTCATCCTGAATATGTCTGTCGGCTTTACAAAGCCATATACGGCTTAAAGCAGGCTCCATGAAAATGGTATAACACGTTCAGTCAGTATCTCATCTCGCTCGGGTTCACTCAAAGCAATGCTGATCCTTCTATACTCT